>CADCXT010006004.1:72500-480884 GCA_902806775.1 Microtus agrestis
TTATTCTTCCCCAACTACTTGTACAATGAAAATCAAGTTTTAAAAAATATTTAAAAACATTAACTAACCATTATTGGCATGGATTATGACTAGTCACAAGTGGAGCAAAACAAGTAAATATGTACACCTGCAGTTTGTTAGTCTATCACTCACACACATTACAGAGAGCGAATCAGATAGTCCAGGTTCTAAGCCCCTATTTACATCTCCATGCTCCTTCTGCTTGCATCCTACCAGCCACTGCATAAAGCTCCACCTATTTTAATCTGATTGTTACTCTCTTGAATAATAAATATGAATAAAATACTTTGTGTATATGAAAGTTTATAGATGCAGTAAGGTGATATGTTAAACACAATTGTCAATCTATTACACTCAAAAGAAATTTGAAAGTATCTTTTTTTACTTCCAACTCCATATTTATTTGGAATCGCTTTTTATAGTTTTAAATACTAAGCAGGCACAGAAAAAGCTCTGCATATAAGGCCAAAATGCACTGACACAACAAACCAGTTATTTATTTGTGTGTCACTAATCCTTTGTTAGAGGTGAAGATACTTCTTCATTGCTTTCATAAGTTTCTTGTGGTTCATCCTTTTTCTGAGGGTTATTCAAGAGATGTGCTCCTCGATTTGAATATGGCTGTTCAGGTACATAATTCTTTTCTGGAAACAGGTCATATTTTAAAGTTGATTTCTTGACAATCCATCCCATTTCAATATACTTATTCAATTTTGTAAACCAATATTTTATTTTTTTTCTTTGGAAAACATATATGTTTTACATAGTCTCAACTTTATAATTATATGTCTTAAAATAATCCAGTGAGTTCCAATTTATGTTTTTAATGTTTATATGATTCTATTAAATCCAACATTTATATTTTGAATGACCAAGTTGAAGTCACTCAGTCTACATTTGCAAAAAGCAACACTTACAACATTTCCTTCTTAAAACACATTCTTTTAAAGTTCCATTTCTCAGTGACTAAAACACAGAGCCACCAAGTTCAGAAGTCAAAATTCGGGAGTTCTTGGACAATCTAATGTCCTTTCTAAAGACATCAAATAGAGACATTAATGCTATGATCACAGTAAGATAAATTTATTGATCTCTATTTCTGTACAGAAACAATGATCAACTCCAGTAGAATGTTATTTTTTACAATTGCTGGTTAGTGATATATCAAAGTGTGTTAGGTTGAATCCCATGGGCTTAAACTTCTCTTTTATGGCCACGTGTTCTCGATGAGTTTATTTGAAATTACACATTATCAACTCTTTGATAATTATCTGCCTGGATTAATTTTGACTTCAAAATCACCATGATTTTCCCATTTAAACATCTTTCAAAGAGATATCTTGATAGAGAGGGCCATTATGAGGTTAGGGAGAAACCTGGTGCCAGAGATCCCATAAGGCTAACTCTAGCTAATAGTCCTATTAATAGTGGAGAGGGTGCCTGAACTGGCCTTCCCCTGTTGGTGACTACCCTAATTGTTATTATAGAACCTTCATCTATTACCTGATGGAAGCAGTTACAGAGGTCCTTAGCCAAGTACTGGGTCAAACTCCTGAAGTCCAGGTGAAGAATGTATAGAGGAATTATATGGGTAAGGGGGAATCAAAATCATGATTAGAAAACCACAGAGACTGCTGGTCTGAGTTTGTGGGCGCTCACAGACTCTGGACAGACAGCTAAAGAGCTAGCTTGTGATCAACATAGGCTCTCTGCATCTGGGTGACAGTTGTGTAGCTTGGTCTTTTGTGGGGCCTGTAGCTGTGGGACCAGGACCTGTGTCTGATGCATGAGCTGGCTCTATGATGAATGCCTTGTTCAGCCTTGATGTATGGGGGAGGGGCTTGTTCCTACCTCAACCTGATATGCTATGTTTTGTTGATTTCCAAGGGAGACCTTACCCAATCTGAAGGGAGAAGAAAGAGGAGTGGATGGGAGTGGAGTGTAGAAGGGAGGAAACAGGAGGAGAGGAGAGAGGGGAAACTGTGGTTGGCAAGTAAAATAAATAAAAAATGATAAATATGTAAAAAAATTAAAATCTTTCATCTTTCTGGTGTAGGAGATCCTTCTGTATTTGTATTGCTTTCATTGGTTAAATAAAGAAACTCCCTTGCACTTTTGATAGGGCAGCCCTTAGGTGGATGCAGTAGACAGAACAGAATGCTGGGAAGAAGGGAGTTGTGGAAGATGCCATGAATCTCTGGTCTGAGACAGACGTAGGTTAGAATCTTGCCAGTATACCACAGTCATGTGGTGATACACAGATTTAATAGAAATGGGTTAATCAAGATGTGAGAGTTGGCCAAAAAGAGGATAGAGCTAAGGGGCCAGGCAGTAATTTAATTAATACAGATTTCCATGTGATTATTTCAGGGGCAAAGATAGCCGGGACAAAAAGCAGGCCCCCTCCTCCTTACTACATCTTTCAGTATCATTTAAAACTTTGTCAAGAAACAGAGTTCTTATATCACCCTGAAAGTTTGCCCTAAATAATGCACAGTTTATTTTAACAATAGTGTCATGTAGTGATTTTCATAACTGATTTCCTAGCATAGAAGAAAAATGCTCCTACATGTTTTGCTTATTTAAGGGGTTATCTATATCAGCTAAAACTTTATCTGTAAGAATTATTGTTATAAGCCTCAGATGGAATATTTATTATTTTAAATGATCCAATGAAGTACATTGAATTGTATTTTTCTGTAGAAAGTTTCTTTTCCCCCATTATCAAGCATCTGTGTATGTGGTATGCATGTGTGTATACATGCAGATTTTGTATGTGTATGCAAGCATGCAGAAGTCTAGGTTTATAGAGGTCTGGGTGCTCTTGTCCTCTATTCATTAAGAAAAGTTTTCGCAGTGAAGTCGAGGGCTTGGCTATATGTCTAGTATCCCTAGTCACATTGATCTGTCTTCTTCCTCTAAGGCTGACTTAAGGAAGAACACTTTATCTACCTGGTGTTTATATAGGTTATGGGAATCAAGTTCATTCTTTACACAATACATTAATCACTGAGATTGTACAATGTTTATAGAAAAGATTTTAGATATATAAAAACACAACTATTTCTTAATATTATCAATGAGATAAAATTAGCTTCTGTTAACAGAATGTGAAGAATTTGAGAGAGTATGACTGTGTAATTATGAATGGTTAATAACTACATTAGTGAAGGCAAACTGCACCTGGGGTTCAAGATAAGTCAATCAGCTTCTTACAAAACTGTTAGCCTTGCATAGATCTGGAATGCTACTTACCATTGTAATGGACTGAATTGTGCTTTCTTCACTGCCCATATTCATATACTGAAACCACTGCAAAGATCTTCATAAAGTGTATGCATTTGTAAACGGGACCTTCAAAGGGTGATATTGAAAAAATGAGGGCAGATGGTTGAACTCAAATCCAATTATGTTCCCATTATATAAAAAAAGAAAATTGGACACATGGAGAGACACCAGGGACTTACATGCACAGAGGGAAACTAGGTGGAGAGACATGGAGAATGTGATACTTGCAGGTCAAGGATACAGGAACCTTGAGTTTGAACTTGTAGACTACACTGTGAAAAAGAATCTTTGCTCTTCAGTCTGTGATATTTTGTCATAGAAGCCCTACCAAAATAACATGATTGCCATATATTAAACTAATTTTGGTTATTATAGCTGTTAGTCTTTGTATTGAGATATAAAGCCTTTAATGAGATTTACCGACTTTATTAAGCAACAATGACTCATTCATCTCTATTCTACATCATGTATAAATTGGCTAGAGATAAATATACCTTCTGATTTGGCAATGTATTTTGTAGTGATAAAATATTTGATAGAGGACAACTTGACCTTAGTGTCAAGTACTTTTACTTTTATACAAAATACAAAATAAACTTAGTGGTTACAAAGCTTAAAAATAGCCTTAAGGCAAAAACTATTGATTATTAATAATTCAAGATTTAAATGCATTTTAAAGTATCTTATTTATTCCCTTATTTTATGATCTTACTAAAAATAATTGCTTTATCTGAATCCATTTTTCACTACTACCGTTATTACAGCATAAATAAATTGTTTTATGATATTTTTATAGTACTTTGGGAAAACATGAAAGTTAGGTGTCAACAGTTAGCACATCGCCTAATGACAATAAGTCCCATTATCTCACCTGTTTCTATCGAACTCAGATAGCAGCTAAACAGTGAAGTGACCTAATGCATCTGGAAGCATTATAATTTTGAGATACCCATCTCTTTTATTGCTGTTAATAATTGGTTCGGCTTAAAGGATAAAACTGTGTCCAGAGAAAAGAAACAAGTCTGTAAAGGAAAAGAAATAATTGGTCTTTCACTTGTCACCAAAATAGTATCCCCTAGGACTCCACATGTCTGGCTTCTACTTGATTTCTTCAATTGTGTTATTTCTTAAGAGTCGTCAGCAAAGTCTATTGTCAACATTGCACTGCCAGGGTCATTCGGTTCATATTTCTAAAAAGGAAACAATTCCAGTAAATCAAATTTTATAACATGTTTGGGGCATAAAAGAGAAAATAGAAAGAAAAGAAGGATATATTTATACAAAGTTTAATATGTAAGATAAAGCATCATACTCTGAATGGCTTACATTTAGAAGTGTCATTAGTGAAATTGACAGGTCTAAAATCAGATCATTTTGATATTGAATTAATTGCATACTGAATTTGTTTGCTAAGGCTGTAATAACAAAACACTGCAGTATGAGCAACATGAATAATATGTTTCTTACTATTAAGATGTTAAGAGTCTGGTATCAAGTACTAGAAGGTTTGCCTCAAATTAAGTCCGTCCCGGTTCTTATCTCTCCCCTCCTACCTACATCTCACCAAATTACCATTTTCTCTGCCTTCATATCTGTGTCCATAGGGTCCTCATTATATGCAGACATCAGGTGTGATTGGATTAGAGACCACCTTTATGATTGATTTCCTCAACAAACAGATGATTTCAGGTATGCAGTCACATTCTGCTCTGTGCAGGGTTAGAGCTTTAATATAAGAAAGGGAACATATTTTGACCCATACTACCAACTGCAATTCAGTATAATTTTAAAGTAACTTCATCAAGAAATAGATCATTCACCTCTGAGCTTTAAATTATGCACTGAGTGTTTGTCTCAGTCCTGACAGCATGCTAAGAAGTACGAATATGGGATGAGAGTAAAAGCTGGAGAAAAATCCAGTAATTGCAGAGTTTGTTAAATGCTGTCAGAAAATATGAGCGCCTGTACATGAATTGACAGTAGACACCTGTGATGAAACACAGTATGTGAACCATACAGACCTCACTAACCCTTAACTCTAAATGTCAATTTTCAACAGCAATAACAACTTGCAAACGTAACAGTTATATGATTTATTAAAAACAAAACAAAGATAATATGGGTAGTCTTAGAGTGAAGATAGTGCAAGAGTAACAGTCCAGCATGACCAATGAAGACTATAGTATTTTGGAATTTAAATAATAGGATAGGGAACTGGAGGAAGTAGGCTAACGAGGAAGACAGCCAGGCCATTGGAGAAATGTTTATGAAAGTTCTTATTTCTAGTTTCAGTTACATCCAATGCAAGAGAAGGCCCATCTTCTGGCCTATAAAGTGTTTGCACATCAAAGTTTCTTTCAATTCTCTTAGATAGTAGAATTTCAAAACACACAAAACAAGAGAATGTAAAAGGTTGGCAAGGTATGTCAATAATAAAAGGAATAAAGGTCTTGGTTTGATCTCAGGTACAGAATTAAGGAAAGAGTGTATAAGAGAAGGACAGGAGAAGAAAGGACAGACAGAGGGGAAAGAAAGGTAGTTCATCCTTAGTTTTCCTTGATTAATTCCTGTTCTTAAAGTTTTCCTCAACAACATAAAAAATTGCTCCATCAGAAGCTTATGTGCTGTTCTTATGTAAATAAAAGAGTAACAGTATACAATTTATAAGAGTAACAGTACACAATTTATAATATAAGAGTAACAGTATACGATTTATATTGTTTAAAATAATGAAATTGTGGGGCTTTAGCTTCAAATCCTATTGATTTTGCATACATTGGTCAATTGATGTATGGAGGATGTGTTTGACTTAAGTGGGCAAACCAGCTACAGCTGATGATGAAAATGAACATAATGACATTCATCATGCAGATATTGAAAAATTACTCTAGATGTTTTAAGTAATAAAAAACAATTTAAAGATAGAAACCGAATAATTATATCTCAAAACATGAACAAATCCCAAGTATGTTATGCTCCTAGGGTTTGTGAAGCATTTGGTAGTCAACTAGAAGAAAAAATAAACATATATAAATATTTATGGATGTGTTATTATAGTACAAGGAAATACGTCTTGAAAGAGCCTGTTCAATCCTATTATTTATAAATTACTCATATTCCTTCTTTATTCTTTCCTTCAGTCTAGTTCTATCTTTGTTGATCATGTTTTGCTTTTGCAGTAGCATAGCTCTAAGAAGTGTTACTGTGTATTTAAAAGCAAGAAGAGCCACATAGCCACATAATCAAACAATGGAATAAAAACGTTTGGAATGAGTGATTGCAGCAAATGGTAGCTGAGGACAAAAGTGCGTGGAGACAGAGCATGCATTCTTGGTGCACACAGGCTTCTTCTAGGAAAGTCTTTCCACTCAGAGACCATCCCTGTTAATGATTGGGTGACTGAACTGTTGTCTAGGTTTATGAAGTTTTCAGATTGTAGCATTGTAGGAACGAAAGTGATTCTTTTGTTGCTAGTTCCCTGAACCTTGGTTCTTCTCTCACTACTTGGCCTTGGCAAACACAGATCTCTTCTAGATTTTAGATGAATGAAGCCTATATAAAATCTTACCTTCATAATTTTTACAGTTCTTGACCACTCCCTGGGAACTCAGACGTAGCACAAAGAAGCTCAGGAAAAAAACTTCATTAAATGTTAGCACTTGATCTCTGAAGTTCCTCCAGGCACAGGACTTAAATTCTTAATCCTGCTTACTGGGGAAAGGTTACATCCTCTTCTTTCTCCTCCTTTCAGTTAAACAAATTTCTCCAATGTATTATTAGTAAATAATGAAAAGTACATTAATATATAAAATGCAAATATCATAAAATGAAATATTTTTGACTATGTAAAGCATAATTATAAAATCATAAATTTATCTGTCTTAGTTACAGTTTTTTATTGCTGTGAAGAGACACCATGACCATATTAATTCCCCTAAAAGAAAGCATTTAATCCAGATTGGTTTTTGTTCAGAGAATTAGTTCATTACATCATGGTGGGAAGCATTGTGGCCTGCAGACGGACATGGTGCTAAAGTGGCAGCTGAGAGTTCGACATCCTGACTGGTAGACAGCAGGAAGAGAGAATGACCCTGGGCTTGGTTTGTGCTTTGAGAATTTAGGGCAGATCCCCACTGACACACTTCCTCCATTAAGGCCAAACCTACAACAAGAAGGCCACACCTCCTAATAATGCCACTTCCTACAGATCTATTAGGGTCATTTTCATTCAAAGCACCATGCTATCTATCCCACATTCTTAAAAAGTAACCATTATAAGTAAAATGCACATCTGGAATCAGTCAAAATTTGTAATCATTTTCATGAACACACAATACAATTAACATGCATGAAGAATGAATCTGAGAATATGTAATTACATATTTACCTAATCATAAATACACTATACCTTAAGAAAGTCTCCACATGTAAACTATATGACAATCTCACTCATTTTATAGTTTCTTGATCTTCATCTTATGGTATATGTTCCATAAATATGAATAAACATATATATGCATATATCATCAATATGCATGCAAACAGAAAAGTTATTACTTCTGCATGAAATATGTTTAACATTATATGTGTTAAATTTTGTGTATTAGTTTTCTAATTAAGTTAATGTATTTCAAAAATTATTTAGAATATATATCATTTAATTTTATCTGTATTTGAAAAGTATCTCATATTAGAAGAGGAATTTATTGAAAGTGAATTTTTTTCTGTGAGAAAGTGACAATGAATTAAGAACTTTGAATTCATTGCTCTTCTTGGTAGGAAAATAGATGTATATTTAACAGCTAAAGATGTGTCTGCACCTTTTTAAAGATTCCTTACTCTTTTCTTCTGTTACTTTTTCTCTCCTTAAATACTATTTAGTGCGTGTTTGTACCATAGATATTTTTAGCAATTCAGGTAGTATTTCCTGCTAGATTAAATAGAAAATCTTTAGCTTTGCTTTGTGTGAATTAAGGCAGATTGATAATATAGGCACAATAAGAAATAATATTTAGATTTATTATATCACACTAATAATTACTCTAGCCAATAATAGAACTGACTATTTTGGATGGAAAGGGGTTCTAAATTATCATAAATATTCCATGTATGAATACTTATGATTCAATATACCCGCAGTTTCATTTATGGACAAAAGCATACAATGGTCTCATTATATCTTTTTTTTTCACAGAGTGTATTTCCCAATATTGCTAAAATGAATATGTAATTATATAGTACTTGCTAATAAATCACCTCATGTTTGTTACATAAACAATTTAAACTAAAAATGAATTACAATCATTTATTTTACAAAAGGCAACTGAAAGATTAGCTGTATAAATGACACAGACCCTGAAACAATCCTATTGGGGTTGAAAGGGAACGGAATGAGTATCACTGGATTCAAAGGGCAGTATCATTTCTGTTAGTCCACAGTTATTTAACCGGAAGAGTAGAGAGTGATGGCTGTAGTTATGGGTGGATAGGTCACGTAGAGTCCTTGCTTCACAGGACAGCTCTCTTGGCAGTAGCTGTGAGCATGCTGAGTTCTCATAGGGACAGATGGATTTGGTGACAGCAATACTGCATAAAGGCTTTTATTAATAGCCTTTATTTTTAGCCTAGCATATGCTATTCTTGTCTAAATATTCAAACATTTTGGAAACTCGCTAAGTATTTTAATACTTATGATATCTTATTGTAAAATGTTGATAAATTGCATATTGCTCTATAAAAGAAAACAATGGCATGGTGACCTCTGAGTGTCTGAGATGGCAAAGTGCTATCTTGCGTGGGTAGTGCCACTAACTATATCATGGTTTATAAGTTAAAACAAGACTTCGGGTTATTGTTTATGGACATGGCATTGATGACAGCATGATCTGGTCATCCTTTAGAAATGTTTATAATAACTAAGGTCTGTCCAGAAAATAAAAGTTTCAGACCTTGAGAATTTTAATTATGATCCATGGATTAAAATAAGATTTAAACAACAGAAGATAATTGATCATTTCAGACTCATTTATTATCTAAGTATTTATTTATTCCCTTTAGAATGCCTTTTCCACCAAGCAAGTATAATTGCAGAATGACCCAGTTGCTATTTTTAAATACATCAAAAGAGAATATTATTCACTAGACTGGTTTCTAATTCTAGTTCTTCTTCTAATCAACTATTATCTTTTATAAGTATACTCTGCTTTTATATAATTTAGGGTTTGAACTAGATATCTCTATTGTTTGTTTATATGAACTACAATATGTGACTCTAAATATAATTATTTTATCAAAATATAGGAAGGGCAAATTGTAAGCATCAGTACTGTTTTAGGATTTTAAACCTAAAGCATGAAAAACATTTCAAAATATAAGCTACATATTGTCCTAAATTTTTAGCCCATTTCTGTTTGAAAATTCAAGTATATTTTTTTCATGTATCTTAGAAAACTTTGCTAGAGATTTAAATAGCATATGTGCCTTACCATACAGTACTCGACATTTAGGGACAAGACACAAGTGCCACTATAATACTATCCCAGCTGATCAGCTGTCATTTATTATATAATATTCTGTTGAAAAATAAATTCTCTCTAAACAGATATCTAGATGTAGATGGGGAATGGAAAGTGTATAATTCCTTTTTATTTATTTAGAAGTATTTTATTTTATTTTTTTTATTGGTTTTTATTGAGTATACATTTTTCTCTGTTCCCCTCCATTCCTCTCCTCTCCTCTTCAATCCTCTTCCATGGTCCCCATGCTCCCAATTTACTCAGAAGAGCTTGTCTTTTTCTACTTCCAATGTAGATTAGATGTATGTCTCTCTTAGGGTCCTCATTGATGTCTAGTTTCTCTGGGAATGTGATTTATAGGCTGTAGGGATAAGCCCAGCCCATTAGGGGGCTTGTTCGCCTCGAAAGTCACTTATGAATGAGTACATGTGATATTTGTCTTTCTGGGTCTGGGTTACCTTACTCAATAGGATGTTTTCCTGGTTCATCCATTTGCCTGCAAATTTCTTTATTTTTTTATGTTTCTATTTACCTTGTTTATATTTTTTTCATTTTTTTTATTTTATTTTTATATTCATTTATTAAAGATTTCTCTCTTCCCCACAGCCGCCTCCCATTTCCCTCCCCCTCCCCCAATCAAGTCCCCCTCCCTTGACAGCCCAAAGAGCAATCAGGGTTCCCTGCCCTGTGGGGAGTCCAAGGACCTCCCACTTCCTTCCAGGTCTAGTAAGGTGAACATCCAAATTGCCTAGGCTCCCCCAAAGCCAGTACCTGCAGTAGGATCAAAAACCCATTGCCATTGTTCTTGAGTTCTCAGTAGTCCTCATTGTCCTTGCCTGCAAATTTCAAGTTGTCATTATTTTTTTTCTGCTCTGTAGTAATCCATTGTGTAAATGTACCAGTGGCATTTAGAATATTTATAATTCTTTTGTGGAAAAATACTGTTTATTAGAAGAAATCAAACTAGTGTTTATAATTCAAAAGTTTAATACATTGTGCTATGGGATCAATTTCTTCCTTACTGATATCAGGATTTCTTATATTTATAGATATATTAACTACTGTGGACTTCATATATAAAAAGTAAACAAGCAGTAGAGGAAAGAAGAAACAATTGAAATATGACGAAATTGTACAAATAGGTTTACAATTATGAATAGTGTGCCTTAATAAAAAACAAACATTAATTAATTACAGATATACCCACTCTGGGTAGACTTTTTTCCATGGTTGGAGTCCTGGACTATAAAAATGAAAAAAAAAAGTGAGTTGAACACAATCATCCCTTGTTCTCCATTTCATGACATTGGGTGACAAGAGCTGCTTAAGAGTACTTTCTTGACTTCCCTGATATGGTATACTGTACCTCATGCTGTGATCTAATAAACCCTTTGCCTCTTAAGTTTTTTTTTTGTCAGAATATTTTATCAAAGTAATAGGAAAGGTAACTAAAACACAAAAGGAAATATCTTGTCTTTAATCTTGGCAATGATTTCTTGAGAACAGAAGGAAATATAGACCTGTTTGAATGCATTGAAAAAAAAATGGCCCACATAACAAAGAAAACAATAAACAAAATAAAATTAACCAACAGAATAGAATAAATTACTCCTAAATAGTAAATCTGAGAAGGGTCTAATGCCCAAAATACACAAGAAAGTTCTTCTGATCTACAGCAACAGATAGAAGAATATAATACAAATGGGTGAAGTTTTTTAACTTCTCTTCAATGATTACATAGGAGTTATTATAATAGGTAAATAAATTTTCAATAAAATGTTTTCCATTCTAGTCGTGAAAGTAATGTAAATCTAATGAAACTGTGTTATAACCTCATACTTGTTAGATGGCCAAAAGTAATTAAAGCTAGCAAGCATTCGTGATGGTTTGCTGAAAATGAGAGTCATCAAAAATGTTAATGGGAACCTAAATGGGCAGACAGATTACATGGAAGATTCCTTAAAGATAATTAGAAATACGGTCTGGTACAGAAATCTTAATTTTTGATACCTATTAAGAATAAGCAAATTCACAGACATTAAGGGCCTCATTGAATAAATGGGACCTCCCGAGACTAAGAAGCTTCTGTAAAGCAAAGGACACTGTCACTAAGACACAAAGGCAACCCACTGACTGGGAGAAGATCTTCACCAACCCCGCAACTGACAAAGGTCTGATCTCCAAAATATATAAAGAACTCAAGAAACTAGACTGTAAAAGGCTAATCAACCCAATTATAAAATGGGGCCCTGAGCTGAACAGAGATTCTCAACGGAAGAAGTTCAAATGGCCAAAAGACATTTAAGGTCATGCTCAACTTCCTTAGCTAAAAGGGAAATGCAAATCAAGACAACATTAAGATACCATCTTACACCTGTCAGAATGGCTAAAATAAAAAACACCAATGATAGCCTTTGCTGGAGAGGTTGTGGAGAAAGGGGTACACTCATCCATTGCTGTTGGGAATGCAAACTTGTGCAACCACTCTGGAAAGCAGTGTGGCGGTTTCTCAGGAAATTCGGGATCCACCTACCCCTGGACCCAGCAATACCACTCTTGGGAATATACCCAAGAGAGGCCTTATCATACAACAAAAGAATATGCTCTACTATGTTCTTAGCAGCATTGTTTGTAATAGCCAGAACTTGGAAACAACCTAGATGCCCTTCAATGGAAGAATGGATGAAGAAAGTATGGAATATATACATATTAGAATACTACTCAGCAGTAAAAAGGAATGACTTCTTGAATTTTGGATGCAAATGGACGGAAATAGGAAACACTATCCTGAGTGAGGTAAGCCAGACCCAAAAAGAGGAACATGGGATGTACTCACTCATATTTGGTTTCTAGCCATAAACAAAGAACATTGAGCCTATAATTAGTGATCCTAGAGAAGCTAAATAAGGAGAACCCAAAGAAAAACATATAGGCATCCTCCTGAATATTAACCTTCATCAGGCGATGAAAGGAGACAGAGACAGAGACCCACATTGGAGCACCGGACAGAAATCTCAAGGTCCAAATCAGGAGCAGAAGGAGAGAGAGTACGAGCAAGGAACTCAGGACTGCTAGGGGTGCACCCACACACTGAGACAATGGGGATGTTCTATTGGGAACTCACCAAGGCCAGCTGGCCTGGATCTGAAAAAGCCTGGGATAAAACCGGACTCGCTGAACATAGTGGACAATGAGGACTACTGAGAACTCAAGAACAATGGCAATGGATTTTTGATCCTACTGCACGTATTGGCTTTGTGGGAGCCTAGGCAGTTTTGATGCTCACCATACTAGACCTGGATGGAGGTGCGTGGTCCTTGGACTTCCCACAGGGCAGGGAACCCTGATCACTCTTTGGGCTGACGAGGGAGGGGGATGGTTGGGGGAGTGGGAGGGAAATGGGAGGCGGTGGTGGGGAAGAGACAGAAATCTTTAATAAATAAATAAACGGGAAAAAAATAAAAATAAGCAAATTATGTGTGGAGAGATTGCTAAGCTGTCAAAACCTTACTGTTCTTGTAGATGACCTGAGTTCAATTTCTAACGCCCACACAGGGCCACTCACAACTGTATGTAATTCCCAGCTCTTGGGGATGCTGTGCCCTTCTGTTCTCTGAAGGTACCAATGCACATACATACACATTCAAACACATAAACAAAAATGAAAATAATAAAAACAAAGATTTTTACAGACATTCAGATTCTTTTGTAATATTGACAATATTTGGCATGAAATGAACTTAAAGGCCCAAAGTAGATAAAAGAAGAATAGAAATAATGGATGTTGATGATGTTTTATCTTGTATTTTATGAAATTGATGACATAAAAGCTTGTGATACAATATATAAACCATTAGGGATGGTATATTAACTAATTCAAAACATAAAATATAACTTAATATTATTCATCCTTTAAAAACAGAAAACTGTCCTATTTGTGAAAATCATGACTGAACCTTGAAGACTTCAGTCACCCAATGTCTCTACTTACTGACAATATCTATAATAGTCAAATACATAGAACCAGAGTAGAGTAGTGTTCAGTAGAGACTGGGAGAAAGGGGAGAGGGAACTGATGTTCTGTGGATATACAGCTTTGACACACAAGGTTAATAAGTTCTAGAAACATGCTGTGCAGCATAGTGGTTGTAGTTAACACTCCTGTACTCTATACTTTCACATTTGTTAAGACTATCTCATGTGGCATGTTCTCCCAAGAGCAACAATAAAACCTGTAAGCAGAGGTAAAAGCAAACATGGTAACTCAACGGATGTGCCAACTACTATAACTGTGCTTATGGTATGTATATAAAACAAACCTTATCAAAACATATACATTTTAATGTGCACAATTCAGATATCCATTTTACTTCCAGAAATGTAGGGAAATAACTAAATATCAGGAAGAACATTTGAAAAAAACTAGTATGATTAAAAAATAAAATTGTCATAACCTGAATGAAAGTTTTTAAAATTTTAAACTATTTACTTGGAAACCTGAGTAAAAAAATTAATGTGTCTTGAGATGCAAACATAATATAATGGGTAAAAACAGAAAGTGTTAGAAAGTTAGTTCAATATAACAATAACAGTAATAGTATTATTTTTTTCAGTTAGGGAATACAAAAGAAACATTGTAATAACACTGAAAGTTGCTGCTGAGTTATTACATTGTCATTAAAGATGTGCTATCATAATTCTTAGTTGTCAATATTCTAATAATTATTAATAGCACTATTCTGAAATTTTGATAAACCCAGAACTTAGGAAGGTGATTTATAAAGGAATGGGTTGGTAAAGTTTTGCTTACTCTGTTTCTTACACTAGAGATTAGAGCCTTCTTCCCCTAAACCTTCAGTCTGCCCATCTTAACACAAGTGCCACTATTATATTAGCTTCCTTAAACATCCTAAAGTTATTTTAAGGTTTGACTTCCTTAATGTTTTATTCAAGAATTAATTTTAGCTATTAAATCAGAATATAGCCCATTATTGTAGTTGTGAGATGTTATGAGTGTATATCATCAAAAATTCAGTTAATAATGATATAGTATAATAAGTCACAATTAAAGAAATATTAACTGCCTATTAATTTTATCTAGTCTATACAGTGATAGGAAGGAAGTGGAGCATTGTGAGAACAGCTAACCTTTCAAGTAAGAAAGAAGAATGGGCTTTACACCCTAGGTGCAAAGGTACACACATCTTTATAGTGCACATATAATGTACATATAATAACAATATGAATTATATGAGTTGTAGAATCAACTTATAAAATAAGCAAATTATTATATTTTAATATTGTTTGAGCAATGAAATCCATATTGTACTAACTTGTATAATTATCCTATTCTATCTCATTAGTTTTCCTTTGTTGATTTATTTTTTGTTCAAATTAGGTAGTTCAGACAGGTTCTAAAATCAGTATTCTTTTATTAACTTTTCTATTTGTGAAGCTATTCAACAATCATATGTATCTATTAAAAGTACATGTTTGAAGTTATATATTAAGAATTCCTTGTTTTGTTAGAATGACAATCCATGAGTTGACTAGCAATACTGTGTTAATAAAAAAATTATGTAGGAAGAGGAATATTGATATTTTTGTTTGTTATTAAGGATGTATTGAGATTTATTTCAGTGTGTAGCTAAATGAATTATCTCTATAATTGAAGAAAACAAATGTAATAAAAATTAGAATATTTCAAAATATATAAAGTGAAAAATATATTAAGCTCAAAATATATTAAATACATTTAATGATTCATAAATATGAATA
Source organism: Microtus agrestis (assembly GCA_902806775.1). NCBI lineage: Eukaryota > Metazoa > Chordata > Mammalia > Rodentia > Cricetidae > Microtus > Microtus agrestis. Next base: position 88,103 of record CADCXT010006004.1, read on the forward strand.
CATAAAGAAAGACATAGAAAATAATCACTCACATTCAGGCACAATAGTCCTACCTATATCATGAAAAGTATTTTTCCTAGACATTAGCTATGAGAAACCTTAGAAGAGAGAGTTATGTTTATTAAGAAACAGGTAATGTTTGGTGAAGTAGATTGGTTCCACTTCATTCTGTAATGTACATTAGTTCTGCATATCACATGGTAATTCTTCAAAATTATGTGCCATTTGTATTTTTGTGAGTTATACAGTTAAACCACTTCTATTTTTATATCTGATTATTATTTTTAAAATTACTTGTATGTGATCGTGTTTGTGTGTGAGTATGAGAATGTGAATACAAATACCCTTGAAGAGCAGCTCCCCATGGAGTTGGAGTTTCAGGTAGTGTATAAACCTTTGACATGGGTGCTGAGAACTGAATCAGCTCCACTGAAAGAGCAATACATGCTCTTCTCTGGTGTGCACTTTTTCCAAACCTAAGGTGCCATTTTAATAAGGAATATTTAATCAGTGTCTGTGATGGTTCAAATGAGAAATGTTTCCTATGGTTCGTGTAATGGAACCATTAGGAGTTAAGTCCTTCCTTAAAAGATTATATACATCGTTTGGGGAGGGATTTGAGATTTTTATAGTCTTTCCCCACTCTTTTGCTCCCTTTACTTGTTTGTGCTTGACGGTGTGATCTGTAGCCTTCTGCTCTCTATGCCTGCTGCCATGCTTCCCATGACATTATGGATTTTTTCTTTGTAACTGTGGATCTATTAAACTCTTTCTTCCCTAAGTCACTTTGATTATGGTGCATCGTTATAATAGTGAAAGTAACAGATGCATTGCCTTAGTTCATTTGGATTGCTATAACCGAACAACACACTGGATAGTTCAAGAACAATAGCAATTCATATACATTAGCTCTATAAGCATTGAAGTTTACAAGAAAGGCCCTGGCCAAGTCTGTGTAGTGAAAGCCCAAAATTCAACCTACAGACCAAATCATGTCCATGACTGCACATGCAGGAGGGCCAATTGTACTCATTTCAGCCTCTTCATGAATCTTGTTAATCCTTTATTTTTGACCCCTGTATGCATTACTTAAATGAGTTCCCCAAATCTATAATTTCTGGTAGCATTACATTGGAATTCAATGTCAATGTACCAATTTTGAATAGACATCTTCAGTTTGTGACAGTTGCGCCAGGAACATTCATTTACCAGAAATACAAAATATATTTCATAGAAATATCATCATGACATAGACGTCGTGAGGATGTTCAACCCATTTTTACATCCTAGCACATATATTCTAACACTGTCTGAAATGATTATCACTTTATTTGTATTTTCTCTCATTGTTTGGGTAAATTCATCATTGTATTTGTCTTCATTATTATTGGATTTATTGCAGTTGGAATATTATTTTACTAATTTTGTATGCTTATTTTCTGCCATCTCTTCCTAAATATAAGCTCTTGTTTATTGGCAATTTCTATCTGATATTTTCCTACCTTTTAAAACTCGCGTCTTAACATTGAAAGATGCAGGCTAGTTATTAAATAAACATGTATAGAGTGAAATAATAAATTATTCTTCATGCACTGTGATACAAAGAAAGTATCCATTCAAAGATATTCTAAAGCATGAAACTTATTAGAGATTGAGAAATGACAGTTTAGTGACTTTGATAAAATTTTCAGATAAATATTTAAACTGAAAATTGATAGGGAACACAGGGAGATCACAGATTCTAGAATACACTGAGATTTTCCATCGTGAACAAGGTCTGTTTACAGAGATTAATTTACACTCTTCCTTGAAACGAAAATAAAGCCTACAAAGCAAATGAAATAGTAATTTGCAAGGCAGTACCCAGTAGACAAAGAAGCAGTGACATCTAAGAACAGGAAATAAGTGAAGCCTTACTGTGGCCATTGCTAACTTGCCTAATACAGGTAGAAAATTACGAGGCATAGCACCAAGATTCCTTCACTGTAGAAGGAAAAACAAGGCTAGGACAGCAATGGAGAGAGTTCACAGAGAAATCCTACATAGAGATGCAAATCATATTTCCCCAGCATGAACCCAGTGAATCCATGTGGGAAGCAGCAGCAGCCATTCTACTGAGACAAGCCGGTCGGGACTGTAAACAGGAACTAATAAAGTCCCTAAATTAGGGCAAAACCTTTTAACAATTCCGTTCCCAAAAATAATAGAAGATGACAGGGAAAGGTAGGAATGAAATTCTGACTTGTCTTAATCCTATTTTGCATAACACCACCACAGAACATCAGGACATACTGATATTTGTATAAACAAGATATACAAATCTTCCAACAAGATTATTCAACTTTTAGCAATGTTCAGAAAACAAATGCTTTAAACTATAGCACAAATGTGAGGATCAGGGAAATCATTGCTTTGGAATATTGTTATTACTAAATCTAGTTCCACGTGAAGAGATACTAGAGATGTTTAGTGACAATCCTTAAACAACTAAATGTGATAGTTACATTTATGAAGATGATTTGTTTGAAGCATTTCAGATAGAATCATTTAATTATATGTCACTTATTTCATCAGTTCATATCTCAAGAGGATCGTAAAGGTGTTATATCTATTGAAAGGAAAAATACTTTATGGGGAAATTTTTGTTACTAGGTTACTTTAGCTATGGAAATTTCTAGTTTTGACTGTGCATAAATTGTTAGACTTAAGAACATATCAATCAACTAGATTGTAATTATTTCTGCTTCAAATAAAATAATCCCTGGATTATTTTGAAAGGCTTTTATGTTATCATTGAACTTAGAGTTTCCTGTCATTCTGGCATTAAACAATACAATTGGATTCAATAGTTGAAATTTCCTTCATGGGATAGAAATATGAACTTGGAAACAGGCTACAGATTCTCCATCACTAAATGAAATATCATTTGTAAAAAATTGTCTCAATTATTTATTCAAATGAAGTTTGTGGTTAATTAGTAACTACTGTCAAATTAATATACTTATTCCTAAAGATACAAGTGTGCCCTACTTGCTCAACAGCTGCTATATGTATATATTTTGTGTTTATGTCTACTCATCTTAAATTTCTGTATGTATGTATATTTAATTGAATATGAATGAGAACAGAGGCATTTGTCCAAACTGTGTCATGTCTTTCCTTCCATACAGCATTGGCAATTGTGGGTGATATAATGACACACGTTCTGCCAGTTGCTGGGAGTGCTGCCCAATGTTGGTTTACAGCCGACTCTCTTCACCAGAATGATACTCAGACAAATGAAGCCATCTTCCCTAAGGCTATACCACCTGAAAAAGCTCACATCAAATGGCCTGTTACATGTGTTACAACCCTGATATTGTGACTCACTTAGGTCTTCCCTTGAGGGGCATCCACAGTCTAAATTCATGGGAGTCTGTAATATTGATGGTGCAACCATATCGCAGCTAAATCTCTTTCTCTAATCAATATGTTTTCCATGTTCCAGCTGGATGTTGACTGTGAGATTACTCCCCCATAAATTCTGTAAATAAAAGTCTGTCTTACTGTGTGTTTGCCTAGGCTACAAGAGAAATACTAATTAATGGAAATTTTTCTCTTAAGTTTGTCTAATGTGCTTTACAATCTAATTTTATACTTTCAATTTCTTGTATTTCTAAACAGTGTTTTTCTGCATAACATCTCTGGTTGTCCTGGAACTGGTTTTATAGATCAGGCTGGCCTCAAACTCAGAGACCTGCCTTCCTCTGCTTCCTGAGTGCAGGGATTAAAGGTGTATGCCATCACTATCAGACATAGTTTTACTTTCTAAAAGTTATTTTCAAAACCCTTCTGGTTCTACCTGTATTTAAACTTTTTGGATAAATTCAATCCATTTTATTTAAATCAAACAGTTTGTGAAGTTTATGATGAGTTATATTTTAACACCTTTTAGCCTTAGGAAAGTCTTGCAAGGCTGTTTTGTCACTGTCCCATCTAAGCAAACTCATTGTGATTGTGTATGCAGTCCAGGATTTATGGAAATAGTTTTAGCTCCACACCCCAGATTGCTTAATTACAAAGTAAGTTGAATATTTACATGTGTTCAAAATTCATATGTTGATATTGTCTCAAGTAGTAGTATCAAGAAATGAGACTCTGGAGGATGATTAAACTATGGCAGAGGAATCATCACACACACACACACACACACACACACACACACACACCTTGTCTTTTGAGCTCTGGAAGAATCCACTGTAAGGCTACTGTTGCCCTTGGTGATCATTCCATAGTACTAGCATCTCCAAAATTCTGGGAACATCTGCTGCAACTGGGCTATACTTTCACCAATAGCCTCCCATAGGCTTCCTTTATGGTTACAAGCTTCAACTTCTTTGCATAACCCCCTTAATCCTGGGTTTTCTGCCTCCTCTGAGAATATACCTTCACCATAGTCCTTGTCCTTTCATAGTTGTCCAGTCTCAATTTCTTTCCATGACCCTTCATTCTTTAAAACCATTACCTCATAAATAACTCTCACACTACCAACTTTGGCTGTCAGCACAAAGCACTAACCTGGCTGCCACTGTAACATAGCTAACTGTCAGAAAACACTTTCCCAAATATTTTACATTAATATTGCTGGTGTTCTTTATTTTAATCACTGTTAATTTCTCAAATCTAGCTGGCTAGAATCAATTTTTCCTGTTATAGCAAAGGTTTTATTTTAAGTCCATGTTTCTTCTTAATCACAGTTGATTCTTTAACTCCAGCTGACAAGATACCACATATTTGTCACACAAAATGCCTAGTAGAGACTTTGCTTCCCTATGAAATGTCACAAGTCTGGCCTCCAATTCTTATTTTCCAAGATCATACAGAAAATCTCACTGAGATCGCAACACTCAATGGTTTTTCTAATCTGAAGTTCAAAAGTCTTTCCACAGTGCTCCCCAAAGCAATATGGTCAGGTATGTCAAAGCAATATCCCATTTATACTGTGCATTTGTCATAGCTAGGGCTTCTATTGCTCTGGCAAAAGATACCATAACCAAAGAATCAGTTGGGGAGGAAAGGATTTATGTGGCTTATATTTCTGTATTGTAGTCCATTATTTTTTTTACCTGTCAATCATTTATCAGTTTTCCACCAGCCACTACCAACACACTGTCTGTCTGTCTTCCATTCCTTTTTTTAAGCTTTTTTTTCTTTATTTGTTTATTGAAGGAAGCCAGAACAGGTACTCAAACATGGTTGGTACCTGAAGTCAGGAATTGATGCAGAGGCCATAGAGTAGGGCTGTTTTCTAGCTTGTTTCTTATGATTTGTAATTATTTATATATATATTTACTTTTATTTTAACAATCCAACTGCAGTTTCCCTTTCTTTATATCTCTTAGCTCTCATACCTCCCATCTTCACCAGAACCATTCCTCCTCCATTTCATTTTCAGAAAAGAGCTGATCTCTAAAAGATAGCAGCTACATAAAGAAAAACAAGACACAATAAGACAAGGCAACATTCTTCTTATCAGGGCTTGACAAGGCAATCCAATAGGAGGAAAAGAGTCTCAAGGGCAGGCAAAAGATTCAAAGATCCACCTGCTTCCGGTAAACAGAAGTTTCTGTTCCAACAGTGCCACAGCATTCAGTCCAAGATAAACACACAGAGGCTTATATTAATTATCAACCTTTTGGTTTATTAGCTCAGGTTTATCATTAACTAGCTCTTACAAATTAAATTAACCAATTTTTTGTTCTGTGTTTAGTCATGTGACTTGGCACCTTTTTTCAGTGAGACCTTCTCATCTTGCTTCCTCTGTGTCTAGCAGGTGACTGAGTCTGTGCCATTCCTCTTCTCAGAGTTCTTTTAGTCTGGTCACACACATACTCTTCATGCCTAGATATTAGCCAATCAATGTTTTATTAAACCAATATGAGTGACAAATCTTTACAGAGTAAAAAAAATCTCACAGCATTTCTCCTTTTCTCTTGTCAAAACAAACCCCAGAAACTAATCTCCTTTGTTTAGCTTTTTTCCTGGCTATTATCTATAACAATTTGTAACCATCACACTAAACAAAGACAAATTTTCATAATCTATTTCTTGGGGATGTGGGCATTGTTTTTTTAGGTTACTTCCTGTTGATTGGGGACACCAGTTATCTTCTGAGCACCCAAAGGAAATTTAGGGTTATTATCAAGTACTGAATAAAGTACTAGAGTGTTCTGTGAGCCTGAATCATCTCAGCCAGCAGTCTTGAGGCTGTTCTGGTTATAGAACTCATAGGGAACTGCAACTGAGGTTCTCTGAAATATTGGATCATCTGAACAATCCATTCCCCATGGAGATTTTTCATGGGTTCTTCCTTGATCAATCCTCACTTTGCTTAGCTCAGAATGTTCTCTTTTCTTATATAAACAAATACAAAACCTTTTCTCCAAAGTAACATTTTTTGATTTAAATTTTGAAGCCAGTGCATTTTCAAAATATATTGTTTGGGTTAATCCTGCAGCAATCAAATAGCTTTTAACAACAGTTACTCTATTCTAAGTAGTCATACAATTCAAAGACAGCACAATGGCATACAGTATTGAGACTCTTTGTGTGTTTTCCATTTTTTACGTGGCTTTTTCCTTGCTCTATTTCTTTTATTTTTATTTTTTAACTTTTGGGTTTTTTTTGAAAACAGGTTTCTCTGTGTATTTTTGACTGTGGTAGAAATCACTCTGTAAATGAGGCTAGCCTCTAACTCACAAAGATCTGCCTGCCTCTGCATCCAAAGTTTTTGGATTAAAGGTGTGCATTGCCATGCCCAGCTACTCTATATTTTTAAGCACTTTCTCCATCCTTTTATTTCTCCCAAGCATAAATATATTATTAAACACACTGTAAGCTGTTTAGAGATATTTTTCCATCTGAATATGTCTTTATTGCATATCTCTATCTTTTTCTGCACACACAAGTCTTAAATATGCTAAGTATCATGGCTAGGATTAAAACTGTGGCTTTGGTGGCTGGCTCCACTCCATTCATTAGCTTTCTGAGAATTTAATTTCATGTTGGAGGTACTGGCAGGAGCCATGTTTATTGCAACAACTTTGTGGAGTTCCAAGTTCCATGCCAACACCAAGAAGCCTGATGCCTACAACTTTTAAACAAATTTTAGTGTTTGGTTGCAGAGCCTCTTAAAAGAAATAAGAGTTTTTGCTACTAAAGCTATGTCAGGAAACCATTCCTAAAGAAGGTGTTCCCTTGCTTGCCTCCAGCAAGCAAAGGTTACCAGAGAAAAGACAGTTACCAAGAAGCTGCACTTGACTCTGCTTTTGTCTGTGTAGAAAACTTATTCTTAAAGCTTTCTCAGGCTCTATGTGGAAATGCCAAATGTTTGGGTGCCATTTGTAGGCTGAAATTCCTTCCTGTCTAGTCCCACAACCATTCAGTCCCAAATTAGCACAAAGAGGCTTATATTAATTACAAACTGTTTGGCCTATTAGCTCAGGCTTATTATTAACTTGCTCTTGCAACTTAAATTAGTCCATAGTTCTTGTCGCTGTTTAGCCATGGGTCTTAGTACCTTATCTCAGTGGGGCATTCTTTTTTTTCCTGCAATTAATCTTTATTGGCAGGCATTTGGTCAATGTTAAGTGTCCAGATAAAAGTATTACATTTATGACATTCCCAGATAACCAAGGACATGGAATTACTACATGCCCAAAGCTGTTGATTCATTTTTTTTAATTAAAAATTTCTGCCTGCTCCCCACCTCTTTTTCCCTCCCCCCACTCCCTACCTTCCACTCCCCTCCCCCTCCCTCTCCTGTCCAAAGAGCAGTCAGGATTCCCTGCCCTGTGGGAAGTCCAAGGTCCTCCCCCCTCCATCCCAGTCTAGGAAGGTGAGCAGCCAAACAGGCTAGGCTCCCACAAAGCCTGTACATGCAGTAGGATAAAAACCCAGTGCCATTGTCCTTGGCTTCTCAGCAGCCCTCATTGCTCACCATGTTCAGAGAGTCCAGTTTTATCCCATGCTTTTTCAGTCCCAGTCCAGCTGGCCTTGGTGAGCTCCCATTAGATCAGCTTCAGTGGGGCATTCTCATTTCATTTCCTTAGTATCTAGCTGGTGACTGCCTCTCTGCTGTTTGTCTTCCCAGAATTCTCTTAGTCTGGTTGCCCCGCCTATACTTCCTGCCTGGTACTGGCTAATCAGTGTTTTATTAAATGAATATTAGTGACAATTTTTACAGTGGTCAAGAGCTTTATCCCACAGCAGCTCCCACCATTAGGAATCATACAAAAACACCAAGCTAACAAACATAACATTTACTCAGAGGACCTGATAAAGAGCCAAGCAGGCCCCGTGTTATCCATTTCAATTTCTGCATGCCCATCTGAGTAATGTTTAGTTGATTAAATGGGACATGCTCTCCCAGTGTCCTCAACTCCTCTGGTTCCTATAGTCTTTCCTCCCTCTCTTCCGTAAGATACACAGATCTCTGAGGGAAGGGACCTGATGAAAACCTCCATTTTAGATTCCCTCTGTATAATGTCTGGCTGTGGGTCTCTGCACCTGCTACCATATGCTGTTGGAGGAAACCCTCTGATGATAACTTTACAAGTCATTCATATATGAGTATAGTAGAATATCATTAACAATCACTTCACTTTTTTCTGCCAGTCATGTTTGGTGCTACACTTTAATTTTAAAGATGACATCTTTCTTATATTTATTAGGTTTGCAATTCTTTGTTCTTGCAGATATCACCATTATTGTTTTCTTCTTCATCCTTTATTAAGCTAACTTAATCAATGGCAGTTTAATATAGGAAACAAACAGCATATTTGATGCAGTACCATCCGTTATCTTTCTTTTTCTAGTTGCAAAGATAAAACTTAATTCTCCTGTGGATCAGTGACTTGAAAACTTTCCGAATCCCACCATTAAAACAATGGAAGGCTTATTAAATTCTTTATGAAGTCACAGACTATCCTCTGAGTAATCAGGCTAATTGATTCTTTTTAAATATTTGTAGGTTATCTGTCACTTCATACGTTAATGTGACAGATTTATTTTCTTAATACTCCCTGTTGAAAACAATTATGTTGTATATATAAAAATTAAAAAAGCACTTTCAATGAAGCCAAGGAGGTAACACATATCAAACAATGGCAGGGTACATCATGACTTTTTTTGAGTGATGGGGATAATATGTTACTAATTATACCAGTGGCACGGGGGAAAGAAATTATCTAGGCATAGCCAAAGCAGTTGATTAATAGGCATGAATTAATATACATGAATAATGTCTTTAGTACCCATGAGATCTCTTGGATATGATTATATAAATGACTGACAGGCTCTCAGTCTTAACCATTAAATATTTTCCGAATTGTGAGTAAAGGCCAGAAAGCACCAACTCTTTTGATTCATTCTATTATTCAGATTTTTGTGTTTAAGACTTTATATCTCATAGTGTTTCTTGTGAAGTTGATTATAAACAAATGGCCCTAAAATATTCTTCAGGCACTTGGGATTCTTCCACAGAGCTTATATTTTCTGCTCATTGCTATGAAAAGATGCTGGTCAGGTTTAATATCTTTAAAACAATTCTGAAGAACTAAGAAATTAGTTAAAAAGATACAACTTTCAGAAACTTCCCTGTGGTTCCAGAAAATAAAAGGCATAATCTGGGAACAGGCTCACTCTCCTTTTATAGTATGAAATATTTTCAAAATATGAATTATGAATGGCGTTCACCATTCAGAATGTGAAAGATAGCATCTTCAGAATTAAGGATTGGTTAATGGAGACAGTTTTATGTGATTTTTTTGTTTTAGAAAACGTTCTTAATGTCAGTCAATTTATCCTTTAACCCTAGCAGACATGAATAGTGTGTGCAATGATTTGGTCCATGTTCATTTTTCAGCTAAGGATTATATGATTGCCAAAAGGATCACTTTAAGGAAAGACTCTATAAGCTTGTTAAAAATAAATACGCCTTTGGAAAAGTTGCATGTTTCAGAAAGACTTTTACTGAGTGAAAAAATATTGTCATTGTAATAAAATTTATTGCACAACAAAGAATTAACCTTCCTCTTTAACCTGATTTTATTTAGTCATTTTCTCAATGAAGGCTCCCTCCCTTCCAATGACTCTGGCTTGTGATAACTTGACCCCAAACAGGCCAGCATGAACATGCAATTAGAAGATGAAATTCAGATTATTTTAGAGATGCCACCTGACAAAGTTGATTCTGTGGTGGAGAAAGACCATATAAAATTCTGACAGCTGTATGTAGACCATTTCATCCTAAATGAAATATACCACTACCTTTAAGAAAGAGATTCCAAAGTCTCCAAAATACTTCAATACTGAAGAAATAACTGAATAAATATTTAAATATCTTTTAAAATAGGAGAAGAATAATGTTGAACTTTATCCGTACCAAGTTAAGGGAGTTTGAAAATTGAAATTTTAGGTCAGAAAAGATGGCTCAGGGGATAATAGTTCTTATTGTTCTTGGAGAGGACCGGGACATAGTTGCCAACATCTACATTACAACACACAACAGGTCCTGGTGATCTGATGCCCTCTTTTTCCCTCAATCCGCCATGTATTTTATGCATACTTGTGCATATGCAGTAAAACATTAAAACATATAAAATAAAATTAAATAATTCTACCAATAAGGAAATGAGCATATTTGTTTTCTCAGAACCAGTGTGATCATTATTCCTGATTTATTGCTAACTTAATTAGATTGAAAATTGCTAAGAAATTAGTAAAGGACACCTCTGGGTTTGTCTGAGTGTTTCTAGAAAAATTAACTAAGCAGGGAGAACTTCTCAAAATATGAGAGGCACCACACAATAGGTTATAGTCCAGGGTGGGACTAAAGAATTAGAAAGACAATCTTAGCTTCACCAACATGGTAATACTCAGTCACATGTATCTTCTTAGGTTGATACCTCCTACTTTAAGTCAGACACAGAAGTAGTAGAGTCAGACTGACTAGACCTTCTGTAAATGTTAGCAAAAATAAACAAAAATTTTCCATAGTTGTTTATGTCAGCAAGAAAGTTGTCCATACTGGATTGTAAATATGTGTACAACCAAAAATAATGCATATATTAGGGGAAAATACATCCACATGTTCTCTGCAAGTTCATACGCTCCATATAGTTAATTTGTGACCAATGTTGCCATGCTTACTGAGGTATCTGCAATTTAAGCCTCAGCTATTTATCAAAAACAAGACCGTGTATCAAGCAGCTGCTATTGCAAGAGTAAGTGGGACATACCCCCATGGTCAAAAATGAGATTTTAAGAATCTAAACAAATATGACTCAGAATTTGGATTACATACTTTATATTTTAAAAAGGCCATGAGGTTAAAAAGCTAGTTGCTTCAAAATATGATAGTAAGGATCCACACAGAGAAAAAAATAAAATTTCAGAAATTAGGGAATTAAAAATGTGTGGAATAAACAATAAAATACAACACGAGTGAAGTTTTACCGGGTGAGATATGGTAAAAAGATCAGATTGCCTACTACAAGTTAAGTCAATTGCAGAAGACTATAGATGAAATGAAAGAAGTGAACAGATTCAGGGGCCACTCTGAATGTTTCAACATATGTAGTTGTAATTTTAAAAGGACTGAGAAGGTTTATGAGACAAAATGCCTGAAAACAAACATGGCTTCTTCATCTCAGGTATAATTATTTACACTTGTTTTATGAGTATTTTTGGAGAGATTCAAATAAATATCTATTCATCTCTGATAGAACACTAATGACAAACTACAGCAACAATCCCACCCTTATTATTTCAGTTTGTGTTGGGATTAATCATAAGACTACAAAAGTATAAGTAAAATGTTATTTCTCATAGTATTGATCCCCAAGACATTTAAATCACTTGAAAGCCCATCAGTACGTCACCAGAGCTCCTTGTCTGACTTGTAGCCCCACACCCAATGAGTGTGAGAGTATTGTGCTTTTTCTAAGTTTCAAGAGTTTCCAGAGGTTTGTTCTTTTTGTTACTTCCTGAGGCCTGTAGGTTCTGTTTGATTCCTGAGACTTAAGGGACCTCTCTCCAGGAGTAAATATTTCACTTAGGAGGAAACAGATATATAACAAGATTTTATGAAAAAAAAATTGATGATAACTTCCTGTCTAATTTTGTTTTCATATAATTCAAGGAACAAGAAAAACAATTCTGGGGGCTGGAGAGATGGCTCAGTGGTTAAGAGCATTGCCTGCTCTTCCAAAGGTCATGAGTTCAATTCCCAGCAACCACATGGTGGCTCACAACCATCTGTAACAAGGTCTGCTGTCCTCTTCTGGTCTGCAAACACACACAGATTGAATATTGTATACATAATAAATAAATATTTTTAAAAAAAAGAAAAAGAAAAACAATTCCAGGAGTTTCCTGAAGCGATTTCCTCAAGATGTACATCCCTTTGTTAAACTGACTTATGGGTAGGACAGAAGGAAGGTGTTGGCTCAGAATAAACAGCCTTGAGGCAGGTTCAGATTATGTTTCAGCAGTCATGTTGGTGAAATTTTATGGGTAGAGCTTTTGACATTGTTAGAAGATGCAATCTCAATGCCAACTCCCTGATGCTCTGGCCCTTAAAGTCATTCTGTCCCCCCATCTGTAAAGTTCTCTGGGCTTTAGTCATGGGGATGACTTACAGATGTGTCCTTTGGAACTAAGCTCCACAGCTTTGAATTTTGATTGGTTGTGGTTTTCTACAGTAGTTCCATCTACTGTGAAGGGTAATTACCTTGACGAAGAGTGAAGACCATATTAGTCTTTGGGGAAAAAAACCCAAAAGTTTCTAGATTGATGTTAGGATTGGACTGATTTAGTAAATTAGTGGTTGTAGATTCTCCTCCAATAACAATGACTTCAGTAACACACTATAGTTAGTTATGTTTCTAGTACAAGACATGGTCTCTCTCTTTTATTTTATTGATTTTTTTGAGCTCTACATTTTTCTCTGCTTCCCTCCCTGTCTCTGCCCTCCCCTTCCACCCTCCCCCAAGGTCCTCATACTCCCAATTTACTCAGGAGATCTTGTCTCTTTCTACATCCCATGTAGATTAGATCTGTGTATGTCTTTCTGAGTGTCCTCATTGTTGTCTAAGTTCTCTGGGATTGTGATTTGTAGGCCGATTTTCTTTGCTTTATGTTTAAAAACCACTTATGAGTGAGTACATGTGATAATTGTCTTTCTCTTCTGGGTTACCTCACTCAAAATCATGTTTTCTAGCTCCATCCATTTTCATACAAAATTAAAGATGTTGTTGTCTTTTTCTGTGGTGTAGTACTCCATTGTGACATGGTCTTCCTCTTGTTGAGCAGGTTCAAAGTCTGATTAGATAACCGTTGGTTGCCAGTAAGATAGGAATGCCACTGTTGCAGCCTGTGGGTTATTGTTCCAAGCTGGTAGCTGATGTAGTTCATAGGGTTTATAACTGCTTAGGACTGTTGATTGCCTCTTTTTATTTTTTGGAAGTTTGTATGGTACCCTCCAATATACTTAAATCTAGTTCTCATAGATGGACCATTCAGGCCATCCCAGCTCCGAGCTTTTTGGGCCCTATTTTTGAAGTCCATAGTGTCCTCCTCAGCATCACGAGCTTTTTTTCCCCTCTGGTATTACCCAAGAACAACAGCAAAATGCTCTATGTTTTATGACTCTTTTGGACAACTTTGTTCAAAAATACATAATAGGGCTTCTCATGTCTTCTCTTGTGATTTTTTAGTTGGTCTTTGTCTATTAGAGCAAGCACATATAATAAGAGCTCACTAAAAGTATACATTAATATTTATATATGGAATTACATATATTTTAATTTTTAAAAATAGCATAGTATAGCCACTTGTGGCTTTTTTCAGATATCCTTATTTCTATTTTACCCACCTCCATTCTTTTGTATTTACTTCCTTTCTACTTTCCTAAAAAGAGCCATCTTTTCCCATTTTCCCACCTTGCTATTCCCCTTTTCCCTCCTCCTTCCTTCTCCTGAATTTACCTCTCACCCCTACTGAAAGGACATCCCTATTCATATTTAGAATGTGATAATTTATATTCTGCTAGTCTTCTTTACCCTACTTCTATCTTAAATAATTATTGTGAAGGAAAACCATAGATTTAATCCTAACTTGAAAATTTGAAGGATTCCTAGGCCTACATGATATTTGAAGTAATGCTTATCACTTTCCTTGTTTCTCAAGGAGGGATTTTACCTAAATATTCCTACTAGCCTGCATCTTACTTTTTGGGCCTTTATTATAGAAGGAAGGAATATTCTGCTTAATAATTGTTTTGATTCAACACTGCTAAAGAAAAATACCCAGAATGTGTAAGTATAATTAAACTAGACGTAGTATTTATAAAAGTATAAATAAACTAGACCTAATACATATTCTATATAAATAGTAGAAATATTTATCTTATGTTTAGAACATTTGGAAGTCCAATCAATGAAATAGTAGGGTGTTTGATGAGGCTTGCTGCTCATAGATGGTTTACTTCTATGCCAAGATAGTGAAATGGAGGATTAGGAATTAGAAAGGGAGTTTATATACATAATATCTCAGTAACATGATAGCAAACAAAGTCAGCATGATACCAGTATCAGTGGAAATGCAAATATGAATGGGGAAGTCTCATAGGACACTACCTTTACATCAAGAATTAAAGGAATGTAATGGCTGGTAGAGAGACAGTCAGTTATAGTTATCTTCATGGATGGGCTATGATAGTTTTTTCTAGTCTCAAGTGGTCAGTTCTACACACATACACACACACACACAAACATATTACACACACAGGCGATACTAAGCAGACTCATCAGTTCATATTTTTGTGTGTGTGTGCATGTGTATGTGTAGAACAATAATTAGACATGAATTCATTAGTTTGACAGGGAGAGAGAGGTGAGATGCATAGAAGATGGAGGAAGAAGAGTAAGGGTGAAAAAATGTAAATACAGTTTTCATATGTGTAATTCTCAAGAAAATAAAATAATGTGTTATTGGGTTTGGTTTGCCACTTATTATTTATTGATACTTAAGGAAATGTTCAACTTCCTTAGCTCTAGAGAAATGCAAATCAAAACAACTCTGAGATACCATCTTACACCTGTCAGAATGGCTAAGATCAAAAACACTAATGATAGCTTATGCTGGAGAGGATGTGGAGTAAGGGGAACACTCATCCATTGCTGGTGCCAATGCAAACTTTTACAACCACTTTGGAAATCAGTATGGCAGTTTCTCAGAATACTGGGAATCAACCTACCTCAGGATCTAGCAATACCACTCTTGAGAATATATCCAAAGGATGCTCAATCATACTACAAAAGCATTTGTTCAACTATTTTCATAGCAGCATAATTTGCAATAACCAGAACCTGGAAACAACCTAGATGCTCCTCAACTGAAGAATGGGTAAAGAAAATATGGCACATTTACATACTAGAGTACTACTCAGAGGTAAAAAACAATTGACATCTTGAATTTTGCATGTAAATGGATGGAATTAGAGAACACTGTCCTGAGTGAGGTCACCCAGACCCCAAAAGATGAATATGGTATGTACTCACACATAAGTGGAAACTAGCTATAAACAAAGAATATTGAGCCTATAGTTTATGATCCTAGAGAAGCTAAGTAATAAGGTGAACCCAAAGAAAGACATATATGGACCCACCTGGGGGTTGGAGACAGACAGGGTCTCCTGACAGAATTGGAGCATGGGAGCGAGAGGGGTGATAGAGGGAGGGGGAGAAGAAGAAGAGGAGGGGAGAAGGAAAATATTGAGGATAACTTGCGGTAATGGGATGGTCAAGATGGAGGGGAGACCAATATGAGAGCAAGGAGAGAAACATCTTGATAGAGGGAGCCATAATGGGTTGGCAAGAAGCCTGTCTCTAGAAAATTTCCAAGAATTCACAAGGATGGCCCCAGCTAAGACCCTAGGCAGTAATGGAGACTGTACTCGAACTGGCATTCCCCTTATTCAGATTGATGATTATCTTAATATCACGATATAAACTTCATCCAGCAACAGATGGAAGCAGAGACAGGTCCCACACCAAAGCACTGTACTGAGCTCCCAAGGTCCAGTTGAAGAGTAGAAGGAATGATAATATGAACAAAGAGGTCAAGACCATGAGGGTTTCATTCACTGAAGCAGTTTTCCTGAGCTAATGGGAGTTTACCAACTCCAGTGGAAATGGGAAGAACCAAGTATAGGACCAAGCTAGTCCCTCTGAATGTTGTTGATAGTTGTAGAGCTGGGGCAGACTGATGAGCCACTGACAGTGGCACTGGGATTTGTCTCTGCTACATGTATTGGCTTTTTGGGATCCTATTCTCTTTGGATGTATACCTTGCTCAGCCTAGAGGTAGTAGGGAGGGACTTGGACCTTCCACAGAGCAAGGTGCCTTGCTCTCTCTTAGGATTGGAGAGGGGGTGGGGTAGGAGGAAATGGGAGAAGGGAAGTTAGTGGATATTTGGGTTGATTTTATAAAAAAATCTAATAAAATTTTTAAAAAGTAAATAAAATAAAAAAGGGAAAATCAGTATGAGTGACTAGGGAGATGGATTACTAGTTAAGAGCACTTGCTGAAACTTCAGAGGACACAAGATTATTTGTTCAGGTTTTAGCCCACATTTGGAAGTTCACAACAATCTCTAATCCAGGTCCATGAGTTCAGATGCCTCGATCTCCTCAGACACCAGCACACAGGAATCATACACTGTAACAGGAGGGGCTGCTTCTTGGGGTTTCTGTCCTGCCTAGTTCCCATAGTCAGTAAGCCCCAAAGAAAATCACAGAGAGTCTGCATTAATAATAAACTGATTGGACCATTAGCTCAGACTTTGTATTAGCTCTTATAACTTATATTAACCCATTATTCTTATCTATGTTAGCCACATGGCTCAGTACCTTTTTCAGCAGGGTAGGTCACATGCTGCTTCTTCAGTAGTCTGGACAGGACTAGGGAGGAATGGGATTCCTCCTTCCAAGCATTCTCCTGTTCTCATTGCCCCACCTTTACTTCCTGTCTGGTTGTCCCACCTATACTTCATGCCTAGCCAATCAGCATTTATTTAAAATACGATTAACAGAATACAGACAATTTTCCCACATCAAAACACTCATATAGTCATTCATATAAATAAAAAAAGGTAAGTGCATCAGGGTACCCTAAGAGCCCCACTTGTAAAGCTTTATCTTGATACTTATTTTCACCTAATTTCTAGATGTTTCTCTGTATCTCATATGACTTTAAGTCTAATAAGAAGGACCAAGTTTTGAGCTTTTCTTCTATGATCCTTTCCAGTAATTTAACAATATAATACTCATTTTTCAAGGTTTTTTTATAACAAAGTCAATAAATATTCAATTATTTTTAGAAAATTACTTTGTACTGCTCATTTTTAATAACAATTGATAAGTTCTTTGGGGGCTTTATTAAATTTGTTGTAATATTTCAAACTAAAACACTTTGTTAAGTATCCTTCCTGTCATAAATATTTTTTGAAACTATTATGCAAATTTATCTTGAAAAACCAAACAATAATTACATGGTTACTCATTTTTATCCTAGAGAACATATTTTTGTGGGTGATAACCTCAAGAGCATTCACTATTTTTTCTCGGGTTACTTTCCTGATATTTACCAATAGAGTTAAGCAGAAAACTTTTCCAGTCCATTTAAACATTTTCCCGCTAAGTTTCATGTCTTTACAATAATCAAGATATCAAATTTTCTCCACATGTATAAGATAATTAGGTATAAGGTATTTGAGATTGCAGAGTAGCCTGAGATATGTCATTCTAGTTTTCTATTTTATTTCAAATAGTTTCAAGGAATATAAACTAAGGAGAAATTACATTTAGTCTATTTTTAATACTCAAAGAATTGCTGTTCTACTCATAATAGCTAGGAAATGAAGTCAGCCTAGATGTTAATCAACTGATGAATGGATAATGAAAACAAGGTACATACACACAATAAGATTTAGTTCAACTAAAAAGAAAGAAAAATTATTTAAATTTGCAGGCTAATGGGTAAAATTTAAAAATTAGTACTTAGATAAGCCAAGAGAAGAAATACAAATGCCTCACAAGCTCTTTCATATGTGAATCCTAGAAAAAAATTCTTTGCAAATGCTAAGATTTTTAAAGGTTCCATCTTAAAAGAGGAGAGATGGTACAGCATAAGCCAGGCTAAAATAGAGACAGGGAAAACAGGGTGAAACAGTTTATTAAGGAAAGGGGATGGGAAGATGAAAAAGACAAAGAGACAATGGGGAGAGAGTTAACAAAAGCATGGTTATCTGAACAAGCAGTATGAAAAACTATCACACTATAAACCTATCAGAAGATATAAATTAACCAAAAAATACTCAAATGAGAGATACCCTATATTGCTGGTAGATGCTGTTCCTAAAAGTCAAGGGTTAGTAAACAAAAATTCCATGACCAATTATGGCATACTTCCTGGCCAACTGTCTGCAAGGGAATCTTCATTTACCCTCTAAACAAGAAGAGACCTATTTCACAGAAGGGGAGTCTTTGTCTGGTACTATGAAGAGATGGGAAAACAACAACAAAAAACACTTTTAAATTTCTGGAACAACTCTTCTTTCTGTGCCCAGTATAAGCATTGTTATTTTATAAGCTTTCAATTCAAGCTTGTCTTTGTATATTTGTGTGTGTGTGTGTGTGTGAGTGAGAGAGAGAGAGAGAGACCGAGACAGAGACAGAGAGACAGAGAGAGAGACTGCAATTGTAACCATATCTCTCTTTCCATTAAAAAAAAAATATGACTGAGGAGCTCTTTGGACCTGGAGGAAATTTGCTACTGTTGTGTAGTTAACTTGACAAGCATCAAAGAGTCTTCTAAATATGTGTGTTTATACTTACACAAAATGCTATTTACAGTCAAAATGCTTCTCTGAAGTGGTCAGCCCTCATCACGCCATTTTTTATCATCATCTCTAAAGCTCGGGGATATTAAGGAACACTGTGCAGAATGCACAAGCCAGAAGATTGGGGAGCAACTGTCATGTGTCAGTGTGACAGGGAGGAACACAGCAATCATGATCTTACAGCAGCTGCAGTTGTCTATACTTGGTCTCTACCAGAGTTGTACTTCCAGCTGTCAAACATGTCGTAGAAAAAGCATCATTAAGCTACACCTCCCTGTTGAACTGCTGCCTAGTGATGGGTTCTGGGAGAAACACAGTTAGGTTTTATACACATGAGCAAACCATGGCCCCAATGGTCAGCTCCAAACAATGATCATGCAGAGGGACCTTGTTAGATTAAATGAGTCAAGAGACAAAACAAAAGAGCCTGAACGTTGGGAAGAGACTTATAGTAAGGAAGATGGTAGGTTAACAGAGGCAGAGAGAGTTAAGAAAATATGGGGGTGAGAGTTACATATTTAATACAAATCTAAAACATATTTAATAAAAATATAAAACAAGGAAGCAGAAACTTTCCTCTGGTCTCTGTCTCTTCCTATTGTGAATAATGTTCACTAATTAAATCTGGGATAGGCTGAAATCCAGGTATAACATTTTATATAGATTTCTAATAACTGCATCTTGAGTGTACTAGGAAAAAAGTTCAGTTTCATCCTCTGTATTTTGTATTCCTCTCAACAATTGTAGTTTGTGAGTTTACACTTCAAATAAAAAGCAAACAGACGGAGAAGTGTAACTGTGCCTTTTCAGCTTGTTTCCAATGTGAGGTGAATACTAATATTTCACTCCCTTCAAAGGCTGTGAAAAATTGGTCATTGAAAACACTGAGTATGTTGGTGCTGCACTGCCTTGAACCAATGCTTCATTCATCCTTACTTCCCTTTAAATTGAATTTCAACTCAGAGAAGGGAAAAATGGGAAAAGAAAAAAAAGGAAAACAGTGAAAGCAATAAACATGTAGGGAACACACATAGGAATCTATCTCTTTATAGTCTGCTACAAAATATCAAATATCAGCTTCATTTTATGTTTTTCAGCTTAAGCACTGGTGATGAAGTTCAAAAATTAATTTGTATGTTTGTTTGAAATCCAGACTGACATCTGGCTTAAAAAATATATGTATAAAAGAATTAGTTTTCTTTCTCAGGAAGGTGTTGGGAATATGAGGAAATTAAATTTGGTTTATTTCTCACACTTGGAAATACTGAGAAAATAAAAGCATCATGAGTCAATATTGAAAAGGTGTTTTATTTTCCTGAAATATAGGAACAGATACGATGTTATGAATTATAAAAACTACGTTATTTCCCAAGATCATTCAGCCTTTTTGTTTTTAGTTGTCACTACTATTTATATATTCTCACTATAGTCTGTACACGTCTGAACTGCTCTGCTCCTACGATTTACTTATTATCTTCATCTGATGACTTCCACATTTATTTCTCCTGATTACATATGACTCTTGTAAGTCCAACTGATAGTGGATGCATTCACTTAGTGAAGTTCTATTATGTCCTTTCAAGAAAGTAATAAATACATATTTCAGAGTCTTAACCATTACCATATGTTCTTCCTGTTCCTCATAATCAATAAACAGTTATTACTGAATACGCACTTTGATTCTTTTTCTCTAAGCTCTTTTCTTCTCATAACTCCACCACCAACTGCATGCTTAAAAACCTCCAAACTTTTTCCTCTGTATTGTAGTTTTTGGTTAGGCTCTTACTTCTTTCAAAACTCTGCATTGCCATGCCCATTGCCTCTGAGTTTAGTTTCAAGATAAATGCTTGAGCCCTTGTAACTCCTAAGACTCTGCTTCCAGTCTGCTTTTTATAATACCTCCTGTTTTCAGACCCCCCTAAATCTTATTTCTGTTTTGAAACGTACTGTGTGATCTTAGAACCAATACCTCCTCCCCTTTCTATGTAGCATTTGTATCTCAAATTAAGCATTGCCACTTCTTAAGGCTCAGTGATTTCTTCCATCTTCCTACAACTCCCTCTCGCAGCCCTGATCAAATGCGTAATTGTACACTTTTTCTCTGTCTTCTAGCATTGCTCAAGCTGTCACTTCACAAAGAACTAATCTCTCTTTTACTATTGTACGTATTCTAAACAAAACAATGTTTATTTTCCTTAAAATGTCATAATCCAGAAGGAATTCCATGAATATCTTATTGGATACCATTAACAAAGTAATTATACTTTCCTTTTATGCCCTTTAATTTGGATAATGTGATTCAGAAAGGATTAAGAGTCTCTTTATTGAGTTTGAGATGTAGAGGGAAGTGGATATTTTTTTTAAATTTGCATACAGTAGTTTTTTTTTTTTGGTTTTTCGAGACAGGGTTTCTCAGTAGTTTTTTTTTTTAATTTTGCGACATTTGCATGCTTGTATACAATGTATTTGATCATATTAACCTCTCCTGTTTCCTGGTCCCCTCTCTTTTACCAGCCCTTTCAAACTTCATGTCTTGATTTCCCTCTTTCTTTTCTTACTTGTCTGTCTGTCTGTCTGTCTGTCTCTCTCTCTCTCTCTCTCTTTCTTTCTTCCTGTATATCTGTGTATTTATTTCTCCCTCTCTGTATTTCCTTCCTTCTTTCTTTTTTTTAATAACTCACTTAGTCCAGTTTGCGCTGCCATGTACTCGTGTCTGTGAAGTTTAAATCTACGTGGCTCTCCCTTGCCCCAAACCCATAAACTATCAATAGACCGTCATCTGGAGATGAAGGCTTTGAGCTTTTCCCCATGCTATCTGGAATGGCAATAGGAAGGTTTTTTGGTTGGTCTTATACTGGCAACCAGAGTGACTGTGACTTTTTTTTATTATTTAATTAAAAATTTCCACCTCCTCCCATTTCCCTCCTCCCTCCCTCTCCAGAACAGTCCAGGGTTCCCCCCAAGCTCCTCCCCATGGGGGGACGCCAAGTCATTACATGCAGGATCAAAACCCATGCCATTGTCCTTGGCTTCTTAGTCAGCCCTCCTTGTCAGCCATGTTCGAAAGTCCGGTTTGATCACACTTCATCATCCAGCTGCCTTGTGAGCTCCCATTAGATCAACCCCATCGCCTCAGTGGGTGTGCAAATTTTGGTCCTAATGTGGTTCTAACTTCTTCTCTTGTTCTCCTCCTTCTGCTCTCATTTGGACCTTGGAGCTCAGTCCAGTGCTCCAATGTGCATCTCTGTCTTAGCTTCCTCCATCAGATGAAGTTTCACATAGTGATATCAAGATATTCACCAATCTCTGGCTCTAGGATAGGCCATTTCAGGTATCTCTCTCAGCTGCTCAAGCATCTGGCTGGGGACATCTCCATTGACACCTAGAAAAGTCTTAGGTAAGCCCCGAAATGGCTTTAATTAAGATATATACTTCCATACTCCCATATCCACCCTGCCTCCATTCCAACGTCCCATTCTCCCAAGCTCACACATCACTTTTTTCCCCATTCCACCCCCACCCCATCCCCATGTTTCAAATTTCCTGCAATCTTTTCTTCCAATGAATGCAATCATCCTGTCATTTCCAAAACACATAGTTTTCACCAATCTCTGGCTCTTACAATCTTTCTGCTCTCACATATGGGACAATTCCTAAGTCTTAGGTAGAAAAGGTTATACACACACACACACACACACACACACTGACACTATGACGTCATATCTGTAAATGTCTCTGTTAATTGCCATCTAGTGTACAAATAATATTCTCTGATGATTTGTGAGAACTGCATTATTCTTTTCTTTCAGAGATATGAATTACGAATTTCGAATGTTGTTTGATATTATGTCCATTTAGCAAAAACGATTCACCCTTTGGGCCTTTGAGGTGTGTAGCTATGGGTTCTGTGATGAGTCTTCTTGGTTTTCAACTTGACTACATCTAGAATTAACTGACACCCAAATCAGTGTGTGCAATAGGTTAAAAAATGGTTCAGTTTCATTTGTTAGAACTACTTGGATGACTGTGGCTTCTTGGGGAGCTTGTTGTCAAATTCAACATTCCACACAACACTTGCTCCACAGTAACTGAAACTTTAGTTTTGTGGTTGACATTCACTTAGCTTTTCAAAACAATGGAAAGATGAGAAGTCTTTTCTTTTAAATATATAATTTCTAAAACTGATAGAATGGGAAAATACAACAAATGAGTATATACAAAATCGTTGTATTTATATAAAATTCATAACTATAGTAACAGAAAGGACTTCAGTGATTCCTTTATAATGGGGTGACAGAAGAAATCAATTACAACCCAGCAGGTGGTGGTTTAAAGCTCATGTGGATGTATTTTATTTTATCTGCAATACTAATTTCAATGGGATTTTATATAAGAAAACTAAAATCTCACAGTCAACTTCATTTTCCTTAAATTTTATGGCAATTTTAATTTAAAAATTCACAGAACACTGTAATTTAAATATGTAAATCAAATTATCATTAATTATAATTTTAAACCACAGAAAGCTATAAAACACAAAGGCAATAGTGTGTATGTATTTCTTCAAAGATTTGCTTATTTTTTATTTTCATGTAAGTATTTTTGTCTTTGTGGCTATGTCTCATCTTGGTGCCACAGATGCCAGAGGAGAGTGTTACAGTTGACTGTGTACTACCCAAAGTTTTAAAGCTGGAAACTGAACTTGGGTCCTCTGGAAGAGCAGGAAATTCTCTTAACCACTGAGTCATGGCTCCAGATCTGACAGTGGTATTCTTTCTGTACAAAATAATAACAGTATTAAATTATTTGCTGCTTTTCAGTCTGTCATAAACCTTTCCTTATACATAGGAGATGATCCCAGGTGGGATTACTAGAATTCAGGAAGAAATAAAGAGCTGTATCAAGTAGAAAGTGTATATATGTGAAATTACCATTAATTTAAACATGGCAAAAGTAGAGATGGCATGTGAGTGACATGAAGAAGTAGGAGAGCCCAGTCTTTATGTCTCATATTAAGCAGTCCATATCTATTCTCAAAAATGTAGGCTCAGAAGAACTCTAAATTAAATTAAAACTAAAATAAATTAAATTTAAACATGTCCAATTAAAACTCTGTGCAATAAAAGCAGAGTAACAACAAGGAATTATAATGGAAAGATCAATACAGATATATGTATACATGGTTTGCTTGGTGGCAGCTAGTAACCCGGAGGGCAGCCATTGTTATCACAGGAAATGCCACTGTGATTCCCAGAGTTCACTATAGTGACACTATAGTGAACACTGGCATATTTCACCACTAACACAAAAGCTATATAATGCATGGAACCTCCATATAAGAGATATCCTGAGCACCTCCCATATGAAAAATCCACTGTTGTCTTACGATGAAACAAAGGCAGTCACATTTCTGACTCTGCCAAGAGCACAGTCCTGTTCTTGCTATGTATGATCACATTGTGGTTTCTCCTTGATGTGTCTACTCCAGTTATTAATATGTGACCGTTCCTTGAAAGCTAGAACAGCAGTGTCCTTGGTAGGTCCTGCATCTACTAAACTCTATGATTGTGCATATTCACTTCAGACCCTGGCTGTACTTCCTCCCTCCCTATGGTGTTCATGATTCTTACTTCTGATTCTCTACCTTGTGAACTACCCAGCTTGTCAGTCTCTAATTGCAGTAGTTTCTTTCTTGCTTGAACTTTAGACCCTGGCTTGCTGTCATCATTTTTCACATTTCATTTAAGATATCAAATGCCATCACTGGTAAAAAGCAATGAATAATCTATGCCCTGGAGTTTCAGTTTTTCTGAGCACATTTGTACGATGGACACTTGTTCTACTGCTGTGAACTCTGGAACTTCCATAAGTTTATACATATCCATGTTTCAGGATATTTTCCTATTTATTCCTATTTATTGCATTCTGTTACCAATATTGAAGTGTAGTTACCTATGATGCTACTGTCCTGCACCTTAGAAGAATGATCTATTCAGTGTGTCTCTGTTCCATATTAGTTCTATAGCCAGTACCAAGCATGACATATTAAACTTTGGTTCTACTGTAAACATGTTCAAAATCTGGACCCAACATAAAGAGCGATCTTTTTGGTCTCTACTTTTCTGGTGAAAAAATAAAATAAACTGAGGAGGTCATGAGAATCTCCAAAAATCTGAGTGGCTTCACCATTCTTGCAGACAATCACACAAGACAGAATTGTGTTCAGAACATGTTTTGGATGATCAGTGATTCATTGCAGATGGCTCTGATGGTGCTCTTGGACTCACCCCTAGGAAAAATAAAAGTGTTCTCTAGAGAAAATGATGCATAATGCCAGAGAGGGGAGAGTTTCTTTAGAATACACAACATCAGTACTAGGCAATAAAAAATAAGAAAAAATAAAAAGGAACACATATAGCCACTATAATAACACAGTTATTTTCCTGTAAGTTATTCATAATGAATGAAAATCTACAAATTCCTCAACAAAGTAATGAAAGTGGTACATTGAAGGTTATCAGTCTGTAGAATGAAAAGAGAGTTCATTAGCTAATAGCACTTGATGCTCTTGCACAGGTTCCATGGTTAGTTCCCAGTAGGCACATCAGTCCTTTAGAGCTACCTGTAACTGTAATGTTGAAATTCAGCTAGCATGTGTCCACATATGGTACAAGTTCAGATAAACAAACACACATACAAACATATACACACACATAAATAATGAGTAAAGAAATAACTTCATTAACTTTAGATTACACAAAAGAAATCTTAAGCAAATTATGAAAACAATACATATATTTCATGGGAAAGATAATAGGGAGCTTTAATAGAAAAGGAACATAAAAAATGTCCAGAGCAGATTAATACAATGAATATAATGGAAAGTTTAGTGGACAGCAATAAATAGAATTATGTGAGCAAAAGAAAAAACCTGTGAGCTTGAAAGTGGCTGTTTCCAACTATTTAGAAAGTAGTGAAGAGGGGGAAAATATAAATGAATGAAAAAAACCCTAATGATTGTATGGAACATTACACAGAGAGCTAACTTTCACATAGTGCATATCACAAAAGCAAAGAAAGGGGAACAGAAAGCTTATTTAAATAAACAATGCCTTAAAACTTCTGAACCTAAAGTGTGGAATGGCTCAGTGGATAAAGGATTTAGTGTCTGGTGCCTGACAATCCCTGAACCAAGGTTGAAATGAAAAACTGAAGTTCTCCTACCTCCACATTCACGGGATCCCTCTCATGGAGCATCCCTGTTACACAGATACAAGAATGATGATGATGGGGATGATGGTGGTGGTGGTGGTGGTGGTAATAATGATTAAACAAACTTTTAAAATCTAAGGACAAACATAAGCAGATAATTCAGAAATAGCAGATTAAATTCAACCTTTAGCTGTCTGTCCCGGGACATGCTATAATCTAACTGATAATAATGAAAGGAAGACGACTGGAAAGAAAAATGGCACAATTACACACAGAAGAGTGTACTTAGAATCCAGAACCCTTTTCAGCAGAACTGTTGTGACAAGGAGAGTGTGGGATGATTTACTCAAAATGCCTAGTGAGGAGGTAAGAACTTCTCTGTCACTCAACACCTGATATGAATCCGATCCGCAGAAATGTAATAGAAGGTAGATGGTCTTATTCTAGCAAGGTATGATGAGGCTCTTCAGAGTTAGCCAGCTTCAAAATTATATTTTCAGATTGAAATTAGAGGATGTTAATTGGTTATATGAAAACATACTAATATACAAATTCTGCTCATGGTGAGCACATTGTAGAAATCATAGTGTCTGAATATTCTAATGCTGATGTGTAAATTGAGTAATACTTAATAAACAAAGTTAAAATATTTATATGTGTGAGAGTCTGTTAATTTATCTGTAAGATAAAACACTGAAAATTTGACATGATAATGTTGGTGGGGATAAAAATGTAGTCTTTCTGGGTAAAGTGATGTTGTCAATACTGTAAGCTTTATGTTAAGTATGAAAAAAAACAGATATGAACCAAAGTGCTATTCTACCACACTTAAGTCATACATGAAGAAAGCATGAGACAAAGGAAAAATGACTCTGAATCAGCAGCAAAATCAAAATCATTTACAGTATTCCTAATATGTGAATAGCTATCATGAACATAAATAGGCTAAATTCAATAAGCCAATGGCATATAGTCTAGAGCTGCATCAGGATGATGAATCCAGAGAAATAACTGTTGATGCTGTGTGGGAAAATAATTGAGAAAACATGAGTGGAAGAATCCTGTGGAACATGGGAAAAAAAGGCAAAAGGATGTGTCATTAGAGTCCCAAAATTTAGCAGCATCAAAGACTAAAATATCATTAGAAGAAGGTATTATTACATAATATTTTTCACCAGAAAGAAAATATCAACATAAGGCTCACCAAATTCAGTTGTTACAAAAACAGGAACAGAATAAAACAAATGCTTTTATTTTATTATGTGTAAAAATTATTTTAAGTACATGTGTGTTTTGTTTACATGTATAATTTCTTTGCATCAGGTGTTTCCCTTGTTCCACCCCCCCCAGGAGACCAGAAGAATGCAACAGATCAGCAGGAACCATAGATACAGACAGTTTGAATTACTATGTGGGTATCAGGAATCTAACCTAAATCCTTTGGAAGGGCAGCTAGTGTATCTAATTTCTGAGCTACCTCTTCATGCTCAGAATAATACAAACCTATATAAACCAAGTTAAAAAGAAATGTGTAACGGTAGCTTGGGGAAGGAAAAGTGATTTTTTTCCTACCATATCACCAAAGAAGTGGAAGTTCAAAGGCAAAGGTGTAATAGCTCTGAAAAATCAAGGGTAATATTTCCAAAAAGGAGTTGTATGGTGCATAATTTCTTCAAAATTAAAGTTAATGATTACATTTTCTGAAAATTACACTTTAAAAGGGGTTACTATTCAAGGTAGATTTTCAGCAAGAACTTACATTTTTTTTTTTTGGACAAAATGTTCAAACTGAGGAATAAAATTAGAAAAGCTAGCCATATGTGCACAGCTGTTTAAAACTGAATACTAATTAAACAAATTGTTTTCAATATGTGCTAGCGTTTGAAACAAATGAAATGCTTGAATACTTAAAAAATATAATTAAAAATTGAAAGAATAGAATTAATGTATTTTGTTCCAAGTTCATACAATTTTGTTAAGTTGGCAATAAATCCTTGCCGTTGATTATGTATAGCAAGAAAACAAATTGCGTATTTGGTTGTGGTAGCTGATGAAGACATGAAATTGTGACTGAAGAAAGAACATTCCACTCACATTTTCTCATCTTTTTTCTTGTAGAGCATTCGTGGTTATATCTTTAGATTCATCTTTCTGATCAATAGTAACTCTGATTAGCCTTGATCAACTTATTATTATGTTACTTGTGAGCTTTGTAAATTATTTTCATAAGACGTTTGCCTGGATAATCTGCAGTATAATAACCATCTCTGAAACTTCTACATGGCAATTGTTCTCTCCATGAGTGGTGATTGTTAAATGCATCCTGACACTACATACAGAACATCTTTTAAGTCCCCAGTAGTATTAGATTCTGCTAGAAAGATTCCTTCTCTTTTCTCTCATGTAAACTGGATGATAAGCCAATTTATCAATACAAACTAGAACATGTTTTGAACAAAACAATAACACCAGAACCTGGTTGTTAAATTGTTAAGTAACAAAATTAACAAAAGCTTCACCATGTACTTGCAGGCCTTTCCTATCTATTTTGAGACCAGTCTCAAATAACTCCTAAGCCTTAGTTATTTCTTCCTTCCTATTTACAGCCCATTTGCTCCACCAGAAACAAACTTTTCATTTATCCTTATGAAAATAAAAGTGACTATGAGCTATGTATCTAAACTCTAAAGATATTTCTATTTTCCAGAATTTTAGTCTATTTAAAATGCATATATTATTTTCATGGTTGATGGTGTCTTTTACAGCACTGTTCTTAAAAACCCACAGTTTTGGTCAGCAGTGATTAGACATTTTGTCTGGCTAGCACTAACAGGTTGTGTCTTGTATCAATGGTTCTTAATATATAAAGAATGGAAAAGACAAGAACCAATCACCTGATTAGGACCAAACAGTTGGGTCACCACAGTGAAGTAAACATTTCTTGGGTAAGACTCTGATTCCAGTGGAACAATGCTGTTTCCTTGGAATCAGGGTGCTTGACCTTATATGTGAAGAACCTGTGTTTTTGGAAAAGACTGTGATTTCAAAATGGACATTTAAAAATAAATGCCAAAATTTAAAAATATTTAATTCAATTTATTTATATTATTATGTAGGTATAATTTCTTAATAATAATGATATATTAAATTATGTCTTTACAAAACATTTTTGACATTCATCTGAAGCACCCCATTCAGTATTCACGGTAATGTATCTCAATTCATCTTATTATATTATATGGGTAAGTGTAGAGTATTTCAAATAATTTTAGTGGGGTTTTGTTTTATAAAGCAATGTGTAGCAACAAAATAAATTACCAAAGTTGTAAGAGTGCAATCTGAGGGAGAAAAAAGACTTATATATCATTGTGACAGAAAATAAAATTGGATAAATGTTGACAAAACAAACGATTCTGTCAGGTAACTCACTATGGAATAGATTGTGCAGTGGGTATATCTGATTCTATGCCACACCCATTTCACAAAGATTTATTGGAAATTGAGAGAACAATCCATTAGCAAATAGTTGACATATAAAAGTTTGATTTGATCTTTCTTTCTCTCCAGGTCTACCACTTGGCATATTTTATAATCGCCATAGAAAGTGTTAGTAGCTGAAGTTTTTTTTTTTTTTTTTTTTTAATGGCCACGAATTTTAAAGAGAGCAAGAAAAAGATAAACATAAGGGTTTGGAAGGAGGAAATGGAATAAAAAATGACGTAATATTGTTTTCAACTCAAAAATAAAATAATAAATAGAAAATATTATTAGTGTAAAATGTATGAAAACAGAGTAATGACTATATGATTATAAAATGAACAGCACGAGAGCTAAAAAATGCACCTATATTCTAATAATCCATATTAGTCACTACTCATAAAATTAACTAGAGGTCTATAGTTATTTTTTCTCAAGTATATGAATTGTGATTCAGTCAATGTCACTATCAATAGTGCATACTGATTACCACAATTCCCCTTTAGAAATCTAAAACCTGTTACAATGGCCAAGGATATAAATGGTCTAAACACAACTTCTAGGGGGCAGTTTTGAGTGATGCTGACACTCTGGTGGAAATGTCTGCTTTGCACTGGAGGAGAGTGGGAGACAGTCCTTCTTCTTGTTACTTTGTGCAAGGGTGGAACATTACATTTAATTGGTGTCATTTGTGATTATACCTTTGCTCTTATAGTCAATGTTTTGAATATATCACTAAAATATATCTATATTCGTTTTTATATGTTTTTAGAATACATGATAGATAATATTTGCACGTATTTATTTTCTCCTGTGTCTCTTCTCCATCCTGACCCCTTTGCAATATCTTATTAGAATATAAAACAATAACTTCAACTGAAATTTAATTACAAAATATGGAAAATTAGATAAGAAAGTATTTTATGAGAAGGGAAACTTTGAAGACAAATTAGTGAAGACTGGAGGAGGACAGATGCAGCAGGAATACACAATGTTCTACCAAGATCAATATAGCATAATTAAAGCATAGAGAAGATGCCATCATTATCCAAATGGCAATTTTAAATAGTCTTAATTTTAAATACCAATTAATAAATGTTAATAACTACTAAAAATAATAATCACTTGTAGATAGTTAGGCTTTTTCTTTTCAGGAACTTCTAATAGTATTATTAAAGTTTCTTTTGTAACATGTGAAATTTGTTTTTCATATATTTTAATGGTAATTTAATGCTCAGCAATACAATAAATGTCTGTGTATTTTTTGATACAAAATAATGCAGTCTTTGAATGCATTTGATATGCATTTAATATAATTAACTGATATCATTGAGGTAAATGCATTTGTAACTTTGATTTGTACTGTCAAAAATTCATATATAAATGAATTTCAGTACATAAAAGTAACATTTTGTATTATTTATTTTGTTTATTTTTATATTTTTAAAAGGACGGGTTTATTGGACTTATAGTTCCATAGGGATAAAGTACCATCCTTGTGGTAGACATGGCAGCAAGTGGACAGGAGCAGGAAACTGAGAGATCCCATCTTTGATGGCACACTGGAATCAGAGACTGAACTAGAGGTACTGCAGACATTTAACTCTCAAAACTGTCTCCAAGGGATGGACTTTCTCTAGCAAAGCTGCTCCCCCATAACCTTGCCTAAAAGCACCACTGACAGGGGAAGAAATAAAATGGGAAGAGGCAAAAATGCCTGAGCCTTTTTGGAACATTTCTCATTTAAATTACCACAGACCATCTGATTCACTGTTATCATTTTTATTAAAAAATAAAATAAAACCCCAAATTAAACAGACAAGCAAAAATCAACCAAACATAAACCCTAATATAAAATTCAAACAGATAAAAATATAATAGTTTATTGAAATTGAATTGTATAAAGTGAGATTGTATATATATTTGTAATCCCAGATATTGAGAGGAGGAGGTGGGATCATCAGGAGTTCAAGGCCAGGTTGTACTATATAGGACACTGTCTCAAAAGGCCAAAACGAAAGAAATCACAGAGAGAAAAAAGTAAATTTGCTTAAAGTCCTTTTGCAAATTCATACCAGACAAAGCCAAATTCAGAGCTATTGTACAGTGACTCCTAATTACAACATTAGAACCCCTTCTAGGTGGCGCCTCATAATATAGTGATGGCGGTAGTTCCTCCGTTCCTAGACACTTTAGAACCAGTGCTCAGACACCCATGAGGATAATGGAGTGGATAACTATGGAATGCAAAGTGGTTTTCACACCTTAGTAGGGAATGCCTAAAAGCAGTTTATGGCACACATGTGCACACAGTTGTTTTCAGTGCCCTTCATCATGATTTCTTAAGCCAATGGTGTTGGCTCTGTCCCTACTCAATTCTGAGGAGGCGCGTTTTTCAAGACATATCAGTGATGCATTCTATCTCAGACGTTTAGGTCAGTTTTGCTACAGTCACGGGGCCCCTATCAGTCTAGCAAATGATGTTTACCTCATTAAAGGGAGGTTTCAGTTCCAGGTGTCTAGAGTGAAGAAAGATACGACCTGGACACGTGGGGCAGGATTCAGTTCAGGCCCACACTGTGCTGGCAAGCTGGGTGCTGGCTGAGATCTTTGTGGGAACAATGAGTGTAGTGTTTTATGTTCCTGGTTCCATCATGGAATCATCTCAGTATGTGTGCAATTTTTTTTTGCTGTTGTTGTTTGTTTGTTTGTTTTGTTTTCCAAAATAATGATGCTCTAGTAGGATCTGTAAAAGCTTTTGAAACATATAATGGTGGTGCCGGTGCCATATGTGAACGTAACTGAGTTAGTTGTACTTAGAAGTGGTTAAGCAAGGCATGTGGCACATACCTTTAATCCCAGGACTCCAGGGGAATTTGGGAAAGAAATAGTTCCCTGAGTTTGAGGCTAATACGGTCTTCAGAACAAATTTTAGGACCGTCAGAAGTATACCGTGAAAACCATCTCAAAGAAAACAAAACTAAAGTGTTTAAGATGAATGTGGTAGCAAACACTTATAACCTCAGTCAGTATGTAAGAGGTTGAAGCAGGAGGATTGAGAGTTTGAGGGCATTCTATCTATCATTTATTTATTTATCTGTATGTCAGTCTGTCCTTCCATCTGTCATCTATCTATCTATCTATCTATCTATCTATCTATCTATCTATCTATCTATCTATCTATCTATCTATCTATCTATCTATCTATCTATCTATCATCTATCTATCTCCAGTCTGGGATATATAGTGAAACTTTGTCTCTAAAACCAAGAAGTTGGGATGCAGCAGGAAGTTTTCAATGGCAAATTTTCTTTTTTCTTTTCCTTCTTTTGAGAGTCTTAAATATTTCAGGCTGGCCTTGAACAGGCTATGTAGTAAAAAATGACACAGTTTATGTTGTGCTAGATACTCAGCCCAGGCTTCATTCTTGCTAGGGAAATACTCTCCCAACTCTCCTCATTGTCAAAATTTATAATTTATATATAATTAAAGACAATATATAGTAAATCTTATCTTTCCCTTTTATTGAAAATAGATTCTTGATGTCATAAAATATATTCTGATTATGTTTTCTTCTTCCTTTGCCACTCCTAGCTTCTCCCCACTTTTCCTCTTTTTTGGGCTCCACCCACTTTTTGTTTCTCATTAGAAAACAGTCTTCTAAAATATAAATAAAATATATAAGATAAAAAATGTCACCTCAAATTTGGACAGAACAAACTAACATAAAGAAAAGAGCCCAAGAGAAGGCA
Organism: Microtus agrestis; assembly: GCA_902806775.1. Lineage (NCBI taxonomy): Eukaryota > Metazoa > Chordata > Mammalia > Rodentia > Cricetidae > Microtus > Microtus agrestis. Next base: position 121,487 of record CADCXT010006004.1, read on the forward strand.
GAGGAGTCAGAGACCCACTTGTTCACACTCTCAGGAATTCCATAAAAACACTAAACTAGAGGACATAATGTAACACAGAGACCTTGATGCTGACTCGCGCAGGCCCTGTGTGTGCTTTCACTCTCTGTGAGCTTATATTAGCTTTGTTCAGTTTATTTAGAGGGCTTTGCTTTGTTGTTGTCTTCCATCCCTCCCCTCACACTCTTCCATTTTTTCTGCCTCTTCTTTTGCAAGGCTCCCTAAACTCTGAAAGGAGGGATTTGGTGGAGTAATCCCATGTAGATCTCTGTGTTGGAAGGTCTCTCTATTCATATGTCTGACTTTTACAAATGATCTGTTGCAGATTGTTGATGGTTAAACAAAGTCCTGATCTATGAATGTAGAAGAATGTTATTCATTGGAGTCATTTTATTATTACATTCTTTTTCAGACAAGCAGTATTTGATTTTGCTTTAGTTGGTTAGTCCCACGAGGTTTGTGTCACCATTGTCCTAGTATATCTTCATGCAGGCAGTACACCAAGGGATATGGTTGATCTGCAATGGACATGGTCTTCATGGTAGGATGAAACATTTTTTTTTGGTTTGAGTTTCTCAAGAAGGGTATAGCCAGATCTTGGGGTAGATTGAGTTCCATTTTCCCGAGAAACCATCACACTGATTTTCAAGGTGGCTGTACAAGTTTGCACTCTCATCAGTAATGGATGCTTATTGCTCCTACCTCACATCTTCTCCAGCATGAGCTGTCACTTGTATTGCTCATCTTAGTCATTCTGACAGGTGGAATAGAAATCTCAAAATAGTTTTGGTTTGCAATCCTGATGACTAAGGATGTTGAACACTTTTAGTGTTTCTCCACCATTGAGTTTCATTTTTCTGCAGTTAGCCTACCGAGGTTTCTGGCAAGAGTGGCCTGTGGGTTCCCAGAAAGGACCTGCTGGAGTTGCTAAAATAAATAAAGCAATTGGCTGGGGGAGGAAGGTAAGGAGGGTAGATTGATGGGATCCCTAAGAGATAGGGTGTGGGAGGCTGCAGTGGGTGTTCTGATGAAGATACTGGAATGAGACTCAGGGATTGGACCCATAGGAGCTGAAGGAGTGGTGAGGATATGCTGGTAGCCTACTTGCTGCCCTCAACAGTTAGTTCCTGGATTCCAGGGCACAGGTTTTGCACTAAAATCAGATGTTTTTAAATGCAGAATATCCCTAACGTTTTAAAAAGTTATTCATATCTCTTTTCATTTTGATTTTTCATAAGTTAAAATTATTAATTATTGTTTTAAAGGAAAAATCTTGCTTCTGTTTTTGACTTTCATATTTAATTTTTTGAGAACTTCATACATGAACCAAATCTACATCATTTTGACACAATTTCTGCCTGCAATTCCTTCCACATCTCCTCTACTCTCACACAAATTCATGGTATACTTTTTACGTTATTATTGCGACATGGCCACATGTACGCACATGCACATGTGAACATACAAACATACACACATGCACTATAATCTATTGAGTACATTTAGCATTTCTCGTATGTACAAGGGTCCAAGACTGGCCATTTAGAATTAGCGAACATATGAAAGAAATGCAAACAAATTTCCAAAGGTAATGTGACATTCCTTCATTATCAATCTTTACTTGCATTTGTATTTTATAAATAATTATCATAAACTTTTCTGTTTCACATGGCTCTTCTAAAAACATCATATTAAAACTTTTTTTTAAATAAAGCAAGTGTGCTACCTTCAATGAAATGATCAGCTTTAATATCACTTAAGTCATTACCACAGAATTACAACCATATATTATCCAGTAGCATCTTAGCTATAAAAAATCCCCATTTAAAATATTGTAAAACAAGAGGGTATACATGTTGATAATCTGTATTCTGAATTATGAAGGACTGAATAAGAAACTTGTCATAATTCTAGCAAGCACATAAAAAGACAATTGTTTGACTAAAACCGTTGAAGAGGTAAAAATGAATATTTTGCTAACTGGGAGGATTTGCACATTTATGTGAAACAAAAATCAGGAAGAGAACATCATGTTGCTCAGTAAGTTAAAGACTGAGTTATTGTTCTACAGTGTATCTCAATCATTTGCCTGTATGGCTCTTTTTAGAATCTGCATAAACTTGTTTCACAGGTAGAGGTGTGTATTCCTAGGAAAAAGCCGGGAAACTCTGGTGTCATTCACAAGCACTAAAGAAAGTTATTGAACTGGCAGATATTAAAAGGAAACTCTTTCAAACACATATTTTTAGAAAATTAAAAGAAACAAAATCAAGAAGTAGAAAAGAAAGTTAAAAGAAATACCATCTTTAAGGGGTAGGGGAAGAAAGAACTGCAAGCAATCAAATAAAATTCCTCAGATATAAACTCTCTAGATCTGAAGACAATCCAAGTTCACCAGAAAATAAACACAAACAGAAAAGCTATTGCTAAGGCTCAAGTATTTGCTGAGCTGATGAAATAGGGTGATAATAAACTGAGACTTTTATAAAACACACTGTTATCACAGAGGACATGAAACATATGAACTCCATAAGCTACTCCAGGAAACTACTAAATAATATTTCACAAAATGAAATCCTCCCGTACCAGGCAAATATGTACTAGGATCAAATTCATTCACATGAAAATAAAAAGTGTCTTAAATAAAAAACTAAAAGCTTAAAACACATAATGGATAAAACAGGGATAAGCAAAAGGAAGTGGAGTAAATTCTTAAAAGTAAAGATAAATAAGTAACTTTTGCATGAAATAAATTACATTATATTCAAGATAAAATTAATACAAATAAAGTTTAGTGTAGGGGATGAGTGTGTGATGGTGTTCTACTTAAATTGGTAGACTTAAATTATCTGAATAAGCTAATACTTAAAATTACAATATAAGAAAATATTCTAGAAATTTAAAAAGAAATATGAGCACACCAAATAGCTTTTAACCACAATCTTACAAAAGTCTCTAGATTCACAAGTAGCTATTCAAAATAATGTATTGGCACATAATAATGTTACTCATCAAGAACAAGAGCTAAAAATATGTTAAAATGTCCTCTAAAATTAGAGAAATTTATGAGAAATTAAGTAAAATGAAACTGCAAGAGAGAAATTAAAAATGTTTCTATGATTGAATAAACTGAAATTTTCACTTGGAAATTATACCACAAACAGAAGTTGTACTTACTGTTTTCTCATAGTAGAATATCAAATGCACATTAGGAAGAGAGAATAGATACTGACGAGTGCTTCTGGAGAAGTAGGAATGAAAAGTATACTGTGATATAAATAAATTTATTTTCACTGTATGCATAATTAATAAGTCTATAAGAAATATATCTATCAACAAAAATATAAAATGAATAAAAATCCTATCAGCGCACTCAAAGTTGTAGAATATTTTCTTAAAATGTAGCATTAAAAAAGGGTGACACATGCCTTTAATTTCAGCATTTGGGAGGCAGAGCCAGGCAGATCTCTGTGAGTTTGAGGCCAGCCTGGTATACAAGAACTAGCTCCAAAACTACAGAGAAACCTGTCTCGACAAAGAAAAAAACACAACAACAACAAAAAAAAAAACTAAAAGAATAAAATGCATGAGGAAACCCCCACTAATATCTGAATCAGTAAAAAAAAAAAATACACCATTTCAGGTATTCATCAACATTGCATAGGTGACATTAGTCAGTGCAGTAAGGAAAGATAGATTGATACTCAAGACATAAAACCACTCAGGATGTCTATAAACAGATGTGTGGACAAAGAAAACTTTGTATATACACACAATTTCATTTCCTTCTATTTTAGAGAAAAATCAAATATGATATTCTCAAGTAATGAGCAGAACTGGAACTGGAAATCATTACATGAAAAAAGCCATACAGGAAAGATACACATGCAAGCAAAATTCTCAGCTAAATAAGAAAAAACAATGAAATGAAGCATATAAGGTGGAGAGCCACTGATGACGCTCATCTTCAACCTATGAATTATTGATAAACACACTATCACATGCATGAAGCAAACACTCAAAACAGGCATCTTTACACAGAGTAGAAGGAATCTAATGATTTAAAGTATACAGAAGGGATGCTCGCATACAAAGAGAATCCTGCAGATTCACTGCAACTACTACCATAGGTGAGATAAGACCTTTAACTTTATATGTTTGTACCCTGAGGGAAGCTGTTCCATATCTTGGAGGCTACCAAAGGGTGAGTGCACTTTTAAACATCACGCATGTTGCTTGCTGAGAGTCTCTGCCTCATCTGGCTGGCGCTGAGTAATTATTGTTGAAGTTTTGGTCATACAAGTTAATGTTGCAGTTGCAAATTAAAGTGAGGAATTAATTTGGGGAGAATGACCATTTTTGGAAAACAGATACAATCATAACAAGTTTAATTAAAAATCACATTCACTTAAGAAAGAGGACTCAGAGGTGCTTTAAAGGCCAAAATATAACGGATGAATTACTTGAGAGCACTGGACTGTGAATTTAACAAAGACCAACAAAGCATCAACCTATGTTTTAGAAATTTATACCTCACAGCGTTTGTAGGTATGCATGATAAATCTCACAGTTACATACCTTAAGAATTTTATAATCCAAAAGGAAGGACTTGCACTCTACTGGCTAGCATCATATAAATCATAGTTAGATATAGTGACTTTTTTATATCATTAATATTCCTTTGTTCATACCTCTGAGTAGTCATCAGTGGTTTCTCCACACACACTAATAGCACCTGACGAATTGTGGCTTAGAGGCCTTACAAAGAGCATTTGCATATTGCAAGGATCTTGAGGTATGAATGTCATGGGTCAGATTTCTGATGTACAGTAAAGAGGCTATCACCTTTCTAAAATTCTTGAAATTGTGTTATAAGGTATACCCTTATGCTTGCTAAGACTGCCCTGTGCACATTTAGTTTAACTTGAAGCATGATTCTGCATATCAGTTGCCTTCTGTACCTTCTGGAAAAATTAACGCTTACTAAATTTCATCTTCTTTCCTATAACCACCTTTTTCTTATTTAATTATAAAAAACAACCTTTTATTATTTATAGAGATTTAATTGTGGAGTAAATTATAATCACATAGCTATTCCTAACAAGCATGAGTTTATTTAAGTGTCTTAAAAGCTGCCCCATCAAATAAATCTGATACTTAAACTGCATGCCAATCTGTTTTCTAATAAAGTTATTCCTATGAACTTCCCAGTCATAGTATTTTCAACGTTTTTTCAGTGTTGTGAGAATCACTAAAGGCATACTCTATAATTAGGTATAATGGAAAATTATTCTAGAAATCTAAGATAAAATCCTTTATTACCCCCCACACATGAGGTTTTGCTTTTGAAAATATGTAGGCGTGGCAAATATATGATCCTTCTAATTTCTATTATTTCTTCCAATTAGGAAATTATTAATTCATAGCTCTGTACAATATCAGAAATACTGTTTCCATATCAGAAGTTTTACCTCTGATAAACCCTTGTTCACTTAAAGAATTGTTTTCACAGCAAACCAGAAAAACAACAATAAAAACCTTAAAAATAAAGTTGAAAATTGCCATATACTAATAGCAATATCTGGTTACCACTATGAATGAGGTCATAAACACAGAAAGATGCACACATTCACAGACACACGTATCTACACACTCATATACACACACAACCCAGACACAGGTGCACACACAACACACATACATAGGCACACACACATAACACAGACACATATGAAAATGAAAGCTCTTGTTGATTTTTTACTAAAGTCTGAAATTTTCTTATTATTTGTTTTTCTTATTGTTGATTTTTTCATATTGAGAAAAATATTTAAGATGAGTTCTAACCATTTAAAACTTTATATAACTATTGATAACTTTAAGTACAATGTTTTATTACAGATATTTCAAAGTGGTTAATCTTAACCCAATTTTTTTCTTGAATTAAGTGATAAAAATATTTAAAGATATCACTATTCTATGGTGTGTACTTGTGCACACAAAGAAAAAAGAAATGATTATTGCTTGTCTTTTGTTTATTTTTGAGATTACAGTTTAATTATCGCATTTGCTGCCTATCCCTTTCCTTTCCTCCCTCTAAACTCTGCCACATACTTTTCCCTTCTCTTCTTCATACTCCTGGTTTCGCTCTTTTTAAAATAAAAATGGTTGTTATTACACACACACACATTTGAAAAGTTTTGGAGACAATATGTTAACATCTGATTGAGAATTATTGTAGGAAAAAATTATGCAATATAAGCATTTTGTTTTTTGCAAATGGTTGGGTAATTTATATTGGGTAATATACCCTTCATCTCAAACGTATGTTCTTTCTTTGCATTAAGAAGATTCCAACTCTTCTCTACTTACTATTTTGACATATACAATTAATTACTGAACACTCACAATAATGTGCTACAGAACATTTAAAGGTTTTTCGCTGGTTTATTTGTAGCTGCTCTCTTTCCTTTACAATGTCATTTTCTGGTCTTTCTAGTCTCTCAAATGTTATTCTTCCCTCTTACAAAGAGATCAAAGGTTTTATCTTGCTCATATTAATGAAAAAACAGCAAGTCTTTCTTTCAGTAGCTCTTTTTATTAAATTTCTGGTGTGATAATCTATGCTATAGAAAATGGTGGGCTTATGAATTAAAATATTCCATTGTGTAATATATGCCACATTTTCTTTTTTTTAATCCATTCAATGTTACTGAGGTTGATTTTTTATTATGGTTATGGGGATAGTGCTATGATGAACATGAGTATTAAGATTCATATTAGATATCTTGATTTTCTTTCTTCTGTATGTTGGTGGTTTGAAATAGAATGGCTCACACAGGCTTATATATTTTAATACTTGGTCCCCATGACTGAAACAGTTTCAAAAGAATTAGGAGGTGTGGTCTTGTTGGAGGAGGTGTGTCAGGGAAGGAAGAATTTGATGTTTCAAAAGATTCACTTTTCAAGTTAGCTTTGTCTCTTTTTACTTGTAGATCAACATGTGAACTGTCAGCTGTTCCTGTCTTCACTGCTCAACCAGGAACTCTAACCATTTGAACTCAGAAGCCCCATACACTGAGACAATGGGGATGTTCTATCGGGAACTCACCAAGGCCAGCTGGCCTTGGTCTGGAAAAGCCTGGGATAAAATCGGTCTCGCTGAACATAGCGGACAATGAGGACTACTGAGACCTCAAGAACAATGGCAATGGGTTTTTTGATCCTACTGCACGTATCGGCTTTGTGGGAGCCTAGGCAGTTTGGATGCTCACCTTACTAGACCTGGATGGAGGTGGGTGGTCCTTGGACTTCCCACAGGGCAGGGAACCCAGAAGCCCAAATATATGCTTTATTTTTTTAAGTTGCCTTGGTCATAGTATTTTTCACAGCAATTGAAAAGTTACTAAGATAGAAGTGTATATACTGAGTACCGAGATCATATATTAATCTTAATTTAAGTTCTTTGAAGAAATTGCTATTTTACATATTTTCCCTATTGACTTATATTATATTTGCAGTATATAAAAGTCCCTTTCTTTCAGAATCTTTTTCAATATTTTCAATTTTATCTTTGTTATAACAGATATAATCACAAAAACATTTTATTGCAGTGCAATCTTGATTTTTTTATATCCTTGGTGATTAAACACTATTTAACTTTCATTTGTATATCTTTATTTGGAATATTCAGACCACATGCTTATTTTAAAATGGGGTTTCTTATTTTGGGGGAGTTTGGGCTTTGCATTTTACCTCTATAATACATCATAATATTCTATAAATCAAAGAGAGTGAAAAGACCATAGAAAATTTGGAATTTGTTGTTTCTTCTGTAATCACATATTAAATACCTAGTGTATAGTATGCTATGATCTAGAGAAAACATGAAGAATAAAACATTTTTCTTGCCCTAGTGTACCACAGCATTTGAAGGTTAAAAGGAAAGAATAAATGGAGTGCAATACATTAAACTACATCATGAAATATTACCATAATGCTGTATTATCATAAATGGGAAATGCTTTTTCCAATATTCATCTTACTTCACTTAAAATTTTGTAAGCCAGAGGACTTTAAATTGTTCATATTTAACTGGCTACTTGAAAGTGGAAAATCAATTGGATCTAAATAAAACCTCTAGCCTTTACTTGTCTTGATAGCACATTGTTTATTAGATCAGAAAAATGGCAGTATCAGATTTTAAATAACAGCATGCCTGGGTTGTCCTGTCTTCAAGTAAGTATTGTTAAATTTTCTTCTTAAATTTTTATGAAATATAACTATATAGTCAATTTACTGGTTTGAGTATAAATTATAAAATACTTGAGTAATTTCATATTCTTTTTGAGCAATGTATTTATTAGTATTGATTATTTTTCTTTTTTAATCTTTTCATTTAAAATGTTTCATACAATATATTTTATGTTACCTAGAGCAACCTCTTTTAAAATTACATTTTTGCTAATAAATATACTGGTTTCTAACATAAAAACTTTGGAATCACTAAAGGTGGAGATTTTTTGATTTAAATGCAAGGATATCATTCTTCACTGGTAGAATTCTAAAGCCTCATCATAACATATTCTGCCATAGAAGAAGAGCAAAGTTCCTATATATAGAAATCTGTTCTCTGAGACTCCATGAGCATTTAGAATGATTAGGGAAAAGTAATTGCTAAGTGTGTGTGTGTGTGTGTGTGTGTGTGTGTGTGTGTTTGTGTGTGTGTGTGTGTGTGTGTAGGTATGTGTGGGTAGGTACATGCACTAATGTGTGCACGTGACTAGGTCAGAAGGGGTTATTGGGGACTTTTTCACTATCTATATATCCCCTTTAGAAAGGTCTCTCACTGGAACTGGCGTTCTTCTTTTTATTTATACTGGCCAGCAAACCCCAGTGGTCCTCTTATCTCCATTGTCCATCACTGCCCTTACAAGTCCCTGTGGCCATGTCCAGCTATTAAAGTGGTTACTGAGTGTACAGTAAGTATTCTTCTCTAGTGGGACACTTCTTCAGCCCTCATCCTACCATCTTTTTCTTTTATACTCTCCTATATTCCTTCTACTATTTAGAAACCTTAGGAATTCACCAATAAATTCTCTAAAACTACACTTTAAAAAAGTAAACCTATCCTGATCATTTCCAGCATTAAAGCCATATCTCTCTAGTCCATCTCTTTAAAATGATACATAAGATGAAAATATATCTTTGATTTGACAAAATGGAATAATTCTTATCATGGCTACTTAGAATATGTTCATTCTAGCAGTGTCCTAAATGTTTTACCCAAAGAAATCGGATGATATAGTTACAGAATCATGACATACTCTCAATTCATATGCTAGATTGCCAATTTCTAAAGTTTGGATAAGTGGCAATCACAATTATTACCCCACAGTCTGTTGGGAAACAAACTGGACTACACAAGACAGTGCACAACAGGTCTCAAATCCTATTTCCTCATCAAACTGAATATATGATACTAGTCAGCTTGGTTATGCTATCATAACGGTACATTATTAATAATTTATTTCTCACTGCATATTGCATGTTTGTTGAACAAAATTTAAGGAGTCAGTGAGTTTGATACCACAATTATATCTGTGATCATCAATTGCCTTCAAGCCAGACATATATTATGACAGTAAGATATTTAGTAAGTCTAAGAAAGTTGTACTTTCACATCATTTTAAATCATTTAATTGTGAGTGTAGCTGGACTTACAATAAGCACTTACATTCTATTAAGCACTGATTGGTGTAAAGATCAGTTGTATCTTTACTTTTAGATGTAAATCATATTTCTCTCTGTCTCTCTCTGTCTCTGCCTCTCTCTCTCTGTCTCTTCCTCTCTCTCTCTCTCTCTCTCTCTCTCTCTCTCTCTCTCTCTCTCTCTCTCTCTCTCTCTCTCTCACACACACACACACACAAACTCATATACATAGAAAGAAAGAGATAGGCTAATATTCAGCCTAAAAAGTTAAATGCATATCAACAATCAGACAGATTTAGCAATAACATCATATAATAAGAAAACAAATATGCATTTGTTTAAACTTAACAATAAGAGTTATAAGAAAACTGGAGAGTGAATAGGGAACATAAATCAGTTACCTACACAGATTGAAATATAAAAAATCACAATAATCACTGTTCCATGTTTTTTAAATGTTCATTGAAATCTTCACTTAAGCCCTAAATCACTCAACTGGCTTACAGAAGATTGTTCTGAAATTTGACTTTAGTCAACTCAATAGCTCCAGCTCACTTATCACAATCCATTTGTCTATAGCCAATGCAAATTCTGTAAAAATAAACTGTATATTCCTATTTCTTCCTCAAATGTATTATAAAATGTTCTTGATTTCTAGATCTACCAGACTCATTACAACTATCTAAACTGTTGTTTCTAGTTGATGAGTCATGACAAAAAACAAAACATACCAAACCAAAACGAAAACCCACAAGACAACAACAACAAAACGAAAACAAAAGCAAAAATAGCACTTGTAATTCAGAGGACATTTGGTCTCAAGAATTTAGGTGTTTACTGTGTAAATATACACAGATACATACACAAATACATACAAATGTATGAACATATTGCTTTTAAGTGATTCAAAAAGCAGAAAATATGTACTCATTACATATGTACTTGTACATAAATAATATAATTATTTCATGCATATAGTTTTGAATATATTTAAAAATGTTTAATTAAACACTTTGTTTAATGTGTTCTCTCATGACTTATAATATGTCTTTCCTACTCTTTAATAATTTCTACGTTTTGATTTAAAATACTGAATCAGTGACTTTTATTTTCTCCTTAAAACTTATGGGCACTTATAGTTTTATGAAACAGTCTAGTTTCAGTATTATTATTATAGGAAAATAAAAGCAAAGGAGACAGAAAAAGAAACGCTTTATCAGTGGTGCAGGTAGAGTGTTCACATTTATTGAATAAATTCATATTCTTATGTGGGCACAGTTCATAATACCCTCTGAAATTACTGTACTAACAAAGATCCTTGATCACAAATCAATAGAAATTATTCAGTAGTAATTAGAAACCTTGAGATATTGTAAAAGAATTGTTAAGCATGACACAGAGACACAAAGCATGACATGTTGTTAGCAAACTGGTGCTGATAGACTTGCTTGATGCAAGAGTTGTAGAAATTTACCACTTAAAAGAAAATATTTGTAAAATTCAATAAAACAAAGCATAACAAAATGAGATATGCTTATTATTGTATATGCTATTTCTTCTTGAGACTGGAAGCATAATAGATCTGTTTATACCAGTATCATCACTGGCATATGATGTGCCATAGGTTATGATGTTGTGACAGCTACACTGTCACTGGGTAATAGAAATTTAAGGCTTGCTCTAATTTCAAAGGAACACCTATATATACATAGTCTATCAATGGCTGAAATGTTCCACAACGCATGGCTCTATTTGTGTTGGTCCATTCCTAGACTGTCTCTTCTGTTGCATTCATTTATGAGTCTCTATTTTTCTGTTAATGAAATTACTTGCTAATTGAAAGTTTATATAAGTCACTCTTTCTCTTACAGTATCCTGGGAACTAAATTGGGTGGGATATGTCTTGAGAATTTGTCTTATTGTAAAATTTACATTTTCTATTATCTTACCTTTGGGATTCCTACATTATTTTGTAAGTAATATCTACAAATCCTACTTGGAAATTTAACGAGGAAAGCATATAGTTTGTACTTTGAGTGACTTGACACTTTAGGAATATTAGTTCTCATCAAAGCAGCTATCTATTCACCCAGATCATCTTTAGTCAACCATATAAATATTTTATAGTCTCCTAAATAAAAATATTGCATGCTTATATAGAGTTATAAGCATTCTAATTTTGATGTCTTTATAAGATTTTTTTAACTTCATACTTAATGCAGATATTCTTGATGTGAATGTACGAAAATGATGTATATTTTGACAACATAAACAACTGATATTTTTCTTGTATACTTACTGGAGAAATTCCTACATAGATAATATTGTTTACTGTAAATAAAGAAAAAATATTTTCCCTTTTTTTAATGCATGGTCTTTCTTGTCTTATACATTAGCTAAGTCAACCCACAATGGAAGAAAATTTGTTTTCTCTTGCCTAATATTTGGGTATGTAATAGTTTTATGTGTGAATATGAAAACATTTACCCAAGCTAACTGGGTAACTATTTACCCAAGCACTGATTTGGGGGTGTTATTGTGAAGTTGTTGTGTGAGTATGACAAAAACACTGACTTTATGTAAAAGAGATTCTTTTAAATTATCTCATGGGACTTGATGTACTCTTGGAAGACTTTCAGATGATTGAGATTTCCCAGAAAAAAAACAAATTGTGTCTATAAACAGTAGCATCAACCCAAGCAACAACTTCTCTCATCTGTCTTTCCAATTGGGCATACTTTCTTAGATATTCTCCTCAATTTCATAACTTATGTTATGATATCTATCTATCAATCTATCTTTTTTTTATCAGAGAGGCATAATAGTTTCTTTTGTGTTGGGAGCCTCATGGATGCCACAAATATAGAATCTCCTTTATGTATTAGATCATTAATACTGTGTTATGTTAAGGTTCTCAATTTCACCATTTACTATATATTTTTGAAGAGTTTCAATTTATGCTTTGCTTTGTAAGTTTTGAATTGTTTGATTTTATATTGCTTTAGGTTCAACATTATTCAGGTTGAATTTTTAAGCCTCAATCTATTATTTTTCTATATGCAAGTTAAGTAGAAGCAAATATTGAAAATGCAGTATTGAGTTCTGACTGGCATATTACACCAAAATGGCCAGCTTATAGGGAATGCAATCTTAATCTTAGCTGTGTTCAGAACCAGTTTCTAGTAAAGAGATTGTGACTATTGTTACCCAGGCCTTACCACAAAAGTTAATATGTATCAAACAAATAAATACATCACAATGAATGATAAAAAACAAATAATGATAATCAACTGATATATTATTTAAATTCGCCAGCATATGCTATATGCTTTAAATTAAAATATTCAGTTATGCTTTGTAAAATGTTTTAGCATCTGTCAAGATAATACATCCCTAGAATATATGCATATTTCATGGAAAGGAGCAACAATTGACTGTTGCTTGTTTATTGCTTTAATTTTAAATGAAACATATTTAATTTAATTTACTATACATGCTTTTGATATGCAAGAATTCTTTCTATCAGTGTTTCCATTTATATGTTAGAATGAGATCCTAATAATTGATTGTTCCTCAGATTTATTAATATAAAACTAATCAGCATAGGAAAATGACAATATGTAACTCAAGTAAGAAGAGGACTAAGAGTTTGTTTCATTATTCTTACATACATATTTTAAATTACAATTAGTGACTTATTTTTCTCATTAAAATTTGGCTTCAAAATAGCAACATTTTGATGATACATATGCATTTTCAATAATCACACATATTTTTCATAGTGTTTTCTACTTTGTTAGCACAGCAAAGTTAGTACAGAGACAAGTGTAGCCCTGGATGTCCTGAAACTCACTCTATTGACCAGCCTGTCCTAAAATTCACTCTGTAGACCCGGCTGGCCTGGAGCTCTGGAATTTAGAGATCTGCCTGGCTCTGTCTCTGTCTTGCTGAGATTAAGGGCATGTGCCTTCATACCTGACTCACACCTTTAAATTCTAATGTCAAATTTAAAAGGTATTTTCTTACTATTCTACTACACAAAACACTAAAACTATTATTTTATACTTCGTGACATGTATTTTCTGTGGAAGACAGTTTATCAGGTTTGACTAACATATTAAATATTTTTTCTTAATTATATATTCTGGTAATTTCTTTTTGTTTAAGATGAGGACATACTATGGTCTCCTGATTGCTACACAAGAGATTCTATGTAGTATAAAAAATTCAGGTCAATAGTATACAGCATTCTCTCATGGAGGATCATGAGTATTACGGGCCTGTTCTTTGGTACCTTTAAAGCTTCCTAAGTTGACAACCAGATAAGTTTTGCATATACAAGAAACTGTCTTGCTTACAGAGCACCCTTGAAGCTTGTACATCTATATTCTCAAATATATTCATATTTGCTCCACTCACATTCACATTAATCTCAATCAATCAAATTTAAATAAAATATAATCTCATTTCATAAAGCATCATTATGCGTTAAAGAAAGCAATATTCAGTTCTTCAATTTACCAACACGTTTCACTGTTTGTAGGATGCTTGTGACCCTCTGACAGTTTATTCTAACATTCTTCAGAATATCAATAATATGCATGCCTGATAAAAAGCAGTAAATATATTCCTGGTGTTTGTTCTCCTTTTGATCATTATTGGAGGCCCTCATTCTTCTATCCATGTGATTTACCACTTTACATGGAGAGCAGGCTGCATACATCTTGTTTATTACATCTGTTCATTGTACCACTTTTCCCTTGCAATTGAAGTAACCCCATGCTGTTTTGTTCATCATGTTTTCTATGTTGACAAAATCCACTACTAATAACTCTAGTTATCACCCATATTGAGTGGGTAATCTGGAAAAGAAATTAAAATGATTATGCATGGAGAATAAAGAAATAATGATGTTATTGCATACTGCTCCTAAAGGTTTCTTTCATTTCTACTTAAACTCTGATAGTGAAGACAATAACGAAGTGCTGTAAACTCTTTGGGTTGAACAGTAGGCAACTAGGGCTATCATTCAAAGAGCTGTTATAAATCTAGACAAAGCATATTTGATATTGATGATGAAACAAAATTCTGGACTCATGTTTATTTTTGTGAGTTTCCTGCGTGGGTTTTGTCTGCCTTTTCTGTCTCTGTTTCTCTCTCTTTCCCTCCCTCCCTCCCTCCCTTGCTTTCTCTCTCTCTCTCTCTCTCTCTCTCTCTCTCTCTCTCTCTCTCTCTCTCTCTCTCTCTCTCTCTCTCTTTCTCTTTATCCCTCCCTCTCTCTCTCTCTGTCTAATTTTTTGTTTGAATTTTTGCTCATTTTCTAAAGAGAGAAAGAATGAAAGCATGGACTTGGGTGGATGGAAAGTATGTGGGAAATGTTGTGGGAGGGGAACCTTGATCCCAATACATTCTTTGAAAACAAATTATTTTCAATTAAAAAGAAAAATCTCTGAACTTATTTGTGGTGTGAACATACTGGCATCTTTCCCCTCTTTGTTTCCATTAATTAGTTAGCTAGTTAAATCATTCATTTGGTGTGTGTATGTGTGAATCTTATAGGTCAGGAAGCTGATATAATGTGCATGAGGACTTCAGAAGACTTTTCAGAAGTCAATTTTCTCTTTCCAATATGTGATTTAATTATCACATGCTATAATTATAATAAAAAACACAATTTTTATCTCATAAATACATGCCAGTGAAATGTGTCACTTAATTCATTTACCTTCATGTTTGAAATCCTTCTTTGGGTGCTTTATATATCACATTTTGGTCACTTTTTTCCCTCCTAAGTACTCCCAGAACAGTCACACTTTCCCTACCAACTCAACTCTGTGTCCCCTTTTCCTTTTTCGGCAATGAAATTCAACATTGGCTTCCATTCATACTTTTGAAAATGTAGCTATACAATGGAGCACAGCAGACGTTTCAGGGGCCACACATTTAAGAGAAACTGATGAAGCTTCTTTTATGAAAATTTAGATAGGTTCTAATTCTCTGTCAAAGAATTAGATGTACATCTGGCAAAGAATTATTTCTCCAGTTTGAAAGCTCTCTCTTCACTCAAGTGGTGATGATTCCTACTGTCTGAAAGCTTGAATATAGTCCCACGTTCATGCATCATAACAATTAATAATTTTCTTACTCAAAAAACAAACTGGTATATATTCCATACTTTCTTCATCCATTCTTCCATTGAAGGACATCTAGGTTGTTTCCAGGTTCTGGCTATTAAAAACAATGCTGCTATGAACATAGTAGAGCATTTACTTTTGTTGTATGATAAGGCCTCTCATAGTGGACAATGAGGACTACTGAGAACTCAAGAACAATGACAATGGGTTTTTGATTCTACTGCACGAACTGGCTTTGTGGGAGCCTAGGCAGTTTGGATGCTCACCTTACTAGAGCTGGATGGAGGTGGGTGGTCCTTGGATTTCCCACAGGGCAGGGAAACTTGATTGCTCTTTGGGCTAACGAGGGAGGGGGACTTGATTGGGGGAGGGGGAGGGAAATGGGAGGCGGTGGCGGGGAAGAGTCAGAAATCTTTAATAAATAAATAAAAATTAAAAAAAACAACAAAAAAACAAACTGGTAGGAGCATTCAATGCTTTTACAACAAGGTACCTTTTTCATTTTTCTCAATGTTTTACTTAAAATGCTGCTATAAAAATAAATTTTATGGGTAGTCATTGGCAACTTATCTATCAACATAATTTCTTTGAATTAAAAAATGGAATTTAAAATGATGTTCATCATTGATTTGATACAAATAATAGTATGGTCAATTATATTGTAAGCAAAGAATTCATGTTATAACACAAAATTGTGTTTTAAGATACTTTTTCCATTTGACTTGGAAGTGATAGTATCTACTTCCCAGAAGTTCTCTCCCTAAGCAAGCATTAACCATCAAAGTGAGTCTTCACTGTACCATAAGCCACAGGTGTGCTGCTGCGGTTGCTACAAGAGGTCAGCAGTGTGCACAAACATCGGTAAATTTTTAATGTTGAGAAATAGCGCTGGAAGAATGTCAGTTTTTATACATTTTTAATCTGGCATCTTCCATAGTACCAGGGCGGCTGTTGTGAACTATGCAAACAAATGTTTTATCCTTCCGGAAGAATGTTCTTCCTCTTTGAGAATTAATTTAGTGAGAAAGAAACTGATCGTAAAATAAAAGTATAATCAGAGGAAGTAAAACAGTAACAAAAATGTGTGCCCCTTTAAATAGAAGAGTGAGTGAAAGCAGGAAAGTGTACTGGAGATAAAATAACATTGTGTTTTCAATTCTGATATGTGAGGATTATTATCTATATTCATCATTTGGTTCTTAGGTATCACAAATGACCAAATGTATTTTTTTCTTTACATCAGTTCAAAATTTGTATATTTTCACATATCACTAAAAGTAAATGAAGAATCCAAGTTAATTTCCCCTCAAAGTTAATTTGATTGTTATATGAGTTCATAACATCTTTTTTAGAAAAAAGTCTGATGTGCCTAAAATGGTAGCAATCTCAGCATTCCAGAGGCTGAAGCAGGAGAACAGAGGCGTCTGAGGTCATTCAGTGTTATGTAGTGAGTTTTCTGACAGTCAGGACTATGTAAGATCCTCAGAAAACAAGACAATTAAAGAAAGGACAAAAGAAAAAAAAGTGTAAGTTAAGAGCAGTATCAAAGCTTCCATAGATAAATTTTATGTGTTATGTTCCCTCCTTACTAACTCTTCATATTAACATACTAGACACAAATTTAGAATTTTCTAATAGAAAATTCAATAGAAAAGTACCCCAGAAAAGAAAATATATATTACCAAGATAAAAAATGGTAGCATCTATACATATTCACATTCAGCCACTGTGAATTGTAATATGCAAAAATTGAGAAATATCTTTAACACAATTCTTAAATAAAATAATTTTAAGACTACTTCAGTTCTACTGAAATAAATATTGAGGTTAAAGACAGAATTGCTTGTTTCCATATATCCTACTAAATATTTTACTTTAGTAGTGTTGCGTTTTTATGATCACTGGTCTGATAGTGACATCATCATCATCATCGCCACTACTTTGTAAATTCAAATATTATTTAATTAATTTTTCATATTCCAGAATTCCACTGAAGATAGTTTCTACTTTTAGGGTTCATATAATTTGTATCTACCTACTTAGGCTTTCCCTGATTTCAAAGTTTGAAGCTGTCCTTTCAAATATTTTGTAAAATATTATATTATCCTATTTGTCTGACAGTTTTCTTCTGATTGCATAGGATCTGGAATCCTTAAGAAAGATTGGAGATGTAAAGCTCCTTTTTCATGACACTATCTCAATGGTATAAACTGCATGTTGACATCACTGCACATACTTATTTGATTTTCTGCCCTCAGCAGTATTGCAAATGTTCTATTTTATAGATTTGTTTTGATTATATATTATCTCTTGATTTATCCAGAAGGGTGTTATTTTGTATAACTCCTATGAGAAGAACAGTTAAGACACAATTGCTTGTAGGTAGAATTGGAAACAAGAAGACTCATATTATCTTGTAAGAGAGATTTGTCCCTTTATTTTCAGTTTTATTTGCTTACTACATTTATTTACATTTATATAGAAAATTAATATAAATATGTATATCAACAAAATATATATGAACATATATACAATTTTATTTGTTAATACATATATAATAATAGCGTTATGGGTTATAGTCAGATATTATATTGTTTTATCATTATTCAAAAATTTCTAGATTTAGTCATTGTAAGTTCTCTCAGTTGACTTGTGTTCCTTTGAAATACCACATTTATTGTGTGTATATTTTTGTGTGTGCCTGAGAGAGGTGGTGGGGGTTAAGAAAGGGAGTAGTAGAAGCTAAGGGGAGGGAGGGAGAGAGGGAAAGGAGAGAGTGGAAGGGAGAATAGAGTGTGCTTAACACTACCTTACTCTAAGTATAAAATCATTCAAGGTTTTGTTATATCATCTTTCTCAGAATTAGCATGATTTATGAGCTATTTCTTTTAAGAATGCTGTCTCATCTTGTGTAGAGTCACATCGGAAGGGGGCCGATTATGGTGTTAGCTGTGCTTACACTAATGTAAGCAATGTTTGATCTGAAATTTCAGATAACAAGATAAGAAAAAGATGCATGTGTGAACACACATATGTTATTTTACATTATGATTTATCTTATTTTAGTTAAGTTATTAGAGGATTTCTTTAACTTTGTATAAATGCCCAGGTAGACTTTATTTGTCCAAGACTTTATTCATTTATTTACTATCTGAAAATTTAACATAGGATTAACCACAATTGCCTCTAATTATTCTACCCATTTGGTAGCAATTTACCCTTTGCTTGCTTATTTTATTTCTCCTAGAGTGTAAATAGATATTATTTATTTAAGACATTAACTATTTTTGTATATGTGCCAATTATTACTCCACATAACTTTCATGAGAATAATTCACTCTTAAAATATGTACAACCTAAATCCTGCAATCAGAGCCTTCTTACTGGGACTTGAAAGGCCCTCTGCTTTCTTTCCTATTGTTTATCATCCTCCAGACAGGGGCTTGATATTCAACTATGTCCTTTTTTGAACTATGTCTTAAACCCAACTGTGTTTCATCATCTCTATTGTATCTGCTATATATATGGAATCCTTATTTTGCGGTTTTACTATTTGAATTCTAATAGGTCCAGAAAAATAATAAATTTTTAAAAATCTTTTTATTTTATTTCTTTGTTTTCAGACACTTCTGATTTACATTTGATATCTGTCTATCTGTCAGCTATCTATAGTATTCTTTATGAATAATAATATTATATTATTCTACCCTTATATGCAATTTATTATTATCCACCAGATGCCTAAAGTTTTGAAGAATATCATGATGTGCTTCTTCCATAAATGCCGAGATTTTTATGGAAACTTTTTTCCCTCCGGTACTATTGCCTGTCCTTTGTGATATTTTTTGTTAGCTGTTATGAATGAGCTTTATATCTTTCTGTTCACATGTACTTCTAAATTATTTTCACCCTACTTGATTTAATCTATCTCATGACAGAACTCTTCTTCAAGTTATTTTCCATGACAAGACAACCCACAGCATCATACTCATATCATCTGTTCATCTCTGTTTTATAACTTCTTTTAGCTTGTAAAATAACACGGAATTATACAGAACTGTTTGATGAATTTTTAATTTCAATCATTCCTCATTAATATGTGAGTTTCTTGACACAGACGTTTTGTCTACAAGTAAAGAATCATAAACTCTAAAACACTGTTCTGAAAAATGTAAGATATTTTGTTAAATTATAAAGAAATCGCCAAATTTTGGATTTATCTCTGGTGATAGCCACTTGCCTAGTTTGAAAATACTGGGTTTGATCCCTCATACCACACATGTCCACACATAGACACACAAAGAGAGAGGGACAGAGAAATAGAGAAAGAGACATACACAGAAAGAAATCAAGTCAGGATGTCAAGAACATGGTACTTGGAACATGGTATTATAAAGCAATAAAAGCAGATCAAAATTGCATCTAATTTATATTGACATGGATATATATATATATATATATCAATAAAACCAATAAAAAGATATAATATTCATTGAGGGACCAAATTTTAATTGAATTCTAGGGAAAATTTGGGAACAAATTCAAGTATTTAAACAGAAGTTTTAAATGGTCAGAGTATTAAATCTCTAGCCGACTTAGCTGAATTTACTACAAAATCATTTATGTAAATAAAGTAGTTCACATATCAGTAGTTTCTCAGGGGAAAAACACATTGTGCTTTAAATCACATAAATAGTTAGTGGAACTTTCTAGCCTGAAAACTTTTAGACAGTTAGATTACACTTGATTTTATCTCTTTGTTCCGCTGATCCAAAGCATGTATTGAGAAATTGTCACATCAGGCTTGTGAGTAATTGGTAGCCACTGGAAGCACAAATGTTCATATACATAATTTAAACTGATACATGCTGTATATTTGTAAGTTAAATGAGTGAGAAGAAAAATCAATTTATCAATACTTACATCTGTACAAAGACCTTTAAATGAAAATTGACATAACTTTTAAAGAGAAGGTGATGTTAGATTTTAGAAATTGGATATATTGTCTTGCAATCGTTAGGAAACGTTTCTAATTGTGAGTCTAGCTTTTAATGGTTCAGCCACAGTCATATGAGATTCCCTCAAGGACCAGGGAGTTGCCAGGCAGTTGCTCTCCACAAGCTGATGGCAAAGCCCCATTGCTGAAGATAATTTCACAACTCATTGAACATGGAGAACTTGAGATGGTGTCTATAGAGAGACTTTATCCCTACATCCAACCACCTTTGCTACAAGAAGATAATATACAAGCTACCGCAGAGAAACCTTAACACCAAGTCAGGAACAAATGCATTGATCTACAACAGTATCCTGACTGCAAGATATATTGGCCAATGGTGGCTGAAAGTTTGTGGGCATAGTCAACTGGTGTCTGATATGACTGAAAGCCAACTCCATGTGATGGAACCTATACCTAACAGTGCTTTGGCTGACCATGAACCTGAGAATAGATAGCCCAAGGACCTAGGGTAATACCAAATAAGATTGTTCTAAAACAAAGAAACAACAAAAATCACAATATTATGCTTCCTAATGACAGTAAGCTATATTTCTAGGTCAATGTGCCTTGCTCATCCACCATCAGAGAAACTTCCTCCTGAAGCAGATGGGAACAAAAACTGAGATCCACAGTAAACATGAACAGAGTGAAAAACTGTGGAACACTCAGCATACAATGGGATGTAACAGTCAAATCCCTACACTCAGGGTTCAGGGAACCCTGATGAAGAGGGGGCAGAAAGAGTGTAAGAGTCAGTGGGAGATAATGGACACAAAGAAAACACGACCCTCTAAATGAACAGGATCTATGCACATTTCACTTCACAGAGACTGGGGTGGCATACACAGGACCTCCTGGGGCTGCTCTAGATGATGAGCTAGAGCTAAAAGAAGTAGACATACATAATCAATCCTAACCTAGAAACTATCTCATGATAGCTACTTGAAAATGGAAATTTAGTTTTCTCCAAAGAAGCCTCACTGGGAATTAAACTTCTCTTATATGTAAGACTCATGGCCAGCACTGGGTTGGGTGGCCAACAGTCAGCAGCTACTTTGGTGATTCCTTGTTTCATAATGTCAAGTCAGGGCTTTTAAAAATAATAATAATAACAATAATAATTGTATTCTAGTTTTTGTTTCATTTTATCCATATATTTTTTGCTCTCTCCTTTTACCCTTTAGGTCTTTTGGGTATACATTACGGCTTCCAGGTTAGTGTTTGCATGGGTTTCCTGACTGTGCAAATGAGTAGGTCTCTCTAACTATATGTATTTCATATATCTTCTCTTGGGCTCTTTCTCTTCTTTGTGTTTGTTTTGCCCTATTCCAATGTATTCATTTTCCTTTTATCTTATTATATTATCTTATTATGCCTTAGAAGTTCGTGTGTTTTCTAGTGAGAGATAGAAAAAGGATAGATGCAAATGGAAGGGAAGGTTGAAGAACTGGGAGGATGGGGGGACTGTAATCAGTACTTATTATATTAGAAAAAAACTATATTCAATAAAAGGGAAACAAACTAAAAAGTACTGTCAGGTAAGTATTTGTGGGAAAGGGATATTGTATTACTTATGTAAATTTATAGTATCCCAAATAAAAAGCTTTTAATACAATAAAGAATAGTAAATTAATCCATTAAGTTATTTCTGGACCAATTATTAGTCTGTTGCCTAATAAAATTGACTATCAATTATCACTTTAAAGCAATAACATTAACCCTATACTCTAGACTTCACATTCAGGTTCTCACAATTTAGAAACTGTGGATCTTCTAAAACGCCTTCCACCTGCAGTTAGAGATTTTGTCCTCACACATAGACTTTCCTGGAGTTGACCTCTTTTTATTCAATTTCTCTAATTACTGAGAAGTTGTTCATAGATTTTTAAAGGGATCAGGAAAAATATCCTTACATTATGGAATTTCTTCCATGATTTCAATTCAGTAAACACAAATGTGATGTGCTTGTACAATTAGGTCAGGGCTGAGTGTATAATTTTTTAATGTCACCTGTGACATATGATATGCCCTAATCGTGGGAGTAAAATCCCCATGACTGGAACTAGGGTGAGAATATGCAAAGAGGGCATTGATCTTGAGCTCTCTGAGCATTCTTCCTGAAAGCTGAGGAATGAATCCTGTCTCAAACATTTACTTTACTGTTAAAGGTGAATAAACCAAACAGCACACTGAGGCAAGAGAACTGTGATTTTATGGTCAGCCTGCTGTGTATAGAGTCTTTTAAATATCTAATATTTGAAGTATGGTATGGGACTGTAGCTCTGTGGTAGAGTGGTGCCTACACCACATAATGCCTTGATTTTGATAGACAGGACCATCAAAAGCTATGGGTAGGCCACAGTATTAAATCTTTCATTACACATGCTGATTTGAACAACCTTCATTAACCATTCCGCTCTCCTTGGCTCACAGGTCCTTGAGCTTTTTCTACTGTGATTTTTTTTCCTTGGCAAAAATTTTCTGCATAATTATGCAAGTATATGTCTATAAAATAGATGTAAAAATAGAACATGTACAGATAATAAACCAGACATATTTACTGTATAAAGTAATTGTTAGTAGAAATATGGTACATATTTATCATTTATTAATGATGAAAAGTAATTTGCATATTAGTAAGACATATGCAGTTTTTCTTTGAATAATTAAACTTTGGCTGCAGTTTTAGTAAATCAGGACTTTGAACATCTCAATGTTCTTAGAGTTTGCTCCGTTGATTTTAAAATCCTTATTAGTAAGAATAGCATGTCCTACAGACGTAAACAGACAGAAGTAGTTTAGGATAATCTCAAAATCAAATGGAATTCTGTCTTAATCATAAGATAGAATCCAATTAATGCTTTTATCTATCTAACAAAAGAGTAGTCCAAACAGCAATCTTAAAATTCAAGTATTCTGAAAGATATAATGCAAAGACATATTAATTTGATACAAATTCAAAGGCAAGTTCTGGCAGGTTTTGTGACAGAATGAAAATCAGGACATATGTAGAACCTTGTTACCTAAGCATTCCAATCAAGACCACAGATTTTGAAAGAAAAGTTTGCACCTAAGGCAACATATTTGCTTAGGGTTGGAATCCATTGGTCAGAAATATTGAGTTAAAAGCAATGTACAACTCAATGCTTTATCTACACAGTAATAAACATCAATAAAAGACACCAATCAACACCAGTTTTCCAAATCATTGCATTATGTAGCAAGATAACCAAGAACCTGAGAAGACAGAAGGATGTTATCTATAGATTATCCTTGAAGAATGAATTCAGGGAATGTTTATTACTTCTGGTTTGGGAATATTTTATCACTAGTGATCTTGGCTCAGGGCGATTTAAACATAACTGCAAAAACATTCTGTTATTTCCAAATAAAGGCAGTGATTTTCACCATTTGCAACTTACCTCTTGGCCTAAATGAGCCTTTTCTTTATTGTAGTTTTTCTAATTAATCTTTTAATTATGATTAATGCTTTCCCTGTAACGATATCTTTAAAGTGGAAAAATATTTCGTTCGGAAGAATAAAAATATTTCCATCTACACATCCAGCAACAGTCACACCGGGCCACTGAAAGTGCTAAGTATTTGTTTGAAATCTGATATTTTTATAGCTCTGTTTCTCAGTGGTGGAAATAATAGAATTTACCGATGTTTGTGCATGCTGTTGACCTCTTGGGACATCCATGGTGCTGTGAAGACTCACTTTGATGGTTAACACTTGTGTAGGGAGAGAGCTGTAGGGGAGATGACACTACCACTGAGAAGTCAAATGGAAAAAGTCTCTTAAAATACAATATGCCAATATGCTGTTGTAGTAAGAATGCCTTGCTCAATACCAACTATATCTTACTGACATTTTATTAAATTCAGCAATGTGAATTTTTATATTTTATATTCCAACCAATGAAAATTATTGTACATTAATTAAATTATCAGTGACTACCTATGAAAATTCATTTTCAGAATTTCTTAAGTATATCACTGAATAAAATGAAAAAGGATACTCTAGTAATAGTAATGTGCTCCTATGTGTTTAGTTTATAATCAGGAGTATTATTAAATGCAACAAAGCGTAAATGTAGGAATCAAGAAGCACAAGAACCATGATTAGTATCATTAATTTTCTACACAGCAATGGAGACCATCACTCTAGTGAAGAGGAAACCTACAGAATGGGAAAAAAATAGTACTTATCAGCTATACATTTGAAAGAGGAGTACTGCATATCTCAACCCTCATCTGAAAAACTACTTTATACATTAATAGCAATCAAGACAGGCACTCAAAACTAGTTAAGATGCAGAGAATAAGAGATCACAGAGTGCTTAACCCTGACTAGGACAGCTATAACATACCCAGCCTTCCCAAGGCTCGAGAATCATTGCAAAGAAGTGGAACTATTGTAAATACCAGAGGTATTAGATAACTGCAGGGGAACAATGTTTTCCAGAGCCAGCAGGTTAGTTACACATAATTATTCAGAGTGGCTGTGACAGCAAGCTCAATATCTTCACACATCCTATCCTGACAAAATCCCATCATGGAGAAAAAAAAAGTGGCTACAGTGTGTCTTAGTCCATGTATAGAACTTTGGAAAGTGATAGCATATGTGAGAGGCAGAGTTATTTTCCCTTAAGGAAGTTGTCCTTGGTAAGTCTATCATGCTCTATTTGAAGACCA
This sequence comes from Microtus agrestis, assembly GCA_902806775.1. Lineage (NCBI taxonomy): Eukaryota > Metazoa > Chordata > Mammalia > Rodentia > Cricetidae > Microtus > Microtus agrestis. The sequence goes on from CADCXT010006004.1 coordinate 147,044, forward strand.
CACATCCAATAGAATTTGGTAGTACAAACTGATCTTGATGTGCTAAAACAAATAAAGTGAACACAAAATTAGGTGAATATTTAAGAAGGTAGATGAAATGATCTGAAGGAATTAGAAAAGGGGGTAAATATGATCAAAATACAATATACAAACTTCTGAAGGAATTGATTTAAAGACAGATAAATTGACACACACACACACACACACACACATATATATATTATATGATGGTAAACATTTGATTATTTTCTTCTTTTCCAATCCATCATAATGTTGCTTGAAGTGGATGTCCATCATACTAATGTGACAAGAGATCTCTGTATTGTTGGTGTCTTTGTTTTTTGAGACATGATTTCTCTGTAACTTTGGGGCCTGTCCTGGAACTAACTCTTGTAAACCAGGCTGGCCTCAAACTCACAGAGATCTACCTGCCTCTGCCTCCTGAGTGCTGGGATTAAAGGCGTGCCTCACCACTGCCTGGCAAGAGCTTACAGTATTATTCCCTTCCCCAACACTCAATTGTTTTTTCAGAAAATATTCACTAGAACTATTTGTTTGCCTACTGAATTAATAATCATCAGCATCAATGAGACCATAATGTGTGTAATTTATTGAATAAATAAATCATGCATTATATCAGTTATATAATTATTTTCAAGGATTACCACTTTAAAAGTTTACCTGAATACTTCTATCTCCCTTATCTTTATCTCTTTTTTGTATGTATATATGTATGTATGTATTATGTGGTTTGTTTTTGGACTAGTCTCTTGTAACTCAGGATGGCCTTGAAATTTTTATGTAGCTAAGTATCAGCAATTTCTGATCCTCATCATGCCTCTGCATTCAATTGCTGGTATTAAAGAGTGCTCTTTACCTTTCTTAAAGAAGATGTGTCTGTGTCTCAAGGCACAGCAAAGCTGTGTGTATTACAGCACATCTTACCAGTCTATCCCATTACTCCCATTATTTGAATCTACTACAACCTTCTAAATTGATTTTCATCTGATTTGACATGCTTTAAAAAAAAAATCTCTGCATTTTACCCTTGTAAAAGTTTCTGTTTTACATCTGTTCTTGATGTTGCTTCTCTACCATAGGTAGAGGATGTTTATCATTTTTTCTAAGTTTCTTCCAAATAACACTGTTATGGTTATTCTTATTGTCAACTTGATGACATCTGGAATTAATTAAAACCAAAACGGGCTGGGCACAACTGTGAGGGACATTTTGTTTAATTAAATCATTCGAAGTTGGAAGATTCATTTGTAACTTGTGTCTTTGAGGTAAAAAGTCAAACCTTTATCTGCATCTTTTGAGGTGGGAGGGCTCAACTCGAATCTGAGACACACATTTTTATGGAAGCTTATAAAAAGAACATAGAAGGAAGCTGTCTCTCTTTGCCTGCTTGTTTTTTCCCTCAATAGTGTGTCCATTCCTTCACTGGCATTAAAGCCTATGTCTTTCAGATTCTGTCACATGCTGAAGACCAGGAAAAACATCCAGCCCTATGAACTAAACAAATACAGGATTCTTGGGCTTTCTATACATAGGCTGTCATTATTTGATTAGCTGGACCATAACCTTCAAGTCTTTCTAATAAATACCCAATTCCCTTTCTTCCTTTACATAAAGATTCATATAAGTACTGTTGCTCCAGGGAGCCCTGACTAATAAAAGCATTTATAGGTACTTTATCAAATTTAAGGCTAACAAGAATTGATAAAAAAAATGCTTGATCCCACTCACCTTTAAGCACTCTCTAATATTTGTATACAATGGAAGATCATACTGTTGGAGATCTAAGTAACACTACTTTCTTCCATAAGGGCATTACACTCTGTTAGGACCCTCTTCTTTATTGTTGGCAGCGTATGAGGACAAGATTTAAGGATTCAGTATATGATACTTCAGAATGAAGATGCTAATAGAAATGTAATTGTTTATTGAAGAGATGTCACAGTAACTATTTCTATGATAGCTGTAGCTCTCTGTCTTAGTTACTGTTATTTTACTATGTAGGGACACTATAACCAAGGCAATTTATAAAAGAAAGAATTCAAATGGCAACTTGTGTACTGTTTCACAGGGTAAGACCATGATCATAGTGGCATGGAGCATGGCAGCAGACAAAGCTTGGCAATATTAAGAAATTATATACTGTCTGCAAGTGGGAGCCAGAGAAAGAGAGAGACTGGACCACAAGGGCTTTGGGGCCTCAAAGTCCAAGCCCCAGTGATATATCTCCCCCTAGAATCCATAAGCCCTATTTTTCAACAATCTTTCCATAAACTAGGGAGCAAATATTCAAATATATTTTCTTAAGGGGTAACTCTCATTCAATCCACCACAATCACTACCCAGTTTAATGAAGAGCTTAATGGTTTTAACTGCTCTTGGGAAAAATCCACTAGTGTGAAACCAAATAGGAACATCAATCAAGTCACAAACAGATAAACAATTTTGTCCAGTAGTGCCATTGTCAATGCTTATTGAGATTTATTCCTTTCATTGATTTCTATGTAGGAAGAACAATCTTGTTGCTTCCAATTATTTCATCTAACTTTAACACATATTAAGAGTTAGCAACTTTCGATCTATACTTATTAAATCTTCCAAATTCTAATTCACAAGTTACTCATGTAGTCATTAAATTTCTTAGCACATAATATCTACCTTTCCACGATTCTTATTTGCCTTATTAAATTTTGTTTTGTAGTCTCCTCATGCAGATTGGAATATTCTCAAATATCATTATAAACACAAACTATATTTAATATGTCCCAGACTACTCCACAGCATTATTTTTAACCACTGCTTTTCATATGAAAACTGTGACAATGGTCTATGTATAGATATGAACATCTGAATGAGTCCTACAAAAAGTTAACACTTTTGAATTTTAAATTACAATTAGATTTCCACTACATAAGATATTTAAAAACAATCATCCTTTCTTATATTTCTTCCAATATTTTAGGTAACGATGTGAAATTTTGAATGAAGAATTAGAAATATTTTTACTTTAATTTTACAGTACTATGGAAATGTGTACATGCAGTTGTAGAGTATGTTAATAAAGATTTCTCTAAAAGGAAACTTTAAATCACTGGGAGAAAATTGTGTCAGAACTGCATGTACCAAATCCTCATGCACCAAGTGAACGCATGCAAGATGGTAAAGTTTGTGTATTGTGGGATGTGTTTCCAAGGAGGGTCATCCAATACTACAAAACGTGGAAGCTTAAATAAGATGACAAGCATCTACCTCCTCAGGGATGGAAATAAAAGATGTTTGCTCTGAAATAGAAATAACTACTATCCAGAGAGAGGAAAGGGCTTTTTACATTAGTTGGAGGGAAACAATGGCTTCAGGGAGGATGGCCTATAAACCTTTTAGAAGGGCTTTCTTTCTGTGTAACTTCCAGGCCTTGTCTTCCTTTAGTTAGCCTTTAACAGCTGTCAGCAGTGTTTCCACCAAAAGAACAGAATGGGAAGATAGATAATATATATCGACTGGCACTGTTTTCTCTCATCTGCAACAAATTTCTACTTTTTAAAAAGAATTCGTGAATTAGTTTAGTTTTTGCTTCTCAGAATTTAGTTTCTGTAAGGAAGAAAGACAGGTCATATTCCTCATTATCAATTGCAAATGATTTTAAATAATTAAAATACTGTAAAATAGTATAAATAGGTTAGTTTTATACAAAGGAAATATATGTTTATAGAATCCAAGTTATATTATAAAATTAAAAAATATAATATTCTCTCTTATGATCTCAGACTTTCTTTGTCAGACATACATAACTGGACACTTACAGACTTTTGCTTTTCTTGACTATCCTGTTTGTTAATTATTCTCAGTGGCTAAGAGGAAAGTAGGGGCAGCAAATGCTCCTTTTATTCATCACCTATAATGTTTATAGCTTAGAAATGTTACTGCATTATAAAATGGTTTTCCATTAAGTGAGTTAAAGCATAAGGCCTATTTCTGATAATACCATGTACAGAAATGGCATGATGGACGCCATTGCAGGACTAAGACCTCAACTTAAATAAACTGAGTAAGGAGATATGGGTCTATTTTCATTCTTCTACATGTTGATATCCAGTTATGCCAGCACCATTTGTTTAATATACTTTCTTTTTTCCATTTGATATTTTTTGCTTTTTTTGTCAAAAATCAGGTGTTTGAACATGTATGGATTAATATCCAGGTCTTCAATTTGATTCCATTGGTCCCTCCTGTCTGTTTTTATGCCAATACCAGGCTGTTTTCAGTACTGTAGCTCTGTAGTAGAGTTTGAAGTCAGGAATTGTGATGCCTGTAAAAGTTATTTTATTATACAGGCTTGTTTTGGCTATCCTGGGGTTTTGCTTTTCCATATGAAGTTGAGTACCATTCTTTCAAGGTCTGTCAAAAATTTTGCCAGAATTGCACTGCATTGAATCTGTAGATTGCTTTTGGTAAGACTGCCATTTTTACTCTGTTAATTCTACCTACCCAAGAGCATGGAAGATGTTTTCACTTTCTGGTGTTTTTGGTTTCTTTCTTCAAAGGTTTAAATTTCTTGTTATAGAGGTCTTCCACTTGTTTGATTAGAGTTACTCTGAGATATTTTATGCTATTTGTGGTTATTTTGATGAGTGATGATTCTCTGATTTCTTTCTCAACACTTTTATCATCTGTGTACAAGAGAGCTACTCTTTTTTTTTTTTAGTTAATCTAAATATAACCCCAGTAGCACAGACACTGAAAGAAATGATTAATAAACGGGACCTCCTGAAACTGAAAAGCTTCTGTAAAACAAAGAACACAATAAGACAAAATGACAGCATACAGAATGGGAAAAGATCTTCACTAACCTCTCATCAGACAGAGGTCTGATTTCCAAAATATACAAAGAACTCAAGAAATTGGTCATCAAAAGAACAAATAATCCAATAAAAAATGGAGTACAGAGAACTCACAACAGAGGAATCTAAAATGACTGAAAGACACTTAAAGAAATGTTCAACATTGTTAGTCAGCAGAGAAATGCAAATCACAACAACTCTGAGATTCCATCTTATACCTGTAACAATGGTCATGATCATAAACACTGATGACAACTTATGCTAGAGAAGTTGTGGTGTTGCTGCTGCATTGCTGGTGGGAATGCAAGCTGGCGCAGCCTTTTTAAATGTCAGTTTAGTGATTTCTCAAATAGTTAGGAAAGAACCTTCCTCAAGACCCAGTAATACCACTTTTAGGTATATATCCAAAGGATGCTCAATCGTGCCACAAAGACATGTGCTCAACTATGTTCATAGCAGCATTGTTTGTCATAGATAGAACCTGGAAACAACCTAAATGCACCTCAATCAAAGAATGAAAAGAAAAATATGGTACATTTACACAATGGAGTACTACACAGCAGAAAAAAATAACTACAACTTGAATTTTGCAGGAAAATGGATGGAGCTAGAAAACATTATTTTGAGTGAGTAACTCAGATACATAAAGACAATTATCACATGTATTCACCCATAGGTGGTTTTTAAACATAATGCAAAGAAAACCAGCCTATAAATCACAATTGCAGAGAACTTAGACAATAATGAGGACACTAAGAGAGACATACATACATAGATCTAATCTACATGGGTAGTAGAAAAAGACAAGATCTCCTGAGTAAATTGGGAGCACGGGTACCTTGGAAGAGGGTTTAAGGGGAGGGTAGAGGCAGTGCAGGGAGCAGCAAAGAAAAATGTAGAGCTCAACAAAAGTCAATTAAAAAATAAAAAACAAAAAAAGAGAAAAAATGAGTAAGGATACAGTGCTAGGAGAACTGTAGTGATGAGGTGAGTGGGCCTGCTTTTCATCCCAGCCAGCTCCCACAAGGCTAGCTTAACACCCAAAATAACAGCACACAAACTGGATTCATTTAAACACTGCCTGACCCATTAAATCTAGCCTCTTCTTGGCTAACTCATAACTTGCTTAACCCATTTCTAATAATCTGTGTAGCACCATGAGATGGTGGCTTACCGGGAAGGATTCTAGCTTAAGTCTGTCTCGGGTGGGAGAATCATGGCGACTGCCTCACTTCCCTTCTTCCCAGCATTCTGTTCTGTCTTCCCTGCCTACCTATGTTCTGATCTATCCGGCCATGCAATTTTCTTTATTAATTAACCAATGAGAGTAACACATAGACTGATGACACTCCTCCATCAGAGAACCAGCTTTGTTAATGTCATTTTACTTGCTTAATAAACTACCAATTAAATGAAAATTTACTAAAGTATGTTTAGGTCATAAGAAGGAAGAATAATAATCTTTGAAAGTATAATATATTTAAAAATTAGCTGCTATTTACTAAATGATAAGTAAATCTAAATATTTGTAAATGATAATTTATTATTTTGAAGAATCAAAAGCTAGTCCTTATTAAAGTCATAAAATAGTAATCATTAATTGCTTACAGTTGATATTTTAATCAGGTTTTATTCCTAATTAACTGTATGAATAAATATGAACAAGTATAATTTTCCCCTTTGAAGACAAATGTGACTAGCCTTTAGTGTTGGTGATAGCAAAGGACACCAGAATCTGGCTGCAAGAAAGACAGCAAAGAATTAAGTAACTCATGATTAATAACCAACTAAGGAAAACTCCAGAGCAGGCTATACTGCAGATTCATTAGAGATAGTATATTTCAAATTTGAGGTTTTTATGAATGGAAGTGTGTCTGACCATATTCATGTGCTGAAGCTCTTAATTTCAGTACACCAGGATACTTAATGATGGCAAAGTAATTAAGAAGCATGGCCCATTATACTATATACTGATACCCTTATAAAAGGGAAAAAGTGTATGCTCATATATACAAGGCTAAAACTGTATGGAGACTAAGACAGAGATTTTAGTGGTGTATCTAGAACTGCCAAAGACTTCCGAAAAGCACTATGAGATAAGACAGAGGCATGGACAGTGTCTTCCATTCACTCCACAGGGGGGATTGATAATGTTTACAACTTGACTCCAGAGCTCTAGTGCAGCCCAGCTGTGTTGCTTCTGCTCTTAACTTAATTTGCACCACATTACTAAAGCAGCTCACTAGGAGAGGCATTTTTCCTTTCCACTCAGTCAATGGTAACCAACAGACCCAGGATCTATTCACTTTAGGAAAGTACTGATACATGACCAACAGAGAACAAATAAACCAATTCTGCTTCTAATCAAATATTTAAAATTTTAGTACGTCTTAGGATCGTGGAAACATATAATTATTTGCAGATACCTATTTTACTATGTTGTTTAAGAAATGAGGTAAATTTCATTATCAGCACTTCTCAAATTTAAATGGCTACTTTGACAATGCAAAAACGAGTACTTGCAAAAAGAGCATTATAGGCTAAGCAGTACCATTACAGCAAGGGCACAATATGAGAAAAAACACAGTATTGAAATGACCAGTTGCTCTGTCTTTGGGAATGAAGCCTTCTTTTTCAGTACTTTAAAGGACTCTGGCTTCTTACTAAGTAGGATGTTTATTCAAGAACATGCCATTAGTACATTCTGTTGGGGAACACTTGTCACCCCATCTATCTGCTCATAGATCTAATAATGGCTAAGGAAGACCTCAGAATGCTGAGTGCCTCAGCTGCTAGAATAAGCCAAAGTCTTTTTCATGTAGGAGTATCTGTGAAAGAGAATCTATAATGCTTGGATTTTAAGCAAAGTAACAGACACAAGACAAGGGGTGAAAAAAATAAAAAGAAAGTATGAATGTGAAAGACCACCAGATACTATGTGTTTCAGCACAAGGCTACCTGGAACAGATTGTCACACATGTGAAGCAGGGCTCTCTTTCTATTGCTGGATTTTCTATAAAGACGTGATGAAAACAAAGATAAGTGAAAACCCCACTTTTCCTATGAAGAGCATCAATAATAAAAAATTGGAGGAAGATTAAATATGCATGCATGTAAGTTAATGAGTAGAACTGGAAGTAAATACATGCTATAAACAGGTACTTTGTATCAAGGTCTCTACACATAGATACACAAACCTACCTACACAGTTACCTAAATATCCCTACTAAAATCCTGACTTGAATATATTCCTTGGTATAAGACATGTCATATCTATTATACTTACAGTAACCATTACATATAGTATTTTATAAACTTTCACATATTTTATGTCACTTAGTGTATTTGGTTTTATGTTATTTCCATAAGTTAGAAAGTTGTGCCATGATTGCACTTATCTTACAGCTACAATATTAAATCTTGGAGAGATTAAAGATGCTATTTAATAATACCATATATTAGTACACCCCAGAGATGGAGCTCATTATTTTCTATAAACTGTCATAGAAAGATTAGATTGCATGGGGCGTTTTGTACCATGAATCACACTGAGCTTGTTCAGTTTTCAAAAAATAAATCTGATCTCCCTGCAAAGATGGTGACTCTTTTTTCCATTTCCAAACATCATTATATCAAAATTAAGATTATGTACTTTTGCTACCAGCCTTTTGCGAAGTGAAATGATAGTGTTTTTCATTTAAATAGTAAATCTGTGGGAAATATGAGGCTTTTTTTACATACTCTGGCAATATTTCCTCTGTAATGTGGGTTTCTAAATTTAATTATTAAAGTTCTTTAAAAATGTAATTGTTATCCAAAGAATGTGAAGCCCAGCACACTTAGAATGATATAGCAGTGAGCTCTAAATGCCGATCTCTCAAAGATGGACTATTTATATATATGTTAAACAATAAAGAAGTTAAAACATGTGACTTGTTCGTAGAGTACTGTGAACTAGAATCAATGTCTAACTGAATGGTGATCAAACATGAAGGAACTACCTAGGACAAGGCACTAAGTACTGCGTGAAAGGGAAGAAAAAGCAGAAGTGACATGTGAGGATGATAATGGCGCCTAAAATTTAAAGGTGTGTAGAGCCTGCCCTACACCATTAAATCTTCATAGACATCATGCAATTTCAGTCTCGGCAATCCCATGAGTATTTTACCTTTATCATATTTTTAAAGATAAATAAGTTGCATTGAAGAAGTTAATGCTAGCACGGTGGTAGTGGCTCACACCTTTAATCCCAGTACTCAGGGAGGCAGAGGCAGGTGGATCTTTATGAGTTTGAGGCCAGCCTGGTCTACAAGAACTAGTTCCAAGACAGGCTCCAAAACTACAGAAAAACCCTGTCTCAAACACACACACACAAAAAAAAAAGAAGAAAAAAATGAAGTTAATGCTCTTAATTTCTAAGTGATTTGTTCATTCTTACCGCCAAAATGAGAAACGTAGTCTATCTGAAGCCAAATTTAGGTAGGTTCAAACAGACAAAATCAAGCTAAATAACTTACACCACAACTAAAATAATTCTTTTTTTATTTTTTCAAAGTATTTCCATGTGATTTGCAAGTAACTCTTCATGAAATTGTATGCTCAGTTTGTTCTTGGGTCAAAAATAATAGTTGTAAATGACCTATAAATAAAAAACACATCTAAATTAAGGTAGCCATTCAAAGACCTATAACACATGATACTTGCAAATATTTTCCTGAAGTGAATTAGTCTTTAAATATATGTTGAGGTTCTCTCTATTTATATTACAAAATATAGCAACAATCCTGAGCATATTATTCAGTACTTAGTTGCTACAGAAAGTATCATGTTAAGAAAGCTCATTTTAGAAACTTCAACTATAAAATTTATAATCAGACAAAATACGCTATAAAATATATTGTTTTAAGCTAATTTCAAAGACTGATTATACTCCCCATGTTAGCAAGCTTATTCACATAGTGAGGCTCTGCACACCAATATCACACTATACACCAAACACTCCTGAAGGAATAAAATGAGACCATTAAAAATCTGACAACACTAAATGGAAGACAACCAACTTCAGACCTGAAAAGGGCAAGTCAACTGGCTGTCACCAGAAATGATTCAGAGGTTCTCAAAAGGAGGCACAGTGAGTGAGCAGCGTTATGTCTTGGGAACCCAAATCGTGAATTATTTTTAACTGAAAACGACCACCCAGAAGTCTCAGTTTTGGACAGAAAGGCATCTTAACAGATGGAGCACAGGAAGGCTTTCTTGTAACTGGAACAAATGCAGTGGTGTGTGTGTATGTGTGTGTGTGTGTGTGTGTGTGGCAGAGAGAGAGAGAAAAAAAATACATATGAGCATATGTGTGTGCATGCACGCATATGTGTGTGCTTCCAGTTATTGATCTGAAACTTCAAAACTTGTCAGAGACACCCTCTTGAGTGTCCTCAGTATGTGAAACCACTTTCCTCTATAATGATTTTGTGCTAAGCAGAACAGCTATTTCCAGGAAATATTTTGCATTTGAAGTTGCTTATGTTTTAACTGACTTATTTGAAAAGTAGTCATTTTAAAAAACACATTATTTTTTCTGACTAAAAGCTTATTTCATTATATTGAATGATAGAAGTGCATGCTAAATATACACTTTTATGTGTTGAAATGATAAGTAATGCTGATTTAGCCAAATGAATTAATTGAGAAGACAAATACATTTCCTGCTAATCTGAGTTACCGTTGTGAGGCTGGCAGGGAGCTAGCCTATTTCTTCAGGCCATCTGTGGAGTCCTGTGATGTGTTGTGAACAGCAAATTATGTTCATATTGACACTGATACACCCTTGTTAACCAACTCGAAGTCTATTGCTGTGAACAAAACTAATTTCACAGTGTAAATAACTGTCTGTTTTCTATAACATATCATCTTCAGCGCATCAAAATTTCTAATACTTCTGCCTTTCGTATAGCAGCTGAATCTTATCTTTAAACTTTTCGGAAATTAACATTTTCCTTGAATTCTATCAACTCTAAACCTAGTCAGAAAAAAAATATTATAGAATTGTCTCTCCCCTTGGTAGAATATTGTTACTGAATCTAGGAAGATATATAAAATATTAAAACTGAGATAGTTATGCATAGGCTGATCAACTCACATATCTTTTAGACAATTTTTCTATATCTTAGAAGATATAAACAATGCTATGACATTTCTTATTTCTGAATTAATTAGAAAATTCTGTCCTCTAATCATTTTGTACAAATAAATATTTGTATTGAAAATAGTCATCTGGAGAAGTATACATTCCCAAGAAGACCATCTTGCATACTCTAATGAAAATTAATCTCCCATAATTATAGGCATAATGTTTTAGCAAAAACTGCTACTATATTTTAAAGCATTTTTAGACAACTGAGTGCTTCTGAAGAAAATATAATGATAGGAGAGTTAAAATATTCAGATCACTTTAGAAAGCCTCATCATTCTTACTGGTATTTCAAAAAAAATCATTTTGGAAGAAAACATTTAGTTTCCTAGATTATTTTCTACAAGTGATCTGCTTGTGCATGTAATTAGTTTTGAATAAAGCATTATATATGTACTAGTCATTTTGTTCTTTATAACACAGAATACCCCTGAGGACTTAAGACTAGCAAAGTTCTTGAAAGACTTGCTCAGCATTTTATTATTCTAAGGAAATTAACCAACTATCTTCACATTGAAGCCAACAGGAATCTGGCTGACCTTTATCACTAATAGCAACGCTGACAGACATTGATAGGCAGCAGCAGAATCCTAGAGAAAAGGGCACAAGCAGCATTCTGGCAAATGAACTGGGTTCACCTGTCACAAATATTACATAATTTTATAAACATGATATGTAAATTATTCCCTCATTATACATACTTATTTGTATGGTGAGCATCTACCACTGGGGATAGCTGGTTCCAGTAATTTTACCACAGTTACTTACTTACACTGTAAAGTTTTTTTTTTGGTTTTGTTTGCTTACTTTGCTTTATTTTAATTTTTGTGATGGCTTGTCCACCTGGTTCCAGTACAACTGAAAGTAAAAGGACAAGAAAGAAACTATGTGTCCTTTTAGAAGACAATGGATTTAAATTTCTATATGTTGTAAGACATTTTGAAACTGGAAATACAAATGCTTATGACTTATTTTTCACTATCAAAAAAGAAATATGAAGGAAAACAACCTTTATGCAAAATAAATCTTAATAAAATTCTTAGTGCTTTGGTTTGTTTCAAAGATTGAGTAATGACTATAGACTAGCTTAGTTACAGAAAAAATACTATTATGAAGGTTAATAAATACAGGATAATATTATATACATATATATTCATTTGCTTTCTCTCTCTCCCTCTCTCCCTCTCCTTCTCTCTCTCCATATATATATATATATATATATATATATTCAATATAATAATATGTTGAATGTAATATAAGTAATGTAAATGAATGACTATTGGAAATATTTAGTTAGAAGGTGGATATGTGATTCAGAATAAGAAATCAAGTAGACATATTTATTAACTGTAACAATATATTTTTAATTAGTGACTTCCTACTTTCAAAAATGATTATTCAAAAAACCTTATATATACAGTTATAATTATGCTTCACCAAAGTTTTTGAAGACCAGATGAAGAACAAAACCAAGTTGTTAAAGAATCAAAATTATTACAAGTAAATTAATTATATTTTGAAAAATAAAGAACCATGTGTGAAGGATTGTAACACAGTTCAGGAGGGCAGGCTGGATTGCATTGTTTTAGCTTTTCACTCACAGATGTGGTATTCATAAGAGGTTGATGAACATCTTAACTCCATGGTATTCCAATTCCTATTGTTTTGTTGTCACTATGTACCTAGTTAGAAATGCGTCAAAAAAATCAAGGAAACCTTAAATTTCACTTGATTGGGGTGAGTCTGTTTTTTAGCTTTGGTTGTTGTTTTGGTTCTGACTAATGGCAGTGATAACGTTCCTTGTGGCTGTGCATTCTAGTTCTGTTCCTGCTGCTCTGATAACACACTCTGACAAAAGTTACTTAAGGGAGAATGAATTTATCCGACCCCAATTCCAGGTCCAGTCTACCAAAGAGGACAAGGTGACTGGGACTTGAAGTAGCTACTCATCTTACATCCACAGTCAAGAACAGAAAGCAATAAATTAATGTATTCATGGTAGAACTCTGTTTACTTTTTCCCCTCCTTTTTTCCTTAGGTATTCTCTACTACAATACATCATGGCTTATCTTCCCCATCTTCCACTCCCTCCAGAATCTGCTTCCCTCTCCAAGATATACTGTTCCTCCTTTTCCCTAAAAAAAAAGATAGATTTCCCATGGGTATTCACCAAATCTTGTCTAACAGAACTGACACAAAGCCTCAAATCATGGCTGGACATGGTGACCCAGAAGGAGAAAAACAGTCCATAGCACAGGCAAAAGAGTCAGAGCCACTCCTCACTCTTGCTGTTGTGAGTCCCACAAAAAATATCAAGCTACACATCTGTCAATTATATGCCGAGGACGTAGCTCAGACCCATGCAGGGTCCAAGTTTGTCACCTTGGTCTTTAAGTCTCTATGAGACCTGCTATTTGATTCTGTGGGCCACTTTATTTTGGTGTCCTTGTCCCCTCTAGCTCCTGCAGTCCTTCCTCTTCCTATCTTCTATGGGATTCTCCTGGTTCCACCAAATTTTTGCTGTGGGTCTCTGCATCATTTCCATCAGTGGCCAGAGGAAGCCTCTTTGATGATAACTGGGCTAGGCAATGATCTGTAGGTATAGCAGAATATCATTAGAAATCATTTCATTGAATTCTCTTACCTAGTTGTGTTTGCTTCTACCTTAGGACTTTGCAGTATCTGACTTCCAGTTCCTGGTTATCCAGGAAAGGCTAGGTATGGGCTCCCTCTCACAGCATGGCTATCAATTTAGAACAGCCATTAGTCGGCCACTCCCATAATCTCTGAACCACCATTGGCCCTGTATATCTTACAAGCAGGGAAGGTTGTAGGTCAAAGGTTTTGAGACTGTGTTAGAGTCCCAGTCCCACAAATGGACTCCTTGTTTTATTACAGAAGATGTCTGGTTCAGGTTCCATATCCTCCATTATGAGGAGTCTTTGCTAGTGTCATCCTCCAAAGTTTCAGGAAGTTGCATTACTCTAGGTTTCCACATCATCACCAAATGCACCTTATATGTGACTTTCTTTACTTTTATATGATTTTAGATCCCTGTGCAGGAAGGGACTGTGCCACCCACAGTAGTCCAGGTGTTTTAACCTTCAATTAACAAAATCCTCTACATGCTCACTGGCCAACCTTATCTTGACTGCACCTTACTGAAACTCTCTTCCCAAGAGAGTCTAGATTGTGTCAAGCTAATAATTAAAACTAACTTCAGTGTTACTGGGATTTAATTGATTGGTATGTATGCATTTTCCCTCCTCTATGAACTTAAATTTATTATTTTGTTCATCATGGTCTCATAGATTAATAGGCAGCTACTTTATCTTTAACTCTGCAAAGATTAATGTCAAATACTATAGCTTGGCAGTTTGTAATCAGAAACCTGACATAATCAATGTTAATGTAGCATTTACCTTTATTCTGCATTATTACATCTTGACACTGATTATTGCCTAATTTATTAAAATTATTATATAGTATTTTCCCCTTCAATGGTCAAGTTGTTCAAGTGTTGTTGATCAATGTAAATCCCAAATCACTGAATGTTGCAAGGAGCTGTTTGTTCATCCCGGCCTACCAAAATCGAAATAATCACACAGAAACTGTATTAATTAAATCACTGCTTGGCTCATTAGCTCTAACTTCTTATTGGCAAACTTTTACATTTTAATTTACCCCATTTCTACTAATCTGTATATCACTATGAGGTTGTGGCCTACCAGCAAAGTTTCAGCACATCTACCTTGGGCAGTGGATCCATGGCGTCTCTCTGACTCCGCCCTTCTTTCTCCCATCATTCAGTCCAGTCCTCACCACCTACTTAAGTTCTGCCCTATCAACAGGCCAACGCAGTTTCTTTATTTAATAATGGTAATCACGGCACACAGTGGGGACTCCCACATCAATTGGAAGTGAACATCACAATGTAAATATTTTTAGTGGAGGAAATATTCTGTTTTTTTTTATTTTCACGTGGATCTTATATAGTCTCTTCACACTTGAAAGAATATTTGCTATTCAGTGAGTGTTCTGTGTATTTATATAAACAGGAAGGAGAAAACAAGTCTTGAAATACTCAACAACACTATTAATATAATCTTTGATAATAACTGATTTTGTTCTAATTTAGTCTTACGTATCAGGGTAAATTTAGAATCTCTCAGAATAGTCTATTAAAACTGACATCAATGATCTAACAAGACCTCTTTCTAACTTACCTGATATGTTTTAAGATATTACATTTTCCTCACATGATCAGTTAAAATTATCTTTTCTGGTTCATTTAATAAGTCTTGTTTTATTAATAGTACAAATAATTACACTAACTTTACCTTGCTTAGACAAAATATTCTCTTACACTTTCAACCTCTATACAGATGTAAAGAGTAACATGTCCCAATTCTCCTTTACTTTAACCAAATTGAATAAATCTTAATGAATCAGTGCTCTGTATTTACTCTGAAAATAACTAGCATTCATTGATTGCCTCTACTCTTAAGTAACTGTTAAAGAGTACACTTAGGGTCTCTAGGGAACCAGAAAGCTGTGCACAATGGTATCCATGAGTTTTAGTGCAAGAGAAGCAGTGAACCCCCTTCCCATTAGCAGCACAGATGCTAAGATCTGCATCAGTACCAGGATCATTGATGTAACCTTGTTCTTTCTTACAGGGGTATTATTTTGGGTATTCTTAGTAACTACTATTTTATAGCGTGGTCTTCTCTAAGATTGCTAGTATTCTGTAATTGAAAAACTGTCAATGAGCAAATTCATAACATCAGCTAAAAATCTATCAGTACTCATGAATACGACTTTCAAATGAACGTTTCATCAAACCAAGGAAGGAAAATCAAGTTTTATGTTATAGTTATTTAACAGTAATTTCCTTATATTTTTCTTTATTTCTGGTGAATAAATATAATTTATTTTATTTTCATAATGGCATTATATATGTGTGTGTGTATTATTTGGAAATATTAATTCATTTCCAGCAGTCAGAAGGCAGAAGCAGGTGGATCTCTTTGAGTTCCAAGCCATCTTCCTCTACAGAGGCCAGATCCAGGGTAGACAGAACTACACACAGAGAAACTCTGTTTTCAAAAAAAAAACTAAACAAAAAGAAAAACAGCAGCAACAAGGAGAATATAAAATCATGTATATATACTTAATATGCTGACTTACTATTTACATAATTAAGTCAACTTATAATTCAATAAAATGTATTCATATTTATCAAAAATTAGATATTAATGAAGTCATTTTTCATCATCTCTAAATCAAAAGCAGACAGAGCTTTATTCAGACAAAAGGATCAATTCCTGGAAATTGAATTGGTTTTTGTGGTTGTTGCTGGTGTTTGTTTGTTTCTAAAAGATGAATTACCGGGTTTAGAACATAATATAATCTATATTTAGTGCTCTATTATTGGAAATGAAACAGGTATAAACACTAATTTTTAAGATGAGAATGCTATAAATGAAGTCAGTAGTCAGGGCACTATTAATAATGGGAAATTAAAAATTTACAAACTACATAACTAATCAAGATTTTATATTCAATGCTCTATATAATTTCTTATGGACTTTATATTTGCAAACTATCCTAAATCATTTATACAATTTTATTATGGAGCTACCTTTAAATGGTGTTTGTATTTTAAAAAATGCACATCCATACTACAAGGTCATTTCCTCAACTATGTTCATAGCAGCTTATTATTAGTATAATAGCCAGAATCTGGAAACAACTTAGAGGCACCTCATCCTAAAAATGGATAAAGAAATTAAGGCACATTTACACACAATGAAATCTTACTCAGTAGTAAAATAAAGACATCTAGAAATTTGTAGGCAAATGGATGGAACTAGGAAAATAAATCCTGAGTGAGGTACCCCAGACCCCAAAAGAAAACATGGTATGTACTCACCATGAAATGGATATTAGGTGTTAAAAAAAAGGATAACTAAGCTATAGGCTACAATCCATAACTTCTGAGAAGTTAGGTAACAAGGAGGACACTAAGAGAGACCTGCATGCATGCCGTTGGGAAGGAGAAATAGGTAAGATCTCCTGAGTAGGTTGGGAGCACTGGAAGGAAGGCTGGGAGGAGAAAAGGAGGAAATAGGATCAATGAGGGGAGGGACAGAGAGTAAAGGCAAGGAAAAAAATTTGATAGAGGGAGCCATTACGGGGTTAGGGTGAAATTTGGTGCTAGGGAAATTTCTAGGGATCCACAAGAATGAGCCCCCCAACTATGACTCCTAGCAATAGTGGAGAGGATGCCTGGACTGAACTTCCCTTGTAATCAGATTGGTCACCACCCTAATTGTTTTCATAGAATCTTCATCTCCTAACTGATGGAAGGAGAAGCAGAGATTCACAGCTAAGCACGGGGGTCAACTCGCTGAGTTCAATCGAAGGAGTAAGGAGCTATAATATGAGGGAAGCAGTCCAGACCATAATGGGGATATCCACAGAAATAGCTGACATCAGCTAGTGGGAGCTCACTGCTTGTGGACTAATGGTTGGGGAATCTGCATAGGACTGAACTAGACCTTTTAAGCATGTGAGACAATTTTTTGGCTTAGGCAGTCTGTGGGCCCACAGGCAGTGGGAACAGGATTTATCCTAGTGTTTGAACTGGCTTTTTGGGGCCCATTCCTTATAGAGAGGATACATTGCTCAGACTCAATACAGGGCTTGGTCCTGCCTCAACTTGATATGTCAGACGTTGCAGACTCCTATGGATAATATGATTATATATATATAGTGTGTGTATATAAACAGAAATTACAGTAAAAAGAAAGCAAGGTTTCTTGAAAGAGCAAAGTGTATATTGGAATGTACATGGTGGTGCATGGGATAGTTTGGTAGGAGAAAAGTGAAGAGGAACATTATAAACTTATATTCTAACTTCAAAAAAAGAAATTATTAATCAACAAGGTTATCAATGCAATATAATGAGTAAGCAGCAATGTGAGGTAATGGAAACATTGTCTTCCATTGTGTGGCCCTGTTAAGCTTTTCTATCTCAGAGTCCTCTACACCAACTAACAGATAGAGGACATCAGTAGAAAGAAGAATCAACCTTAGGTTAGCTTGAATTTATGCAAACTTAAAGCACTAAGTCCTCAATGCCTAAGACAGACCTCCACCACATATGAAGCCTTCTGCAATAGAATGACCAAGAGAAAGGATAGACAGATGATGTTTAGAAAGCCCGAGACCTCGTGCAGAAATGAACATAATAGTTGCAGCTTTCACAAGATCCCGCGGGATCTTATTTCTGTGAGGCAAAGTGTTACTATTAATCTTGTGAGCTAGTTATTAACAGTACATTATTTGACATTCATTTCCCAAAGAAGAAAATAGAAAACAGCATAGATAAATTTAACAAGAGGTTTTATATAGCATTCTGGTTAGAGCAGCTGTCACACAATGAACGGTGATGGTGAAAAGCTTCTATTTGCATGTGTTTTCCCAGACATTAGGAATTGTTCCACTTTTACGAGGTTGTTGCATTTTTAGCATGGCATCTGTGTTGTTTTGAGTGTGTTATGTTGTTTAATCCTTGACAGAATATGCAAAGTTGTATAGCTCTGTGACTGGTTTAAACTTAGTACTTCATTTTAATCATTTAAATGTAATATTAGTATGCAGTCTTTAAATATGCGATTAAATTGTTTTCAAAGTGATTTGTTTTTTAAAAGTTCTATTTATTTATGTTATGTATGTGGCTGTTTTTTTTTCTGGCATGTATGTCTGTGGATTACATGCACACCTGATACAGAGGAAGCAAGAAGAGAGTATTCCATCCCTTGGGACTGAAGTTATATATACTTATAAAGCACCATGTGGGTGCTAGAAATTGAACTTTAAGTTTCCTGAAGGAACATCAAGTGGTTTTATCTGCTGACCAATGTCTATAGTCTAATACTTGACTTTTAAATGGAGAATGTATATATGTCATTTTGATTACAATCAGTTTAAACTTACAAAAAAAATTTAGTTTTAACTTTTATAACCATACAAATTGCAACCAACTGACCCCTTTTCAATCATAGCAGGATTTTTAAAACGTTATTCAATTTATCACCCACTGAAAAAATATGAACCAAAATTGCATTTCAAGCTGCAAAAGAGTCTCAGGATTACTTACTTTAAAAAAATAACATTTAACTCTTAATTTATGTGTTTTAAATAAAAAGTCTTTGTATTCTTCACTTTATTTCTTCAAATGGTTATGTCATCTTTATTTGCAACACACTATCATAGCCAGAAACTGATATTGGTATAGTACAAACTTAATCTGTGTCATTTACCATGTGAGTAAATATGTAAAATGAAAATTATAATCTACAGATGGAATTAACTTATTCCATAAAGATTTACCTTGTGGTGTTCTTTTATCACCATTCCCACATCACTCTATTGTTAATAATCACCAGGAAGGCCTAATATATTTCCTTCTTCATAAATTTTCTATTTCAGAACTGTATGTAAGTGGGGGAAAGATACAATGATCTGATTCTCTTGATGTCTTTTTCAGTCAGAATACTTTCCAGCAAGTTGTTGTAGGTAACAGAAGTTTATGGCTTTAGGTATTGCTAATTATTCTTCCAGGTGGTGTATATAGACAGACTGCAGTTGTGTGTAACCTTTAATCTATTCTGAGTCATTTTCCACTCAGACTCATTTCAGTTGTTTCCTCCTTTGTTTATATCAAAGTTGTTCTGAAGAAGCATAGGTTTCCAGGTCTCTGAAATTAAAACCAATAATGTCTAATGGAGTATGCAGAGCAGTGCTTCTCAACCTTCTCAATGCTGCATCCTTTTAATACAGTGCCTCATGTTGTGCTGACCGTCAACCCATAAAATTATTTCTTTATTTTTCATAGCTGTAATTTTGCTATTGTTATGAATCATTATGTAAATATCTATTTTCTGATGGTTTTAGGCAACCCCTATAAAAGTGTTGCTTGATCTATAAAGGGATCTCTACTGACAAGGTGAGAACCATTGATGTAGAGGATCATACAAAATCATATATGTAGACTTACTTGAAATTAATTTGTTAATTGTTTTGAGGTAGGATCTTACTGATTTTTACTTGGAATTCATCATATTTTATAAGTTTTTAAGTTTTGGGACTACAGGCCAGCTACAATTATGTTTTTAGAAGTTCTAATATGCTTTCAAGATTTCTCAAATATTTCTTAAACATTAGGAGAAATGTCTATGATCCACTATTTCTGGGTGTGAGATACAAATTAATTTTATAATTAAATTATTTAGCTGTTTTAACATAAGCTAAAAATTGGATTGTAAATTTGATTATTTATTTCATTCATAGCAATTGAAACTGAAAACATTACCATGTATTGTCTTTTTCATTTATTCAATGAAATGTTATCTTAATATCCTTTTGCCATTTTAAAAGCAGTTTCTGGTGGTGGTGGTGGTGTATGTTTTGCAATACTGAGTTGTGAGTGTTTTTAATGTTCTAAAATAATTTCGACCATCCCTAATTTGCATGTCCATATTTAGTTCCAAGGTTTATCTCATCTGTTCATTCTCTTAGAAGAATATTTTTATGGAAAAAAATACTGCTGTTTTGGAATAATCTTGCTTACTTATTACTATCTGTTTTGATCATGCTTTTGAATCATATCTTTGCCAAGGCCAAGATACTGGAATTTTTTACTATTTAATCTTTTGAGCACTTTTTTTGTTTTCTTCACAATCTAAATTTAAATATAACACAAGCTGGATTACCTAATTTTTAAATAAGACACAATAAGTTTTCCTTTTTGTGTGTGGATAGAGCAAATTGTTCAAATAGTATCTGTTGAGAAGACTATTATTCCCTAATTAAACTCCTTTAGCACAATCTCACAAAGAGTGAGGTTGTACAAATACCCACAAGTTTGTTCCTGTGCTGTTTGTTTTTTTTTTTTTGAGAGGTAAGAAAATTTTTATTGTTTCAATGAATACCAAACATATGACTTTTTTCTATGTCTTTAACCCCAGGTATTTGAATTTCAGATCAACAGGGATGCTTGAAGAGTATACTAAAACTGACACCCTCGAGACAATTTGCAGGCCAAAGTAAACATTAATCTAAAAATATATCACTTATATGTTTTATATTAAAGACAATTTAATATTGTTTGCAGATTATTAAACATGAGTTTACTAAATTTTATTTTATCATGTATCTATAGAAATCACAATGACCTGTATTAAACTAGTCATGATGAGACAATAATAAACTAATTTATCCACAGTATCCTTGAAGTGAAAGAAAGAATACTGAGTTTGAGGAATCCAAACCTTTAAGACCTATTATCTGAAAGAATTTTTAAAATAGTAGTAGAGTCTAATAAACCATACAAACACATAATTAAAAAACTGATGAATTCATTCATGTATTATAGTCAATCTTGTTTGTCTGCTGTCTGCTGTTTGTTTTATTAAGTTCTTTTATGCAGTTCTCTACACATAGACATTCTTGGTTCCTATCCTTATATAGTCTTTTTTGTCTTGTTTGAGAGATCGTTTTACTGTTTACTTCAGACTAGACTACAAATCCGTATGTAAAATGGGCTAGCTCAGCCTTCACAGAGATCTGTCTGCTTCTGCATCCCAAGTACTGGGATTATAAGTATGTAATCACAACTCAAATGGGTGGAGTGTTTAATCCTGAATAATCTTCCTTTAAAATTATTTTTTAGCATTTTTTTCTTTCCTTGTCCCTAAACTCTTTAAATTATCTGACTGTGAACAATTTTTGTGGGATCCAAATTTGGGGTGGCTGGAGAGATGGCTCAATGGTTAAGAGCACTGCCTGCTCTTCCAGAGGTTCTGAGTTCTATTTCCAGCAACCATATGGTGGCTCACAACCATCTACAGTGAGATCTGGTGCCCTCTTCTGGCCTGCCAGCATCCATGAAGGCAGAGCATTGTATACATAATATATAAACCAAAACAAAAAACAAAAAACCAAATGAGTGCCACCAAGCTTGGTCAAACTGACCTGAGGTTGCAAGAGATCATGTGTGCTGGACCAAAAGGCTCTCTTGACTCTGTGTGGCAATTGTGTAGCTTGGTCTCTTAGTAAGTCTCCTAGCAGAGAAAACAGGACCCTGGATCTTAGCTGGCTTTTGGTAATCTGTTTTCCATGCTGGATTAACTGGCTACACCTCGATGTAAGGGGAGAATCTAGGTCCCCTCAATTGTCCTGCCATGCTTTCTGCCAGCCCATGGGAGGTCTATTACTTTCTGACTGGAGGTGGAGGACAAGTGATTGGGGATAGGAGTAGATGTGAAAAGGAAAGAGGCAAGGAAAGAAGGGAGGGAAAACTGGTTGGTATGTAAAAATATAAAAAGGTACTTAAATTACAAATAATTTTGTCAAGCCTTAACTATTCTGAATCTTTCACTAGTGAACAAAGTGATTCTTCTTTTAGTTTAGACTTAATTTTTGATTTCTTTTGTCATTAGTGTTTTAATATTTACCAAATAAATTATAAAAGACTTCAATATACTACAAAATATTTTTAAAACGGTTAAACTCAAGCACTAAAACTTCTTGGGGACTCAGTTACTACTTTTGGTGCCTATGTGTTAACAGATAAAGAGAACTGGAAAACTGCTTACTTGGCCTTGCTATGGGAACAAAGTATCCAAACATATGAACTCACGGCATGCTTTTCATATTTATAAAACACAAGTAGTATGCAATTCATGTTTAAATGTTTGGAAGCATCTAGTAAATCAACAAAGTTAGAAGAACTCTTTCGGAAGAACTCTTGAAAGACCAACTAAGTGGAAGACCATGATGGATACACCCACTGAAACAGTTTGTCTGAACTAATAGGAACTCACCAACTCCAGATGGACTGGGAACGAACAAGTATAGAACCAAACTAGTCCCTCCGAATGTGGTTGAGAGCTGTATGGCTGGGGCAGACTGATGGGCTACTGGCAGTGGCACAGGGTTATATTGCTTCTGCATGTACTGGCTTTTTGAGATCCTATTCTCCTTGGATGTATACCTTGCTCAGACTAGATGTAGGGCCTTAGACCTTCCACAAAGCAAAGTGCCTAACCCTCTCTTAGGATTAGATGGGGGTGGGGTGGGAGGGTCTGCAGATGGAATAGGAGGAGAGGAGGGAGTGGGAATTTGGATTGGTATTTTTTAAAAAAAAAATCTAATAAATAAAAAAAAAGAAAGACCAACTAAGTCTTAAATCGGTTCTCCAATGTTCTATTTCCTATTGCACTAATTGTATTTTTCATCAATTTTGAAAGATTTCAAACATTTAAAGTACTCTGTCTAATGTAAGTAGGTGGTATTTTTTTCTTATTGCCACTTGATGTCTGTTGTATCTATATTGAGCAATTGTGTATCTTTCTCCTTGTTAATATTTTGGACATATTTTCAAAAGTTCACTACGTGAATTGCCAGTTTTGTGAGGAAAGATGAACACACATATTATTACTATAAAATCATTACTGTTCTGTCTTCCCATTTCAGTCAGGTGTTTTATTTCAGATTCTATGTCAACATGATGAAAGTCAGACTTAGGAGGTAGAGTGCTGTGGATCTGCATGAACTTGAAGTCAATCTAGTCTGTATAGTGAGTTATTGACAGCCAGTGCTACATTTGCTATATCCCCCCCAAAAAAAAAATGAGTGCTTATATTTTTTTCTTGTTCTGCTACCTTTTTAATTCATAGTATATATGAATATCGTATGTACAAAAGAGACATTATTTTACCAGCAGAAAATAAAACTTTAAAAATATAGTTTCAATATTGTGTTTTTCATATAAAATATATTAATATAAATATATACTTAACTCTTACAGATAGTTTAACAATACTTAAATATACAAAATTACAAGCTATTTTATGTTTTCACTAGCTTTTTTGTAAAACCTTAAGTATTTTTTATTCAATAGCAACTTTTCTATTATACCTAATGTCCTTTAAAACACAAAATTAGACAAGTATAGAGAGTGTAAAGTAGTATTTATAGAATTATTATTAATAGTAATAGAAATTGTGATCATTTAAAATATAATTATATAGGATTTGCCACTGAGGGCTGAATTTAAAGGAAAAATTACTCATATTTTAAAATAACTTGGCTTTATTTTAACAATTAACTATGACTCTTTGAAAATGCATAGTAATTTATGTACCATTTTAACTTTTAGATGTTTGTGTTAAAAATAAGTTAGCTCATTTAAACTTTGAAGAAACAAAACAAACACAGGCTGCTGATCTTGAGGACTGTTTGTTCTGGTGAGCATGAACACATTGAGTCATAGGCCCCTGAAAAACCATGTTGAGAATAGAACATTGCCAATAAGATTTGCCATAATTAGGCTTAACATAATAACACGATAAGAGAAAATAATAGATCTCTTATTTATCTTGATTTAAAAAAACTTAAGCTTTCAGTTGTATATGATGAATAGACTTATTGTTCTAGATTAGTTAAATTCACATGAAACCTTACAACTATCAATTAGCCAAAAATTAATACAACTTTGGACTCTGTTAAAGCATAACAAACTATAAATATCACAATAAATAATTATATGCAGATAATAAACCTACTGTCAGTGACTAATGATAACTGTTTTCGCCTTCATAATAAAAAAGAGTTTGTTTCTCTCTAAAGAAGACATTCCTAGCTTTTATGCATCTTGAAATTGCTCTTATATTTTAATATTCAGACTGCAAAGTGGAGTAGGAGATTATTGTGGTAGTAATTTGTTTTAAGAAAAAAAATTATCCAGAGAGATATGCTTAATCTTTTTCCCCCTAGGAAAGTGTGAAAATTTTCAGCACTATTTTCATGATAATAGTTATTTAAATAAATGTTCACTTCTCTACTTAGTTTGTATTTGGAGAAAGAATGTTGGGAAACCTACATAAGGCCACTAATTAAAATCCCGGACCAGCTGTTCCTTACAGAGTCACTTGCCAGGGACTACTGCCCAACTCAGCTGGGAGACAGAATTCTAGGCTTCTTTCCCAAGGACAGTGAGCGAGATGTGCTGGTATTAGAGATTCTGATGCTATGATAATTCTATGATAAATCGTTGGCACTAGGAGAAAAACATAACAAAACAAAGACTAGTTAATTTTAAAATCGCTAATAGTATCTGCATTAGTGAATATTTTATCCACATGGTTAAAATGTTTTATTTTTACTTAAAATCATTTTTTCTATTAGAAGAAATTTTCTGATTTGAGATGTCATTAAGGCTTGTAAACAATTTGCTAAAAAAGTCAAAAACTCAAACTAATTACTGAATGATTGTGACTGTGTATTTGTACATTTAAGACACAAAAGTACTTTTGCAACTAAGAATTATCATCATAGCTGACCCTAACGTGGTCTTCTCAGTTCATTATTTTAATTTTAAATATTTTATTTTAAATTTATTTAAACTGAATATGTCATTAAGCAGTATATTCTTTGTTTCATCTGAGTTTATCTTGTTTAATTTTATAAAAAGTTAAACTACATCTGTAGTGGGAGCTGTGGGCTGTGTTCCACCCGGCTCCCAGCCACCTGAGTAGCTTATGCCCCGAAATAACAACACATAAATTGTATTTTTTTAAACACTGCTTGGCCCATTAGCTCTAGCCCTTACTGGCTATTCTGATATCCTGATCAACCCATCTCTAATAAACTGTGTAGCACAGGTCTTACCGGGAAAGATTCAGCATGTCTGACCTGGCGGCTTGCTGCATCGCGTCTGTGCTGGAGAGGAGCAGCATCGCTTCTGAGCTCACTTCCTCTTCCTCCCAGCATTCTGTT
The DNA here is from genome assembly GCA_902806775.1 of Microtus agrestis. Lineage (NCBI taxonomy): Eukaryota > Metazoa > Chordata > Mammalia > Rodentia > Cricetidae > Microtus > Microtus agrestis. Next base: position 172,940 of record CADCXT010006004.1, read on the forward strand.
CTGTTTACTCCTCCCACATATGTTTTAACCTATGAGGGCAAGTAGTTTCTTTATAACTTAACCAATGACCTTCTTCCATCATACATCCATTCTGCCCTTTGATATAATTCATTTAATAGGACATTTCCCACATGCTCCTTGTTTAGATTTGTCTGTGTTAGACTTATTTCAGAGTACATGAGCTAATATTGCAAAGGTATATCCTTAACCCACACAGCCTTCAGGGTACTGTTTTTCACAAGTTTATGTAATGATTACCTCTATTACATATTATAATCTGTTTTCTATTTTCTAATGAAAACATCTAGTACAATCTCAATGCTGTTGAATATATATATATATATATATATATATATATATTAGAGAGAGTATGTCACAATATAATACATGAAATAACATATTATTTTAAAAACTTTATACAATATATTTAATCATGTTTCCCTAACCCACTTTCCTTCACATCTACTCTCATGGTCATTCCCTCTCAAAAAAAACAAAAAAAAAAAAAATCAATAAAATATATTATGGAATATTAGTTTAGGATGTGCTGCATATTCATTTGTATTGTGGAATATTTGTATAATGCTGTAAAGATGTGGTGCATTCTTTTAAGTTGCATTTGCTTAACTCTGTAAAGGTGTATTACTGTGTCTGTATAAAACACCTGATTGGTCTAATAAAGAGCTGAGGGACCAATAGCAAGACAATGAGCAAGGATAGGCAGGGCTGGCAGGCAGAGAGAATAAATAAGAGGATAAATTTAGGTTCAGAAGAAGACCAAGAAGAAGGAAAAGTGAGAAGAGGACGACTCCACAAGCCAGCCAGCTAGTACCACAGTCAGTCTTGGAAATAAGAAGGAAAGAAATATACACAGAATAGACAAGGGTAAAAGCTGAGAGGCAAAATGTAGATGTGATAATTTAAGTTAAGAAAAGCTGGCTAGAAACAAGCCAAGGAGAGGCTGGACATTCATAAGTAATAATACATCTCTGTGTGTTTATTTGGGAGCTGGATAGCAGACCCACAAAGAGTAAGAAGAAAACCAAACCAATTACAAAGACAAAATGTCAACACATAACAACATAAAACAAAATCTCACATATCAATTTTATTTTATCATGAATATCATGTATTGGCTAGCATGTAATAAAGATTTAAAAAATCACTAGCAATGCATCAAGTTCATAAAATATTTGTAATGCATTTAATATATTGTATAAGTTTGTTAAGGACAGAAAACTCAAATAAATATACTAGAAAATATGATTAAAGTCCATAGATTTTTCTCTGATCATTGTATGATATTAGGTGTATGCCTACTTCCTTCAAATTAATGTATTAATAAAACAAACTAGTTGCATTTATACTAAATAGTATTTCTAATTTGTTTTGAAATGAAAAATCTATTAACAACAGTGAAACCTGACTTACACAACAAGGCTCAGTCATATTTTTAACATAAAACTACTATTCATAAGCTGTTTTGTAATAAGAGCTTAAAAACCAGAGAAATGCTTTTAATTTATTCAAAAGGTATAAAATCCCCCATTTAAAAGATCTCACCATAGAACTGGATAGAACTTGCTCACTTTGATCTTTCATCTCTGAATCTGACTAATGCTAAGAATATTCTACAGGGTAGTAAGACTGATTATAAGAACAACTCCCCCGACCCTAGCACAGCCTTTTTAGAGTCTAGCTATATGTCCTAAAATATTGACAAACTGAAAACTTCTTCACTGACTATCATCCTGAAGTGATTTTTCCTTTATGGGCTATTTGCTACTTTACGCTGTACCATTAGATAGCAGGACTATAGGCAAACAGCATCCAGTAACTAGAAAACAAGGAGCCTCTTAAAGACCAGACCTAAAACTGTGAGAGAACTCTGAAAGTAAATTTCCTTTTCTGTGTATTGTAACATAAGCAGCAGAAAGAACAGAACTGACATTTCACCATTCCACACATGTCTCCAAGAAAGCACCACAGATATCTGAGCTGTGTTCTCTGAATTACCAGTTATTTCAGGTATCTTGCCAGGATCTATCAACCCATCTCAGCCCTTTCCTTTCCTTACCATGTACATAGTGAAGTCTTTTCAGCAGTACCTCCCTTCTTAATCGTTATTTATATACCAGTAATCTACCATCTACCATTGATATTAGGAAATAATTAAGCTACACTTTTTCCAATCCTGACAATCCTAAATTCATAACTGAATTGGTTTCACTTGGAGTTTCTGTTATAACCTCTGTTGGGCCTATTTGTATTGTTGTAGGCACCTCAGTTGCAAAAGTTGGCTTTCTGCTTGCCATGGTGATTGCTGTAAACAGGTATCTTTCATAATTCATGAGGTTAGTTCAGCCTGGCTCGTGTGCCACAATGTCTGAGACATTGTTAAAAGCAGGGTGTGCAATCATTTACAGGCTCAACCTGCAGCACACCTGCTTTGGTCCCCTGGGTCCAATTCAGTCATGAGTTACAAAAGTGATACCAAATGCTTGAAAAGCAAGGATGAACTTAAGAACTTGTGGACAGTCTTGCATTTTACCATCTTACTATCTAAGAATTTATTTTATCAATATATGTTGTAAAGTATCATATTTATGCTGGTGAGAAATGATTAAGGGGTATTAAATGAATCATTGTAGTAACAGGAAGTTGAAAGCTTCTGTGGAAAAAAGGTGGAAACAAGAAAAAATTGTACACTGATAAAATTATGTAAGAAAAATAGAGTTATAAGAATTTCTATTTAGAGAAATTTTAACTTATGAAATTTGCAGGTACATGGATGGCACTAGAACACATTATGCTAAGGAAGCCCAAAAGGGTGATTTGTTATATGTGTTCTTTTATTAGTGGAAGCTAGGCTTGAATTTTTAGATAATAAGCATAGCTCTAATCCCTCATAAACAAAGTTTCTTTCTTTCTTTCTTTCTTTCTTTCTCTCTCTCTCTCTCTCTCTCTCTCTCTCTCTCTCTCTCTCTCTCTCTCTCTCCTCTCTATCTTCTTCCTTTATTCCTTTCTTTTTAGCAGAAAGAGATCACATAGAAAGCCACAACTGAGCAAAATGCAGAGATCAACTGACAACAGTATTCTAATGCAACACCTATACTTAGAGCTCAGGGATCTTCTTGAATAGTAATCAACAGAGCTAAAGCTAGAAATTCTGGTACAAAATAATCTCTCCTAAAATAAAACAAACAAAAACCATTGGGGAGGAAGGAGGAAGACTAGAAGGCGGCTGAAGGAGGAATGAGGAGGTAAATGTGATCAAGACCCATTCTATGAAATGCTCAAATAATTATTGAGGTTTTATTTAATACAAATTTATATTAAAATGTGTACAAAAATAAAAGACCTTTAAAAAGTAATAGACATTAAGCACAATGCAATGTTTGTCATGATCTCAGCTAAATAGGATTGGAAGCAGTTACTGAGAAAAGGAGACGAGGCTCTCATGTGTTAAAATGGAAAGCTCTGCTATAATAAATAGCTTTGCTCCTTGCCGGCCCATAAGCTGACTTGCACATCCACCTCTTCCTTATGCGCGATTTTCGAAGCCTCTGTGCACTTTACACGGCTGCACTCTTACCTGATGCTCTCTCCACTCACTGCCTTCCATCTCTCTGCTTGTTCAGCTGTGGCTTAGTCCTCCAAGTTCAACACAAAGACAGCTACTTCCTCGGCAAATCCTTTCTAGTTCCTTAGGTAAGGTGACTTATTCCTGCATGTGCTCATAAAATCATGAATAATTCCTGAAGAGCACACCGTAGAGTTATCCTTTCTTTAAATTAGTCTCTTTCCTGGGAGTTAAAGTGTTTCTAGAATAGGATGATCTCATTTATTTCCCCTTTATTCTACTTGCAAATGCTTACTGTGTGAAGTTTAGATGACCCTATTGCTGATGTTTTATGGGATCAGCCTCCCTGTCATGCATAAAGGACACAACTTCACAGCAGATATCCTAGTCTTTTGGCCCTAACAGTTTATTCAAAATTCCTTTTCACATTATTCAAGTAGTAGGTATAGGGCTTGTGTTGTAAACGTATCAAGTGGGACTGGGCTGTCCTCTGCATTTTGAACAATTGCTGATTTCTATTTGGCCTTTGACTACTATAAATAGAAGTATCTTTATGAGGGGTGAGAATATACTTGTTTGTGGACATAAGGATAAGTATTTAGAATGGTGTTAGAAGTTATATTAGTTTAGGGAAGTGAAAGTTGCGTGACCTAATCAGGTATAGGTATTCAGTATTCAGCTAGGTTTACAGCATCAGGTATTAATTTCCTTTTATTAAATGGGTCCTGAGTCCAATTATATAGCTGTTGTTTACCACCAAAATGTGTAAATGCCATTACTTAAAGCTTAGGGGCATTGCCATTCTAGGTTCTGTTGTGGTTCATAGGGTTTATAACTACATAGGACTACTGGTTACTTTTTGAAGCTGCATATCAATTTTGAATACTATAAAACTAGTACTCAGGAGTAGGGCTGTCAGGTCACTGACAGCTCCATTTGTTCAAGTTCTTTGTCTTAAATATGTGGTACCAGCACCAATGAGGACTTAACTTTTTATTTTAACTTTTTGGGCAGGTGGGAGTTTTGTCTGTCTAGGTACCCCATGCATGCATTACCTGCAGAGGATGGAAGAGAATGTCAGACACCCTAGGATAGGAGTTCCAGATGGTGGTGGACCATTATGTGAGTGCAAGGAATTGGAAGCATGTCTGGAACTTCTTCACTCCAACCGCAGGAAGAGGGTCTTACCTTATACTTCTGTGAGGAAGCATGCACTACAGTGATAGCTTATATTGTTTGCAGAGTCTCCAGGATTGCCCTGAAGAACCACACAGAGAGGGCTTTCTCATATTTGGAACTAGGTTATATGTTATATAGTCTATGGCTCTTGGAATAAGCATTATCACACATGCACAGAGAAATATATACATAGATATACACGTGTGTGACATGTGTATAAATGTATATGTGCATATGTATAGATATACAATTATATATATGACATATATTTTTAGGGAAACATAAACTAGTATATTTCCTGGTGTCTTTCAAAACATTCTTAGTGTTATTTATTTCTCCTTCCCCAATCCCTCTGTATTCTTCTCCTCTATTTTCAGTTAAATTCTCTCCTCTGTTCCTTCCTTTCCCTCATTCCTGACAGTTGTATTATACTATTCTCCTCTCAAGAGTGCATTCACTATGACTATGGTCCCTCACAGGTAATGAATGGCTGCTGGGAAAGAGAGAATCCATCTTCTCCGGGATAAGCCCCTTATAGGTTATCTGAACCCATATAATCAGCTCTAAACACATATGTGTATGAATATACTACATGTATTCAATTTGTATTTCTATTTACACATCATATAAAGATGTGTGTGTGTGTGTCTGTGTGTATACATATATAGGCACAAGCATACACCCAACATACATATACATGCACATAATATATACATACCACACATATAAGCATGCACACGCCACACACTTACACAAGTGGTGTCTGTGTACAAATGTGTCATATGTCAAACACAGTGTCATAAAAATGTCTGTTTGTGCTCATGTGTGTGTATTGTGAGAAGAGGCTAAGGACCATGAATTCGTCATGGAATGGGTAAATAATTGAGGAATTGGAGGACAGAGAGAAAATGATAAAAATTTGGTTTTTGACAAAAAGCTAAAATTATACAATGGAAAAAATAAAAGCATCTTCAAAAATTGGTGTTGAAGTAACTGGATGTTAACATATAGAAGAATGCAAATAGATCCATATCTATCCTCACACACAAAACTCAAGTCAAAATGGATTAAATGCCTCACCATAAATGCAACCACACTGAACCTGATAGAAGAGAAAGTGGGAAGTAGCCTTCAATGCTTGGGCACAGGAGACCATTTCCTAAATACAGCATCAGTAGCACAGACACTGAGAACAAAAATAAATAAATGGGACCTCCTGAGACTGATACTGAGAAGCTTCTGTAAAGCAAAGGACATAGTCAATAAGAGAAAAAAATAGCCTATTGAATGGGGAAAGATTTTCACCAACTCCACATCAGACAGAGGATTGATGTCCAAAGTATATAAAGAGCTCAAGATATTAGACATCAAAATACACAATATTCCCATTGAAAAATGGGATACAGATTTAAACAGAGGATTCTCAAAAGAAGAATCTCAAATGGCCAAAACATACTTAAGGAAATGTTCAACATCCTTAGGCATCAAAGAAATAGAAATGAAAACGACTCTGAGATATCATCTTACACTTGTCAGAATGGCCAAGATCAAAATACCAATGATAGCTTATATTGTAGAGGAGGCAGAGTAAGGGGAACACTCCTCCATTGCTGGTAGGAGTGCAAACTTGTATAACCTCTCTGGATATCAGTACCATGGTTTCTCAGAAAATTAATAATTTTCTTACTACAAGGCCCATCAATAGCACTCTTGGGCATATACCCAAAGGATGTTCAGTGATACTACAAGGCCATTTGTTCGACTATATTCATAGCAGCATCATTTGTAATAGCCAGAACCTGGAGACAACCTAGATGCCCTTTGACCAAAGAATCGATAAAGAAAATGTTGTACATTTTTACAGTGGATTACTACTCAGTGATAAAAAAACAATGGCATCTTAAAATTTGCAAGCAAGTGGATAGAACTAGAATAAACCATCCTGAGTGAGCCAACCCAAACCCAGAAAGATGAACATGGTATGTACTCACTCATAAGTGGATATTAGCTGTAAATCAAAGGATAATGAGCCTATAATCCACACCCTCAGAGAAGCTAAGTAACAAGGATAACCCTAAGAGAAACATACATCGATACCTCTGGGAAAGGGAAATAGACAAATCACCTGAAAAACTTGGGAGCATTGGGGTGAGGGGAGAAGATAGAGCAGAAGATGAGGAGGAGGGGAAAAGTGAGGAGGGACAAGAACTTGAGGGAACAGGATGATCAAGACGGGGAAAGACAGAGATGAAGAGGAAGAAAAGGGATATCTTGGTGAGGGAGCCATTATGGGGCTAGCAAGAAACCTGGCAGTAGAGAAATTCCCAGGAATCCACAAGGATGACCCCAGCTAAGACCCTAAGAAAAAGTAGAAGGTACCCAAACTGGCCCTGCCTTGTTATTCAGATTAATGACTATCACAAATGTCACCATAGAACCTTCATCTAGCAACTTATGGAAGAAGAGGCAGAGACTCATAGCAGAGGACTTGGCTGAGCTCCCAAAATCCAATCAAAGAGTGGAAAGAATGAGAATATGAGCAAAGAGGTCAAGACCATGATGGGAACACCCACTGAAACAGCTCTGACTCCAGCCTGACAGGTAAGGACCCAGCATAGGACCAAACTAGGCCCTCTGAATGTGGATGACAGTTGTATGGTGGGGGCAGACTGTGGGGCCACTGGCAGTAGAACCAGAATTTATCCCTACTGTTTGTACTGGCTTTTTTTTCTCTTTGGACAGATACCTTGCTCAGCCTAAATGTAGTAGGGAGGGCCTTGGTTCTTTCTCAAAGCAATGTGCTAAAATTTGTTGACTCCCCTTGGGAAGCCTTACTCTCTCTAAGAAGTGGATGGTGGTGAGGTGGGGGGAAGATGAAGGGAATGGGAGTAGGATAGGGAGTGGGAACTGGGATTCATATGTAAAATGAGAAAAGATAATGTTCTTAAAGAAAATAAAAAAAGAATTAAAAATATATATATATATGTGTGTGTGTGTGTGTGTGTGTGTGTGTGTGTGTGTGAATATATATGCAGATAATGTATATTGTACTGATATTTTGGAAGCCTGTAGGCATTTGACAGTTTGGCCATTCCTTCATCATAAATTCCATGACACAAGTGACAAAATAAAGAGCATTCTTCTATTGATTTTAGAAAAATAGCGGTGAAATGAAGTCATTTTATAGATATGGGACATCTATTACTAGCGTTTTTTTTTCTTTTTGAAGAAGGAAATAAGAGGGTCAATTTAAATTTTCTCTGCATACATACCAATTTGAAGTGTGTTCTTTTATATTGCTATTATGCTTTATTTTCCCTTGTCTGAGATATGCAAGAAAGAGAAATGATATTTCCAGGAGGATATTGAGGAAAAATTGCTATTGTAATGATAGGGTTATTTGAGAAATGTACTGTGCTCTATTTATTTTTTGATCTAGGGCATTGTGCTTATCCTAGCTGTGATTCGGAGCTATTAAGAAAGATTATTCTGTGGAAACTGAAGGCAAATGCTAGGCCAAGCTTATAATGAGAGTCATTAGGAGGTGTAGGGATGCTCCATGTCTCCTCACCCCAAGGAGCTTCTGTTGGGCAAAGCAATGCCTGGGGGAGGGCACAGTGCAACTCATTCTGATGGGTTCACCCTCCAGATCAGCTGATCTTTTGTAGCAACATTTCTTAGTACTCTAAGTCTTGGTAGTCAAATTTCTAAAACATATTTGACAACTTGTAATCTGTCACATGTAAAACCTAGATCTCTCTCTCTCTCTCTCTCTCTCTCTCTCTCTCTCTCTCTCTCTCTCTCTCTCTCTCTCTCTCTCTCTCACACACACACACACACACACACACACACACACAAACACACACCACACACACTACTAGAAGTATTTGCGAAAATAAAAGGGACTAACCACGAGTGGACACAGGGAAATATTATGGGATGAATAAGGCCAAAGGATATGATGTAATGAAATAGACTTTCATTATGGAACCCAATGCTGGATAAAATGAATGAATTTTATAATTTTCAAAAAAGACAAGATAAAAAAGTTTAAAGTGAACAAGAGGCATACACAAATAAGTGGAATGGGCCACACGGCTTGGCTGGTCCCCATGGAGAGTCCCTTCTTCGGGGCTGCTTCCTGGACACCCAGCATCTCATGCAGGATCAGTGCTTAGTGATGATGTCACAGTCACAACAAGCATGTGGGCTTATTCTAGATCTTCTGTGATCTAGATATGTGTATATGCCATTTGAATTAGCATTTAATTAAGCTGCATTAGGTAACAGAAATGAGGGGGTTAAGTAAAATTACTACTATAAGTGAACAAACTGAAAACTGTCTACCAATGCATATGAGGCATACAGGAAAACAGACTTTAGAATATGTAAACTGGACACATTTAATAGAATCAGAGTTTCCAGTTGCTGTTACCAAACTGTAACAATTCATCCCATTTGCATACAAATGGAACTCTCAGTTTGATCCGTCTTTTTTTATTTAAATAATATTATTTTCATTTGTTTTATATACCAACCAGTTTCCCCTCTCTCCTTTCCTTCCATCCCCTCCACTTCCCCATATACTTCCCAACCCCTTCACTCCTCCTCTGTCTCTATTCAGAAAGGGACAGGCCTCTCCTGAGCCTGCACAAAGCATGACACTTCAAGCTGAGGCAGTGTCAAACTCCTCCCCTTAAATCAAGGCAGGGGCAAATAACCCAGCTTGGGGAAGAGATTACCATCTGCTCTAACTGTTAGAAACCATACTCAGAGACCAAGCTACAGAATGTCACAAACATGCTGAAGGCCTAGGTTGGTCCCATGCAGGCTCTTTGACTGTTGGTTCAGTGTCCACAAGCTACAGCAATCTCAGGTCAGTTGTCTCTGTGGGACTCCCCATCATGAACCCCAATCCCTCCTCCCCTTCTTATTATTATTCTCAGAGATAAATGCAGTGCTTGTCTGTGGATCTCTGCCTCTGCTTCTGTCAGTTATTAGATAGAGTACCTCTGATGGCAATCAGGAAATTCACCAAACTGTGTACAGTAGATAGCCAGTTCAGACACCCTCTCCAATATTGCTAGGAGTCTTTGCTGGGGTCATCCATGTGGGTTCCTAATATCTTAATGCATGCATATTATCAAAGCTACCACACTTACTAACACAATGTTATTCGGGTCATACCCTTGATCGTATGAATGTTTTCTGGAATTGACTAAATTTTCAAATGTTTTTAACCATTTCCTTGAATGGTTAAATTATTTAAATATGGAATTATGGATGCAGTATTAAGCATCACATATGTATCTTAAGATCACGGACAGATTAATAAAATTTACCTCTGTGTGGATATGTTGAAAAAGAACAAAATATATCGGATATTTATTTTTACAGTTCTCTACTTTGGGTCACAAACACCTTAAAATTGTATTCTCAATTTAAGTTTTCTATGGTTCTATTTAATCTCAAAATAACTGTCTTCTAAGATACAAAGGAATTCTACTCAGTAGTTTTGAAGCTAAAATTATAATTTTATGCACATATACATATGTATAAAAACATACGTATGCTTATACCATTTAGAAAATCTACTGTAATGACAATCTAGTAAAATTTAAAAAACTTTCTTTCCAAAAATTCAAATCCAGATGGTACCAGGTACCTTAATTAGTCTTTAAAGGGAGAAAAGCAAAGTCTTACATTTAAAACATAACACTTTCAGGAATTCTGGTGTCTATGGAATATACATTAGTGAGTAACTTACTTAAATAGATGCTTTATACTATTATCATACAAATGCAACTATTGGACAATTATTAAATACATGAGAGGATGGACAATATTAGTAGATGAGATAATGAAGTGTAATGTAACATTTTCATATAATCTCATTAAAAGCAAAAGCTAGAAAGAATATTGGTGTCCCATGGTGTTCCTAAAAATTGATTAAAAAATATTTGAAGGTTTTTATGTTCCTTACAGAAAGCCATAAAATCACTGGTGAAGGCAACCTGTGAAAATGATCACCATGGCCATTTTTGTAAGAAAATAAGATATCTACTAACAAAAACTTATTCTAAGTATTATAGAACACTTTACTCTATTATGAGATGATAACTAACAATTATTGTGATTCTCCCTAATTTTAAAATCATACATAATTTAAGACACAATTACAAACAATGGAATCTTGAAAGTTGGTGTTCAGTTTGGTGATCTGTGATAATTGTATTCCTAAGTAGAAACACTATAGGAACTTGACACAGAGAAATTTATGTGGCCAGAAAATTTTCCTGTCGTTTTTATTGTCAAAGTCTATTTTCTAATTCTTTTTTGAGAGAAAGAAAGGCCTTTATTACAGGAATTACGTTGTTAACTTTCCTAGACTCATAGAGGGGGCATCAGGAGGACAGGGCTATTGTATGTAGCTTCTTTAAATCATTACATTGAGTCTGGTTTTTATCTGTTATGTATATTGAAGGATAAATACAAGCACAGCCTCTTTTACAAAAGCATACTTGCATTATTTCAGTCAATATTCAGTAGGACTGTGGTGTAGATAAATCTTGTCTGCATTTTCATAGATTTTTGTCATAAATGTCTGATTGGTTTATATCTTTCTCTGGTTTTCTAAAACCCAAACATTGACAGGGCAAAAACAAATTTATAAAATTCTCTGCTCTTGGGCTTCTTGCTTCGATTGGATTGCCTAGTTCAGCCTTAATATGAGGACTTCTAGCTTGCTTTATTGTATCTTGTTTTTATCATTTTTGGTTGTTGTCTCTTGGAGACTTGCTCTTTTGTGAAGACAGGCAAAGGGGAGAGGGAACTGAGAGAGAGCAGAGATAGGCAGAAGCTTGGAGAAGAGAGGGAGAGGAAATTGTGATCAGGGTGTATAGTATAGAAGAAGAATCTATTTTCAATATGGAAAAATTAATATCCAAGTCGTGTGACCTAAAAATTTAAAAACGCTTCAGAGAGGGTTTTTGTTTGTTTGTTTGTTTGTCGTATTTTTCTTTATCTTCTCAAGAATGCCTCAGACTATTTGCCTGCATTAAGGTCCTCCAAAACTTCAGAAGACGGTATAGCTTTCACATGGTATTGCATCTCTTGTTTGCTACAAACTCTGAGAAGGTACAATAAAAGTCCTAGGGAAGGCACTGAATGCTAGTGTGGAACTAGGAAAAAGAATGAAATAGCACTGCATAGATCACTGCCTCACCAATGCCTTTAACAATCAAGAATAAGAGGGAACATTTAGCTAATACCATCATTACTCAGAACTTGGAAGTTCCACGGAAATAAAACAAAAGAAAACAAACAAACAAACAAACAAATAAACAAAAACCAGAAAAGCCTGTACCTTTTATCCACTAGACAGGAGAGGAAAACAAATTTATGAGTATAGCTAAGTTTCATCTCCCATCTCCCTTCTGTTTCTTTTATTACTATTTACTAGATTTGTCACTTGAATTGGTTTAATAAAATGCTGATTGGCCAGTAGCCAGGCAGGAAGTATAGATGGCATGTAACAGGAAGGCCACTCATTTGTTCCCGGCCGCTTAGCCCCAAAATTACAACACAGAAACTAGATTAATTAAATCACTGCTTGGTCCATTAGTTCTTACTTCTTATTGGCTAACTCTTACATCTTAGTTTAACCCATTTTTATTAATCTGTGTATTACCACATGGCAGTGGCTTACCGGCAAAGATTCAGAATGTCTTACTTTGGTGGTAGCTTCATGGTGGCTATCCAACTCCGCCCTTCTTTCTTCCAGCATTCAGTTCTGTCTTCCCTACCTACCTAAGTTCTTCCCTATCAATAGAACAAGGCAGTTGCTTTATTCATTTATGTTAATCACAGCACAAAAAGGGGACTCCCACATCGGTGGCATGACCAAACTAAGGATGCTGGGATGAAGAAAGCAGAGAGAAGAGAGTCTCAAGGAGACACAGATGGACATGTTGAATTGAGAAAAGGTGCTAAGCCAAATGGCAAAGTATTAATAAGAAATACAGGTTTATATAAATGCAAGAGTTAGCTTAAAATAAGCCTGATCCATTGGCTGATCATTTACAATTTTTATTAAGTCTCTTAGTCATTTATTTGAGGAGCAGCTGATATTTATTTGGGAGCAGGAATTCAGGAGAGGTTAACTCTGCCTACAAATGATGCCTACCATCTGGTTTAGAATTACATTAAGCCCGAAAAAGCTTTTTTTTTTTTTTAAAGGCTTCTAAACACACAAAAGGGGAGTCAAACTCAGCTTCTTGGTAATTGTTTTTTCTTGAATAGGATCTGTTTGCTAGTGGCAAACAGAGGAATAGCTTCTTCAATATTATGCTTTCTGCTTTAGGCTACTGGCATGGAAGACCCTTTCCAACTGTCTTTCTACTGAATACTTAAACGGGGTTTATGAGCAATGAAGTTCCAGCTACTTGGTAGCAGCATAGGCCCAACGACTTCTTAGAGTTATGGCTTAAATGTGGCTCTTGCACTGGTACCTCTTCCATGATGATAGACTCTCAAGAAACAAATCTAGGTGGAACTAGTCACCAAAGTATAGGTCTTAGTCATGCTACTTTCCAGTAACTTCTAGTCTTGAAAGTTATTATTACAAACTATTTTAAATAATACAGAAATACATTTAAAGGCTTATATGGTCAGAAAAAATTACATATATGCAATAAAGAGATATTCAGATGGAAAAATCCTGTAAATGGCTTACAGTGTGTTTAAAACTATACATATACTTGTGAGAGAAAAGAGAAAGTATAGACAGGCATAAAAAAGAAACATATAGTTTTAAAATAATAAAGTCCTAAAAAGGGAATATTAAGTAAATATTAAATAAATAATCCATGGAAAGATAGAAAATACAAAGAGTCTGGATCCTGTATGTTATTGTGTTACCTTTGAGCATTTTGGCTGCTAAGAAATGCTGCATTATAAAAATTGCTAGATTCAACCAACCTATATATTTTAAAGATATATTGACTTTAAAATTTACATCAAAAGATGTGTTACTTTGCAGGAGAGGTTGTGCAATGGCAAGGAAAGGCTGTGGATTCATTCTGACTGAAAGAAATTTAGCTCATTTAAAAATGTAATGTAAACTTCTAGTCTTGAAAGTTATTATTACAAACTATTTTAAATAATACAGAAATACAGGTTAATAGTCACCTATTAAAGTCAAACTTGTAGTACTGTTAAGTATGTTTTCAATGTCATAAAGAGATATATTTTAGATAGACAGGTGACCTTCAAAAACTTCAGAGGTCTATAAAAAATGTCATTTAAGATGTTTTAATAATACAAGGTTCCATTTTTTATGACAATGAGACATGTCTGTTTGCTCCTGGGAGCACCAATCTACTTCAGAGAAGATGACAGGTATCCAAGAAAGTGTATAAGGAGTTTACATTCTTTGTGGCAAAAATTAGCCACTGGTCTACAAACTGTCCTTGCCTCGACTATTGATAATATGTTATCTAAATTGGACAAACAGGACACAATAGAAAGTGACTGCTGAGCTTTGCAAGACAAGGAGGGTCAATTCTTCAAAAATATTTCTCTGCAGAAAAGTCTGTCAGCTATTCTTGTCATGCAGCCTGAAGATATCTGCATAATATTACGGAGTGACTTAGGTGCCAGACTATCCAGGCATCCAGTTCTTTCTGTGAGTTTTTTTTTGAAGTTATTTGCTCTGCACTTACTATTTATTCAGGTAATATTATTTCCTTCTCAGGTCTTTGATGGAGTTGAAGACTAGAAAATTATAGTCTTTCTTTGTTATGATGAAAAAGGCATATTAAATGTAAAGCTTTCTACTCAAAATGATAAAGTAGATAATAGAGTATTTTCTTTAATTTTGTCAAATACAATTAGACTAGATATTATATCTGTAATTCTTACTTAATAACTGTTTTGTTGTATATAATTTTACTATGTTAAAATAAAACCTTTTTTTAATAAGACAAAAAGGAAAAAATGCTATGTAATAGTTCTCTTGTACACCATAAAGGTTTGTCACTTGAATTGATTTACTCTAATAAAGTAATTGTCCAGTAGCCAGGAAGGAAATACAGGTAGGGAGACCAAACTAAGAATTCTGGGATGAAGAAGAGCAAAGAGAAGAGTCTTGAGTAGACCAAGATAAGAAATATGGGTATATAAAACCAAGGAAAGGTACCAAGCCATGTGGCAATGGATAGATACGAAATACAGGTTAATATAAATGTAAGAGTTAGCTATTAATAAGCTTGAACTATCAACCAAGAATTTATAATTCGTATTGTGAATGGTTCTCTTTTTTTGGGGGGGGGAGCAGTTTCTACTTATTTGAGAATAGGAAGTCAGGGCAGGAAAACTTTGCCTTCATTTAATAACAAAAATAAGAGTGAGCATTTAGCTCATTTGGAAGTTCTGTAGAAAAATAAAACTGTACCTTTTCTCCACTAGACAGGAGAAGGGAACAAATTTATCAGTATAGTTCATTTTCATCTCCTGTCTCCCTTCTACTTCTCTTATCACCATTTTCTGCATTTCACCTCTCTAGGGCATCATTCATGCCAAGATCATTTGCATGATCTATCCTCTGGGTAGCCATTTGGGAAACAATAGTTCAGGGTCTTTTGTGCCTGAAAGGTAAAGGGTGAGCAGCCATTGTATCCTGAAGAGAGGCTTAAGCAAGCCTATGATATAATGGTCCTCTCAGAATGGAAGGTGATTTTTTTTTTTTGTAAATCATTAACAACAATTTTTCATCTGGAGAAAAAAAATAAAAAATATGGGGAAGATTGAAGTCATAGAAAAGATGCATTTCTCATACATTATCAACTGATTTAAAGACTGCAAATTAATGCTGGCATATTGATTTAAAGGGATGTAACATACCCTTTCACATGTCTGTCATTTTCTTTCATGTTTGTATTTTTTTCTCCCAATTTCTTATTGTACAGGAATTTTCTCATTCTTATTGTTTTCTTTGCATGAGTTCTTGCTGCTAATTTGACTATCATCTTTTATTGAAATTTTGGACCCAGTTTATATTTGTTGGTTGGTCTTTCAAATATTTATACTTTATGGTACATTTAATACTTTAAGCTTAAGTGCTAACTTGAAGAAAATAAATCAGTAGTTTAATTGTTTAGTACATTTAAAAATATTTTCTCCTCCACCTCAAGAGAAAACTATACTATTTGTGTCTATTAAATATTCTTATGTCCATTATTTGGATTATTCTTTATGAAAGCATAAAATTAGTATCTGTTCCATGAAATATTTTCCAGATGAAAAGACAGATGGTCTCAACATAAGTTATGGCTACACTGCCCTTTTCCTATCTCTTTGTACTGGAATATTTATCATGTACTGAAATGCCCCTCATGAATTCCTTTGAGCTATCATTTGTCTCTTTCATCATTGCTATGCCAATATTGATTCTTTCAATGACTACACTTAGTAAATATACTTTGATATTCTGCATTACTATGTCTCTGTGTTTTTCTACATTTCACAGAGTTTTGAGATTTAGAGATGTGTTGGGAGTTTTATTAAAGTTTACTAATTTATTATAGTAAATTTAAGGCAATTATAACATTTTTCAGTATGAATTTTACTAAAAATGCTAATATGTGTATAAAAAGAAAGAGTATGTACTAATTAAGGCCAGAATACAGAAATTGTTCATGAGGAACTTGTGGCACACAACTCAAAACTACTTTTATTAATGCTTTTAGGAACGAAATCATACAATTTATCTTACCTTGTAGAACTTGAGATCATCAATTAGTGTACCCAGATTTTCAAGGAATGTGAGCTTGGAAAATTCAGCACTGGGAGAAAAGAAATGATGATTGTTACAGGAACCTTGATCATGGCATTGTAAAAATTAGAGAAAGCTACTTCTCCTGCCTGGGCAGTGGCTACGAATACCATGTGGTTCTGTTGGGGCTGTGGGTGCTCTTTCTGTTACTTCTCTGATGTCTCTTTCTTTTAGACATAAGGAGAGCCTAAGTTATGATCACTCTGGTTCTTTGGGCTTTTTCTCTCTTGCTCTGAAGCTCCCTTCTCTGTCACATGTCTGCTTGACCACCTTGCAGTTCTTCATGGATAGCAATGTTCTCTCTCTTCCTCTTCTCCATCTGCCATCTTCAGACAGTTGCCAAGATCTACAGTACACCCACATCAGAAATTTTCTTTAAGTGTGGATAAAATTGTTCTTGAGCCTACTATTTAAATTCATCCTTAAATTTTTTTATTAATGAAACTAAAAACCCAAATGGTGGGGGGCGGGGGAGCGTTGATTTTCTGATAACAATTGGTGATTGCTCTGGGAAACCCCAAGCTTTCTGGAAGCAATTTGACTGATATTTGTTGATAGAATGCCAGTAGAATGGGTTGGAATTCAAGGGAGTAACAAAAGTATATTGTCCTTACGGGTGAAAGGTTTAGAAGATATATTAATGTTACAGGCAGATAGACAGTGTCCTAGCAAGGGATCTGAGAATAATCCCAACTCAGAGGACATAATGGGAGTATGTTCTAAACGATTTCAAAGGAATTAAAAGGTTTTATGGTATATAGTTGAGAGTCAGGGTTTCCATGATTCAGGGGTAACAGAAGTAGATGAGGGGATATATAATTACAGGAGAACGACATATGAACTTGAGGATGCAGAGGAAACAGAGGCATAGTCCAATTAGATCATAGGTATACACTATATAAAGTATGTCACCAGCAACGAAATACCTTGATGCGTGGAGCCTGTAAACTTTTTACCTATGCATGGGATTAACTATGATAGAGGGGAGAGGCATACCTGCAGATGGCGTAGCCTGATAAACTTCTGTTCTGGATTCTATTTCAATTCCCTTCTTGGTTTAGGAGTATCATCTGTCTATGTGTTACTTTCATTGGTTAAATAAAGAAGCTGCCTTGGCCTTTTGATAGGCCAGGCCTTAGCTGGATGGAGTAGACAGAACAGAATTCTGCAAGGAAGAAGGCAATGTGGCAGATGTACCCTCCGAGACAGATGCTGGCTAGACTCATGCTGGTAAGCCACAGTCAAGTGGCAATATAGATTATTAGAAATGGGTTAGATCAATATCTGAGAGTTAGCCAATAAGATGTTAGAACTAATGGGCCAGGCAGCAAAATAATTAATATAATTTCCATGTGGTTATTTCAAGGATTAAGCTAGCCGGTCCGGGAATGCAGCTCCCCCATTACAACACCTTCTATTACTATTCTAAGCAATTGTTTACATGTAAGGAAAAGAACATACCATAACTTGTGAACAGTGAGGATGACATAGTTGATCAATTCATAAACACTATTTAAGGAACACTACTAATGAAGACCAGTGAAGCATGTTAAAATGTATTGTATCTCTATATATAATTAACTTCAAAATATATTTAAAATAGCTGGGTGGTGGTGCACACCTTTAATCCCAGCACTTGGGAGGTAGAGACAGGCAAATCTCTGTGAGTTCGAGGCCAGTCTGGTCTACAAGAGCTAGTTCCAGGACAGGCTCCAAAGCTACAAAGAAACACTGTCTCGAAAACCAAACCAGTAATAACAATGCATGGAAACCAAAACTCCGTAATGAGCTCCATTTGTTTCACTTTGATAAGCTACTAGTGAAGAACTTTAAGATTATCTAAGGTTAAGGGAAAGTAA
Source organism: Microtus agrestis (assembly GCA_902806775.1). Lineage (NCBI taxonomy): Eukaryota > Metazoa > Chordata > Mammalia > Rodentia > Cricetidae > Microtus > Microtus agrestis. The sequence continues at coordinate 191,394 of CADCXT010006004.1, forward strand.
TAACATATAAGAAACATTTTAGTACACTTTGTTATAAATTTTTTAACAAATTATCATAGTTTGATCTTACTTATAATATGGGAAACTAAAATAAAGTCTTTCCTTCCCAAGATTGTTTTTGGTCTGTTTTTGTAGGCTGTGTTTCTCTTTATTAATTGCTTCTTTCATTAAGCAGAAGCTTTTAAATTATACAAGATCACATTTGTCAATTTTTGGCATAACTTCCTAGGGCAACCAGAGGATGAATTAGAAAGCCCTTGACTAAGCATTTGTAGGGGGTTGTGTGGGTATGTGAGTGTGGTACAGGTGTGTGTCCTGTATTTTTGCCTAGCAGTTTCAGAGTTTCAGGTCTTACATTAGTGTCTTTGATCCATTTGGAATTAACTTACATGAACATGGATATCTAGGTTTCTCACTATTATCTGTGGGATAGTTTTTAATTTCTACAATGTGAGCTTTTGGAATTTTTATATCTTGCATATCACCATATAACCTTCATCTGGCAATGGATGGAAATAGAGACAGAGACCTACATTGGAGCACTGGACTGAGCTCCCGAGGTCCAAATGAGGAGCAGAAGGAGGGAGAACATGAGCAAGGAAGTCAGGACCACGAGGGGTGAACCCACCCACTGAGACGGTGGGGCTGATCTATTGGGCGCTCACCAAGACCAGTTGGACAAGGACTGAATAAGCATGGGTTAAAACCGGACTCTCTGAACATGGTGGACAATTTGGGCTGCTGAGAAGCCAAGGACAATGGCACGGGGTTTTGATCCTACTGCATGTACTGGCTTTGTGGGAGCCTAGCCTGTTTGGATGCTCACCTCCCTAGACCTGGATGGAGGGGGGAGGACCTTGGACTTCCCACAGGGCAGGGAACCCTGACTGCTCTTTGGACTGGAGAGGGAGGGGAAAGGGAATAAGGGATGGGGAGTGGGGGGGGAGGGGGAGGGAAAAGGGAGGCAGGGAGGAGGCAGAAATTTTTAATAAAAAAAGAAAAGTAGCAAGCTCTGGCTTGTAGGTGTTTATATTGGCATCCCGTTGATCATGTGTCTGACTTTATGCTAATAAAAGGATGTTTTGTGACTGTGTCTCAGTAGCAGTACAAATCAGACACATTGTCTCCCAGGTTATTATTTTTGTCCTTTTGCTTTGACAATTTTACAATTTAACTTCTTTCATAAGTTTTAAATATCAGTTAATAAAATGATTAGGCATTTTTCAAAGTATGAGATACAAAAGGCTAATAAAGATAAAGAAGTGTGTAACTTCACTAATTGTCAGGGAAATGCAAATCGAAAATATACTAAGAGTATATCTTTCTTATTGAGAATAGAAGTCACTAAAAATGAATAATGAACATAGTGACTGCAGTGACATTGACAGAAAGAATCCCAAAACATTTATGGTGTGAAGATGAGATAATCTAGCCACACAGTAGAAGTCAATATGGAAGTTTTCAAAAACCAGAATGTAGATCAACTGTGTAACAAAACTCCCACTTTGGGGCATTTACATGAATAAACCAATGGTAAATAAATCATAAAGACACTAGTACATCAACATTTATTTCAATAATATTAACAAGGATAAATTATAGAATGAATCATTATGTTGAATAAACACACAGAGACACGTGAATTTTATAGTGACACAGTTTTCATAATAATAGCCCATGACTTTCTTATTGGATTTAAATCATTTTCCATAAGATGAAATCTATACCTAGTATCATTATTGGGACCAGTAACCTATGGGTAGATGAGGTATAGACCCTAAAGGAGTACTGACTTCTATTTTTATGCTAAACAAGCATAGTGATAAGTTGATTTCTAATAATATCATTATATCCATGGATTAGTACATGTCTCATTTGATCTAAAATGAGATTACCACAGGCGTGAGAAGGAGATTAATAGAGAGAACCACACTAGGTCAAGATGAAGAGAATAAGAGACTTAGAGGAATCATTCCTAAGTGGGAAATCTATATCTGTTTGAGGGTCTGGGAAGAGTCTAAGATCAAGAGAAGGTGGAAGACTCCAAGAAAATAGTGTTTTCCAAACCCAGCAGGGCACTTGTGTTTTGTACTCACAGTTGTTGAGACTCTGTTGCACATGATATATACAAACTCCAGCCTGCCAAAGTCCCACTATTGACAGGTAGATGACATGAAGTCTCACACTGGGAAACTATTGGGGATTGATAATTGCTCGGAGAAGGAGAGGGAGTTTTTGTTATGTTGCGTGCTCGACCAACAGTGTTCTAGTGAAAAGGCACAGATCCAGAAGTACCATGGTATTACAAATTGAAACTTGATGTCTTAAAAACAACAATCAAGATAGCACAAAACTGTGTGGATAGTGAAGGGACGTGCATCTGAGAGGAGTTGGGGAGAAGGAATAAGTATGATCAAAACAAAATATACAAATTATCCATAGAAGCAATAAAAATTGCAAATACATATTTAAAGGCAAAGGGGGAGACACACAGGTGTTGGAAATGCAACACTGGATGCTTACCTGTAATCTCGTGAGAGAAAACTACACAGCTTCTGTTTCTTTCCCACACCTCACAGCTCTGTTTTAATCTTGGATTTAATTGTCCACAAATGTCTCCTCTCAAAACACCTAAGGGCAGTTAGTAAAATGGCTTAGGAAAATTGGGGCCTGGGTCTGAGATATTCTAACTCTCTTCAGTCACAGAAACCCTAATTGATGGTTAATGGATGTGTATTATTGCCTGGGGTCCAGCCTTCAGCAGCTCAGGGTTCATAGTGAAATTCATAGTGTCAGTGCATACTAGACTTCATTCTGAGCAGGTTAGAAGAAAAAGACACAGTCTCTTTTGATGGTGTCCTTTATTCTCTATTCTTCTTTCTGTGTTCTTTCTACTATATGCTTTTTTCCCCTACCGCTTATATACTCCAACAAAGTTTTTCAGGCAATATAAGAATCATCATGTGGTTATATTCTGTTTTTCAAGTGAATGATTACAATGAATATAAAACAAACATTAAAAAAAAGAATGTTTTCCATATCCCTTACATGATTAAACATTTTACATATTACAGGTGAGAAACAAATTATCCCAAGAACCCATGTGCATTCATTCATACCCAAACAACTTGTCATAAATTAATTGTGTAGGCAAGCAAGCTGGTCTTCTCAGTCAGGTCTTTTACAGGCAGTCTGCATTTTCCAGTTACAAAGAAAGGGCCAATTACTTGGCAGTTGTCAGCCAGATGGAGAGGAAACAAGATGAGCATGCCTCGCTGATAAAGATTTTTATTTCAGAGTTTAAGCTGTAGCTGTGAGTCTGTACCATGGAGACAGAAAAGAACACAAGAGCTGGGGAAGTGAATATCTATTTTATCATTATGCTCCTACTATTGCCTGGAGCTGCCCACTGTCAGCCACAGTTAACTGGACCATACTCTTCATCCTCACTGTTAGCCACGAGCCCTGAGGCTGCATCTCTTTTGAGCTGTTTGTACAAACAGTTTTAAAACAGCAAGGGACATTTGTACTCTGAGCACCGAAGCATGGAAGAGGAAGGATTTGGCCCTAAGAGATTGCATGGTGCATGCCACTGCCGACTGCTGATGCAGTCTTGCCTTCTGCTGACCTATGGGTAATAGAAGATGCCTCCAGAAGACATTTCTCTGAAGTTACAAGTGGATAAGCTATAATCTGTAATCACAAGTCATCCTGATGAAAAGTGGCATGGGATTTTCTGCAGTGACAGGAAATAGTGACCATCTTCTAATCAAGGGAGGAAGACTCATGTTGAAAATAAGAAGCGGCGGGGCTGCGTCCCAACACCCCGGCTGCTTGCATGGCTAGCTTTACCCGAAATAATTACACAGACACTGTATTCTTTTAAGCACTGTTTGGCCCATTTCTACCATGACTCTTCTAGGCTAACTCTCGTACCTGGACTAACCCATTTCTAATAATGTGAGTAAGCACCCCAAGGTGCGCTTACTGGGAAGATTCTAGCCTACATCCATCTTGGGTCGGAGCTTCATCACATGTGCCTCAGAGAGCAGAGCTATCCTGTCTGCCCGCGAGACAGGAGCATGGGGTCTCTCTCTGAGGCATCCGGCTCTGAGCGGAGCTGCATGCTTTCTGACCTCACTTCCTTTTCCGCCCAGCATTTTCTTCTGTTTACTCCACCCACCTATGTTCCTACCTATCAGGGCCAAGGCAGTTTATTTAACCAATGAAATCAACAGATTGATATATGACACTCCCACATCAAACTCATCAATGATGATCAGTCTTTTTATGCTGGTATTTATGGAGAATGGCTTAATAAATGTGTTTTGAGTTGTGGTAGGCCAGGAATAGCCCCATGGTGATGCAGTAATGTTGAACTCTTAGACATATCAGGAATACATTCGCTGTGAACCTAGAGTTTGACGGCAAATCAGAGACAATCTGATTTTCCCTGGAGGTGTGAAGACCATCGCAGTCAATGGGAAGATGATGGTCCCTAGAGGCATTGATGTCAACACTCACTTCCAGATGCCTTACAAGGGAATGGCCACGGTGGATGATCTCTTCAAATGGACAAAGGCTGCCATTGAGGGTGACACTACCATGATTATTGGCCATGTGGTATCTGAACCTGAGTCTGGCCTGAGCTAGGCCTAAATGGTGTGAGTGGGCTGATGGGAAGAGCTGCTGTGACTATGCTATGCATGGGGACATCACCCACTGGAATGACAGCATCAAGCAGGAAGTGCAGAACCTCAGCAAAGAGAAAGGTGTTAACTCCTTCCTTGTTTACGTGGCCTACAAGGATTTGTATCAAGTGTCAAACAAGGAGCTCTATGATATCTATGATATCCTCACCTGCCTGGGAGAGTTGGTGGCCATTGCTCAAATTCATGCGGAGAATGGAGACATCATTGCCCAGGTAACATCATGGAGCAAGCCTTGTATGTGAGTTTGGGTCTGCATCCTATCCATTTCCTCTCTTCAACAAGACTTGAATGCCCCAAGTGCTCAAGACATGATAAACACATGGCAAAAGCCAAAATCCATGCTAAAAATTCTCACAGCTCTGGGCTCACACTTGCAATCCCAGCATTGGGCCTGCAGATGAAGAAGAATCATCAAATGTTCACAGTCCTTAGACGTGATAGTGAGCTTTTCATTTCTGTTTCTCAACACTGTATCTTAAAGAACTAGTTTTCAGCTGCACAGTGGTGGCCCACCACTTTAATTCCGGCACTCAGGAGGCAGAGACAAGCAGCTGAGTTGAATTCTCTGAGTTCCAAGCCAGGGCTACACAAAGAAACCCTTTCTAGGGAAAAACTAAACAAAACAAAACAAACAAAAAAATCAAAGGATTAATCTTCAAGGTCAAGTCTGGCACACACCTTTAATCCCCCAGCTCAGAAGGCAGAGTTAAGAGGCAAGTGGTAACAAGATCACTGTGAATTCCAGGCCAATCAAGGCTACATAGTGAGACCTTGTTTCAGAAAAATGAAAAAAACAAACAAACAAAAAAAACAAAAAAAAAACGAACAACAACAACAAAAAAACTAACCTTCAGAGAGTTACTAATCTTACAGGACTCTTTTTTTTTTTTAATAGTTTGCCTGATGTCCTCCTCTCCATCTGTTTTCAATTTTGAGACAGCACCTCTAACTTAGTTATGAAGACAGGTATTTCTAAAAGTTGTCTACTAAGTTTTCTCTCTCTAACAGAGTTTGCGCCTAGAAACTTCTGACTGGAGCAGAAAGAAGACTGTGGGTGTGATCTTGGTTGTTCACCTAACTGCATCTGGAATCATCTCAAATTCCTGAGCACTTCAATGTAGGGCTTTCTCTTCTTCCACCCTTTACCTTGCCCTCTTCCCCAGACTCCGAGATCTCCAACCTTATTCTGAGACAGGATTGGCTCTGGGTCTTTCCATGTACCCACCCCCCACCCCACCCCACCCTTGCTGCTGGGCACTCAGAGATCCAATTGTCTCGGTTGGGATTAAAGGTGTGTGCTACTGCACCCAGCAACCAAAGATTTTCCTGATTGGAGGTGGGAGACAGACCCCACCTAAATGTGGGCAGTATTTTCCGGTGACAGTACAGAAAAAAAAGGACTTGCTAGCAGGAAATCTTCCTTTTAGGCCACTTACCCTTGCTCTTGCTGTTAAACTACCCTATTCAGCGGTTTGGCATTCTTTAACCAATACTAGGACCAAGTTCTTTGGGACTTCAACAAAGACCAAAGACTGAAGACCATAGCACAGGATATCTTCCAGCTGGAAAGTCAAGCTTCCTGCACTGAACAGCTCCAGGATTGTTGGCCTCTCAAGAGTAAAAAAGACATTGACGTTTTGACTTCTCTGAGATATCATTATTTGTGAAGGCGATGCTACTTCTACTGCATTAGGCCATGGCACACACGTACCAGCACCAAGACCCCAATTTATACAACATAAAACAAGCAGAAATAGAGGTGGAAATCGAGGATGAGCAAGAGACAGCGGCAGCAGAAGAAAGATACAGTTTAGGTGAAATTGTCCCAGGCATCATAGACGAGCCTAGGTACCAGGGTGTCCCAAACCACCAGAATAATATGAACCTCGTGATCTGCAATGGTTTTTACATCACCAACCCGAGCCAAGGGAGCCACCAAAGTTCAGGACAGCTGCAGTTGGAGGGGAAGGAGACCTCGCTTGCCACTGGAGTCATGCAGCCCTGGAGGAACCACGGATCCGCAGGGGTGTCACACCCTGGCAGCTAAGAGAACTGGAGGAAGTTTTCGAAGCAGATCAGTACCCTAATGTAATCACAAAGAAGGACCTTGCAAGGCACCTGTATATGAAAGAATCTGAAGTGCATTGTTGGTTTAAGAAGCAAAGAGCTAAGTATAGGAAAAATTAACGTTTACAAACGGTCAAGGGGTACCCTTGATGGCATCCAAAAGATCTCTCACTAAAGATTTCAGAGGAGACATGGACTGCCAACCTACTCCAGGTCTTATTACTGCTGAACTTTTCCCTTCAGCAGTAAAGAAAGGTAATTAGTTCAAGGTCAGCCATAGCTGATAGGGAGACCCTTTTTTAGAGAATACCAGAAAACCAAACCAAACCAAACACTGAAATAAAGACAGGAGTCTAATAGTCTGTGAAGACAAAAGAAAAAATAGTAGAAAGAGAACAGAAGAAACTAGAAGATTCTGGGCAACCAAGCTATATTAGAAAGGAATGTTTCAGACTGGGCCCTTCATTGAGCCGAGTAGGTTCTTTGCAGAGAATGATCCAAAGCTATACAACATTCTGTATCATAAGGTAGCATTTCTCTGAAGCCAGAAATCTGATCCAGGACTGCAGGGCGCACAGCCTCAGAGGGCCAGTTGCTGTGATCTCAGGGGATGGACCCACGGATGATAGAACTGCGAGTCCTCCCTTTTCTCCACGTGTTCAGCTCAGCAGCCAGAGGTCCCAGTTTTTCCTCTACTGCTCCTGTTTCAGGACTTTTGCTGTGACAAGGCTCAAAGTCAAAGCACCGCTGTTTGGCTCTTTCCCATCGTGGCTCCTCGCACAAATGCTCCCTGGGTCCTCTTCATCCTACCATTTCCCAACCTTTGGAAGATCTGCTCTCCATCAGAAGAAAGAATCGGGGCATTTTTTTTTCCATTTGGATAAATTTCTGGTGTATGTTAGATTCAGCTTTAGCTGAAGATTTTATATCGTCATCTAAATGAAGACAGCTGCTATCTTCAGAGTTTCGTGCTATCCTTCTGTAAGAGTAAGAGCAAAAGAAAATCTCCTTCGCATACAAAAGTAAAAGCAAAATAAAATCTCCTTTGCGTACAAACAAGGACAATTTTCAGATCTTTCCAATTCCAATCTAGGCTGAGCTTTTTTGAATTTGCAGTTGAGAAATGTCCTTGTGCCCACAGAGTCATGTAGCTCCTTTTTACTGAAGAATTTGTCCTTGCCCTAGACAAAGACAATAACAGAAAACCATAAACTGGTCAATACAGAGGACTGATGCCTCCTCGGTGGGTCTACCTACAATACAGTTCCTACACCCAAGACTCACGGAACATGAGGAATCAGAAAACCTGTCAGAACCATCGGAGTAGGAGTCTTCTGTGAGACTGTGTCTCCCAGAATGACAGGAAACTTCTCCTATGATGTCACACATTGCCATTGCTGAAAGAGGACCCGAACATGAACCCTGATAGATATGGTAACTCAGAAGGGCAAATTTGCATGGGTTCTCAAACCTAAGCAAAGACTACAGGCAACCAGTGACTGCGAAGAAAAGGAGAAATTGTCTCTCCTAGGATGAGTCCCTAACTCATAGACGAGCCTAGGTACCAGGGTGTCCCAAACCACCAGAATAATATGAACCTCGTGATCTGCAATGGTTTTTACATCACCAACCCGAGCCAAGGGAGCCACCAAAGTTCAGGACAGCTGCAGTTGGAGGGGAAGGAGACCTCGCTTGCTGCTAGAGTCCCGCAGCCCTGGAGGAACAGTCAACCACGGATCCGCAGGGGTGTCACACCCTGGCAGCTAAGAGAACTGGAGGAAGTTTTCGAAGCAGATCAGTACCCTAATGTGATCACAAAGAAGGACCTTGCAAGGCACCTGTATATGAAAGAATCTGAAGTGCATTGTTGGTTTAAGAAGCAAAGAGCTAAGTATAGGAAAAATTAACCCAATGACAAATAACCTAAAAATATGTACATACAAGATTTTTGTACTTATATATATATATTTAATAAATGTAGTTAAATAAAAAGAGGCCTAGTGGCCGTGGATTTGGAAGGGAATGAAGAGTTGGTATATGTGACGGGCTGGAAGGAAGAAAGTAAAGGGAAGAAATAATGTAATCATATTTTAATTAAAATAAACAATTTTTTTTTTAAAAAAGAAAGAACAAACAAAATAAAAGGGCCAGTTCCTTTTTTACTTATCATGAAAAGTAAGCTTATAAGAAATCATAAAGGAATCATAAACCTAATCTTTTATATATGAAAAATATTCAACTCTACTTTAAATCTTTAGTGTATATACTTATTATTAGTTTTTTGTTATTTTTTAAATATCAGTAGATGGAGGACAGGAATGGGTATAAGGAATTAATAACATCTCTTTTGCTCATCAACCGATTCTAGGAAAACACGCAAGTCAGCTAATGATAATTGGGTTGCTTTGTTTTTGTTCCCTGACCTTAAAGAGTTCTCCATTGAACTATGTGCTGTTCTTAAACTTTAGATTATTTTCTTGTGTTTTTCTTTTTTTCTTTTGCTTTAACTCAAAGCTATTTAACAAAAACCTCTTAGTCTAACTTTAAGTTATTTTCAAAGCTTTTGTTTCATGTTGCACCCTGAAACCTGTGAACACATCTTCCAACATTAAGGTTAAAAGAATTTAAGCTAGCTGGGTTACTGTGACTCAGTGTTTTTCTAATCATTAACCTAAGTCACAGACTACATGTCTCCTCAATATAAGACCATGTGCTGTAGTGGTGTTACACCTCATTGTTTTATTTTTAATCATCAAAACTGTAAACTAACATTATTGATGTCATTTAGGCAGTGCAACTTAGGAAGAAATCATCTTCATAAATGATGAACCCACAGGTAAAAGTACCCGGTAGAATGGGATGTTTTCATGAGATAAACAAACTACATTATAGGCAGTGGAGACTGGTGCTGGAGAATTGTTTGTATTCTGTCAATCATGTTATAAATAAATGCTGATTCCCAGGCAGGAAGTATGGGCAGGAAAACCAAACAGGAAGTAGAAATGTTGTAATGAGAACAGGAGAATTCTGGGAAGGAGGAAGTTGATTCCTCCCACTCCTGCCCAGACCACCGAAGCATAAGGATGTGATTTGCCCCACTGAAAAAAGGTACTGAGCCACATGGCTAACATAGAGCAGAAAAATGGGTTAATCAAGATGTGAGAATTAGCCAGTGAGACTAGAGCTAATGGGCCAATCAGCTTATAATTTATGGAGACCTATGTGTGATTTTCTTTGTGGCTAAACAGTTGTGGGGTACCGGGCGAGACAAAAACCCCAACAACAAGCAGGCTCCTGTTCATGTTACAGGAGACTTCCCATACCCATTAATACCATACCAGATACCAGAGACAGAGAACAGCAGAAAACAAGCAAAGGCACAGCAGAAACAAAAGACATTCTAGAGTCTGTGGTCTCGGGGCCTTGTCTGTCTGAGATTGATCCACCAGAGAGTTTCTTACTGGTGGGCTGACATCTTGAACTTCAGTTGCCACCAGCAAAGGTGTAGCTTTTCAAACTTTGTTGTAGGGACTACAGTTCACAAAGAGAAAAGTAAAATAGGTGGATATTATTTGATGCTAATATTTTATTATTTTTAAATTTGTAAGAAAAATATTATAATATTAAAATGTTAATATGTTGAAGATTTTACCCCGTTAGATACGTCATGAAAAATATACCAAATGTACTTCAGTCATATTAAGTATAGTTTCCAGTCAGGCTGTGATAAAGAACTCGTTTGGAGTAAAAGAAATCATATTGAAACTTTTTATATTAAGGAAAATTATTTACAAAATATAATTTCATAAAAGTTTCATCTTAATAAAGTTGTATATTATCGTTAGATCACATGCAATTTGAAAAATTGTAATATTCAAATAAAATGTTTTTAAAATACAACTGCAAGTAGGTACAGAACTCTTGAATTTTGACCTGCAGTAAGTTTACTGTTTTCTAAGCATTAAATATGTTCATAGAATATCTCTGGTATTAGACGGAGTATTTCTCCCCTTGTTCTCTATATTTTATAATCTTAAACTTCCTTTCCATTTCTAATTACTTGTCAATAAATCTGCTTTGGATTTAATTTAGAATATCTAGAATAAAGGGCATCGCTTGTCAAAACCGCTTTAATAACAATTTATGATTCCACAGTGCCAAAACACAAGATCTGAGCAGCCCGTTCAGAAAATCACACCTGGTAAAGTAGCTAACAAAGGTCAATTGACAACATCTGTTACCTAAAGGGGCATAGAAAATAAAGTATCATAAATGTTTGCCAGTAATGGGTCAAAACAACATCATCTATAAAAAGCATTTCTCCTAAGATCAGCATGTTCTGGCCGTAGATGGTCTCAACCTACAGCTGGATAAATTTAACCTTTGAGAACCTGAAACATCAGGGAAAACTGAATAAAAAGGTCTAAAAGTTTTAGTTTTTTTATGTCTGTAGTTTTCAGCATTTAGTTTCTAAAGTTAACACAAATTAACTAAGCCATATAAGTCAAATAATAATACAAATAGTGAATATTTAAAAAATTTAAAAATGATAGTATATATAATATGTATTATGCATATATATGAGTTAGTTCAGTCACAGAACTACCCATAGCAAAATGTACTGTAGCAAATTAATCTGATCAGGCATTGACAAATTATTATGTTAAAAGAATGAAAAACCTGCAGTCACTTTCATCTTTTTATGAATATTTCAGCCATCATATAAACATATTTATTTATATACACAGACACACATACACACATATACACTAAGTAAAATGTGTGTGTGTGTGTGTGTGTGTGTGTGTGTGTGTGTGTGTGTGTGTAAGGCGCCCTAATCCTGTAATGTCTGGAGAAAAGCCTCAAGTTTAAATTCAGCTGTGCTACTTACAGGCATGTATAAAGCCATGTTGGATATTATTACCCAGTGAGAATGTCCTTGCTAGCATATGGGCAGCCCTGGATTCAACACTCAGTCCTGGGGAACTGAGAAAGTTTAGAAGTTCAATTCTTGAAAAATGTCAAAACATTTAATTATTGTAATATCTTACCTTTTCCTTAGTGAAAAACAAAGCAACAGTGTACTAAAAATGTGACCTGCAAGTGTGACATAGTTATACAGTATGGCAGAGTGCCTCGGTGAGTGGCCGCTTCCATCTTCACTGCACTGGGGAATGCACTTGCAGCTTCAAGAGGACTAGAAGCATTTGGAACCACATGTAGAGGTATAAGCTCAGGCAGATTTGGAAAGACAGATGTCCTGTGAAAAACCTGAATCTGCCATAGTTAGCAAAGCTTCAGGGAGACAGACCAGATAGGCAAGTTATGACCAAGGCTAACCAACGGCTGATAGAGAATTAGCAGGGAAGCTGGAGAAAAATCACTGTGAAATTTCTGACTAGATTTCCAGAAACACAGGCAACTAGAGGCATGTCAGTATTTCCAGGGAAATCTGGGACCATAACACAACCAACTGTAGGGAAGTGGTTCTCCAAAGGGCTGGAATAGCCATCCCATTGGGTATTCATTTGGAATACTGAAGTTAAACACAGACTGAATAAGATCAGCACCTAAGAAGATTATCTTAGAGAGAAAGCTCTTTTTTTCTTTTTTTGACTGCTTGTTGTAAGAGGAGCGGTGGCCGAGCTGCGTCCTGCCACCCCGCTGCCCGCATGGCTAGCTTTACCCTGAAATAATTACACGGAAACTGTATTCTTTTAAACACTGCCTGGCCCATTATCTTCAGCCTCTTTTTGGCTAGCTCTCGCACCTGGACTAGCCCATTTCTTATAACGTGTGTAGCACCCCAAGGTGTGCTTACCGGGGAGATTCTAGCCTGTGTCTTCCTGGCATGGGAACATCATGGCGACTCCTCGACTCAGCCTCCTTCTCCCAGAATCCTGTTGTTTTCTCCACCCACCTAAGGGTGGGCCTAACGAATGGGCCAGGCAGTTTCTTTATTAATAAGAAATCATTCCCACATCAACTGCTGATTTGCTTCTGTTTTTCAACTATCACCAAAACTATTTCTCTTCTAGCTCTAACAGATAATTATGTCATTGTTGAAACTAGGTTGAAGCCCTCTCTAAGTTACCATTTGTTGTGAAAAACTGTGTTCTTTCATTTTATGCCTTGCCCTGGGTCACTCTATTTCACAAGCAGCATTTTAATCCACTCGGAATGGAAATTCAGAAACAGCTTGACACTGAACCTTGTTGAGCATGTAAACCATCTTCCTCAAAGCAAAATGTACCGTACTTTAGATGTAGTAAATTAGCCTAGGATCATTTGAGCACATGGACATGTCAGGAGAATCAAGTAGGTGAACTTACCAAAGCCATCAGACTGAAGAAATGATGCAACAGCAACAGGCTCACCTGGAACCCATAACGAGGAGGATGCTGGACACTATGCACACCATTTCGCATCCTACTGGACATAGAATCACATCTGTGTGCATCAAGATGCCTACATTGAGATAACTCCTGTCTATTGCTGCAGTTTCAGCCTTGCTCACTGTTGATGTGTCCTACTCAAATACTATCCTCCCATCCTCTCATTCATTCATCTGTTTTTGCTGTCTGTTCCTCCATTCATATACCTAGATGCATTGTCATTTCCTATCAGTGATTCACCCTATCATTTCCACAATCCAGATCTCGCTTGCTTCCACGTCTCAAACTGGCCCTGAGGCTCAGCTCAACTCTCACCATCTAACTTGAATCTGCAGCAGTGCCCTCAGCCAAACTATAGGAGGTACATTATCTACGTCCTGTAGAGATTCTCTTAGCTCTAGCTGCCTTCTGCTTGTCTCCAGTTCAGCCTCTTCGATACCTTGAAGCTCCTTAAACCTTACCAAGATCTATTTATTCCTTCAAAACCATTCTGCAAATTACATAGTGAGAGTTCGTTTTGTTGCATAAAGTGTGATTTGACAGCTCATGTTAGTAGTGAATGTGGAAGTAAAAAGCCTGGTTTGCCTTGGTCAGCTCTCAAGGGAAATCAGGATCACTTGACAGACTGCGACCAATAAAGCAAATGGATCTTGTGAATTTATTGTTGTTCCATAAATACTGACATTGCAGTAGGACAGGAAATTGTCTCTGATTTGATCTGAGCTCATGACAACAGTGAACAGTGATTCCCAGTAATATAGATCCATGTAAACAAGAGGCAGAGTGTACAGAGCCAACTCACTTTCATGCCCCTTGACTGCAATGTATGCAGCAGAGTCATCAGAGAAATTGATAATCAGTCATGAACTGATGACAGATAGTAAGAAAAAAAATAATCAATTCATACATTAGTCAACAATTCTCCAAATATGTATATTAGCTCCTTTAGAAATATACTGATGCAATATATATGTTTTAAACATACATACACACGCACATATCATTTATTAGAATGAATTATAGGATGTCATTCAGGCAATCCAAGAATGGCTGTCTTATACCAGAGAAGCTGAGAAATCTGGTAGTTTGTCAGTCCAAGAAGCTGCAGTTTTCAGCTGTCCCAATCTGTTACCAAAAGCTTGCAGAATTTTTGGACAAGCTGCTGGTCTTCAGGCTGTTTGGAATAATTGAAGAAATCCTGTCGCAACAGAAGAGATACATGTTCTAGTCAGAAGGAGAACAAACAGGCAAAAAGCTAAGTTTCCTTCTTACCTGTAGTTGTATCCATACTTCCACTAGAAAGTGATACCCACATTTTGGATTCATCTTGACCAGGTTATAGAACCTTTAGGAGGTGCAGCCTTGCTGGAGGAAGTACATCACTGGGGGAAGGTTTGGGGGGTCTATAATCTCACCCTTTTCCTGCTGTGTCTCTGCTTCCTGTGTTAAGTAAAGACATGTGATCATGCCACTTCCTGCTCCGGTTGTCACACTTGCCCTTCATTATGGATTTTAACCCCCTTATACCATAAGACAAAATAAACTTGGTCTTTTTACAAATTGCTTTTGATCACAGGATTTTATCGCTACAACAGCAAAGTAAATACAGTAGAGAGTTCCTAGGTTCTTGAGAGAGTTCCAGTTGTTGCCCTCCCAAAGTAAATGCTCTAGGCAAATAGAAATCAACGTCCTACAGCCAAGAAGAAACCCAGCTGAATATTAATCAACAGATGGGAATGTGGATCACTGTGATAAAAAGTCACACGTCCTTAAGTGTTTTTTTTTTAAGTTATTCACAATAATTGGATTTTTTAAGGATTAAAGCTTACCATTTTTAAGCATATGACAACTATCTAGGCATGGGTGAATATTCTTTTTCCCATTCTGACCAAGGAGAGTATTCTATTTCTAGATGCCCAGAGCAGGCTTAGGACCTTATTTGGTGAAAGGGCATTTGTAGCTATGACAGATAAGAACATGAAGATGAAGACAGGCACATGAATATTAATTGATTTTAGTAATAAAAACCCAGAGACAGACATTAGGGGTGAAAGCTGAAAGATCAGAGAAGCAGAGCAGCCAGCTACTACAGATCTTGCCTCTAAGACTCTCAGCACACAAAAAAAGGAAACTCCTCTCTCCACCATGCCTTACCACGTCTTGTCTGTCTGTACAGACCTCCAGACCTCTTTGGATAACTTGTGGCTAGCTCTGCCCTCTGATCCTCAGGCAAGCTTTATTTGTAGACTACAAACAAAATGTCACCACAGAGACCAGCCTGGATTATCCTGCTTTCTTCTATATGCAGTGCTAATAATTTTAGATGTTGTTGTATGTTGTTTGATTTATTTTGTCTTGAGAAAGGGTCCTCCTGAGTAGCCCAAGCTGGCCTGGAGCCCACAATACTCTGCCTTTAGCCCCTCTAGAGCAGTAAAATTATAAAAAATATAACAATGGCCAACATAATGATAAATGTTCCTAAGAAATATGTGAAGGTGAAAAATAAGCACAAAAGGGAAAAGATCCTCAAGAAAGGAAATAATGATATAGTGCAAGCTAGGGATGTTCATGACCACAGAGAATTAAAGGCTCAAGGGATAGAAGACACAAGACCCTCGGAGAGAAAGTGCTATTATTAAGCCTTTTATTGCTTCAAGACACTTGCAGGAATAAGAAAATAACTTAGAGTTTTTCAATACACCCTATTTATTGTATTTACAGTCCCAATAAATCAATACATTAATTAAATGTATTGTTTAATTAATGTATCATGACCCTCCTGTGGTTTAAAGTTCAGTACACCAATACCTTAAATTAACCCATTCTTTTTATTGGAGGCATACATATAGATCACTGATCATAAACTTACATTGAGAATATTATATCCAATCTGAGATCAATTCGTGGAAATAGTATAGTTATAGAATAAATCAATTCCATCAGCACATGTCCACACCAAGAAAAAAATTATCATGTCAATTTTACTTCTTTATCAGAACTCTTCAAAACCCTGATGATTTTTGTACCTAACTGGACAACTGTTGATTTTTGTTTTCCTTTTTGATTTTAAGTTACCTAACTATTGTAGAGATTTGAATTATAGCTATGAAAAAGCTATAAAGTTACTTTAGCTTATTGTAACAAGCTTTGGATGTGGTTCTCTTTTGGTAATTTATTCTTTTCTTAAAGAGGGGAAATAACTGCCAATTTTTAGAAAGTATATTCTATTTTTATTGAAGAAAAGATAAATTAATATCTAGTAACCACAGATAATTTAAGTGTGGCAAATTATCAAGATAATATCATTGGTATAAGTACTATGCATCAGAATGTTTATGACTGCATTCTCTTTTATTGACTGCAATGAGAATACATAAGTATCTTAGTTTATAAATTGTTAAATATATTCTAGGAGACTATATATAAGATCTTTTAATATTACATTGGGCCCACTTACAAAATGAATAATTTTTGATTCTGAACATTCTTAATATGACTACAATATCAGTATCTCATCTCCATGGAAGGTCACATATTCACAAATTTGGGAATTAGGAAATGATTTCTTGGGTGATTGTTATTTGGCTAACATGTTAATGATTTCAGATCCTATAATGGGAAATGCACTAAGATTTTCAGTATAACATGGAACAAAATAATTTAAACAAGAATACAGTATGTCAGCAGAAAAAATGTCTAAAAGTGTGCAGCTTGACATAAGGAAATAGCTTAAACTGTCCTAAGATTATAAAGAGCAGAGAAAGTCCAGTATTAGTAGTATTTAGAACAACAATAATGTAAACTTATATTATCCTTAAAATCAAACATTTAAATAAGGTTGAGGAAACCCAGAACCCTCTAAATAGATGAGACACAAATCTGATTTTCAGTGTGGGGGTTAGACTCCTCTACAGGAGTCACTTAGGCTATGAATAACTTTGAATAATATCAAAGGGAAGCAATTATGTTCAAAGAAACTATAATTTTTCTTTGACAACATAAGGGAAAGGACTGAAAATATAAGTTTAAATATATCCAATATGAATTTATTTTTTCTTTACTGACCCATTTCCTATCCAACATAGGCTCACCAAAACTCTTCTTGGGAAAGCTTTACTGATTAATCTAAATGATTTCAATAATTTCTCTAATGAGGCAATAAGAATAAAAATAGTCTTAATCAAAGTAGAGATGCTTCCTAATATGGCATATTTGAATAGATCATTAAAATGGCCTTTTAATTTCTTATCATCTTTTTCTCCCTTCTATAGACAGACTCTATCTTAACTTTGCCTTGTTGATTTGTGCTTATAGGGTTTCACCTTGAAAATATGAGATCACAACCCCTTCTCTGTGTTAATAGACATATTTTGTCAGAAGAGTTATCCATGCTCTTATCCTTGAACCTATTCTCCACTGTTCAATGAATAAGACACAAATACATCACAATTTTACATGCAGCAGAAGATGGCTTGCTTAATTCATTTTTATTTTATGTCAAAACCCCCTTTAATGTCCTATTTAACACTTTTGGTGTGATATAGATATAAAAGGATTTATTTCTGTTACTGAAGCTTAAAAAACTAAGTTTTAATTTGACATATCAGAAACTACTTTATATTTTTGACTCAATAGGTTACATTTGAGAGTATATATAAATATAGATAGATAGATAGATAGATAGATAGATAGATAGATAGATAGATAGATATAGATATGTGAATATACAAGTAGAATATGCAAGTTTTGGATAGGGATGGGTCTTAGACCTTACAGGGTCCAGTGGATGGTGGGATATTGGGACTAGAGAAGCCACTGCACGTTGAGGAAAGACCCAGGGTTTTGCCACTGAATGGAGGGCATAGAGAGTGGGGTATTCTGCTGTGTGGCTGGTAACTCAGCTCTTTGTCATCACTGTATTGTAGCAGACTGTGTTTCAGTGTTCCACCAAGGTTGCAGGAGGATAAGGCAAGTTTAGGTGTGGAGCTGGGCTTGTAGCTTGCAGAGTCCAATATATTAGGAAGGGGGGGGGGTATTGGGGCAGCCTAGGAATCCTCATCCATTGTTGGTGGAAATGCAATTATACAACCACTTGGAAATCAGTATGGCAGTTTCTTAGGAAACTGGAAATCAACCTACCTCAGAATCCAGCAGTACCACTCATGGACATATACCCAAAGAATGCTCAATCATACTACAAGGACATTTGTTCAACTATGTTCATAGAAGCATTATTTGTAATAACCAGAACCTGGAGACAACCTAGATGCTCCTCAACCAAAGAATGGATAAAGAAAATGTGGCACATTTACACATTAGAGTACTACTTAGCAGTAAAAATCAATGACATTTTGAAGTTTGCATGTAAATAAATGGATGGAACTAGAAAATACCGTGAGTGAGGTAACCCAGATCCAAAAGGATAAGCATGGTATGTACTGACTCATAAGTGGATACTAGCTATAAACAAAGGATATTGAGCCTATAGTTCATGATCCTAGAGAAACTAAGTAACAAGGTGACTCCTTAGAAAAACGTATATAGAATTATCTGGAAAGTTGAAATAGACAAGATTGCCTGACAAAATTGGGGGCATGGTGGTGGGGGAGAGGGGAGGGTGGAAGAAGAGGAGAGGAGAAAAGGGGAAAAGAAAACTTGAGGGAACAGGATAGTCGAGATGAAAAAGGACAGAGATGAAAGCAAGAGAAGAGGTACCTTGATTGAGGGAGTCATTGTGGGGATAGCAAGAAACCTGACTCTAGAGAAATTCCCAGAGATCCACAAGGATGACCCCAGCTAAGACCCTAAGCAATAGAGGAGAGGGTGCTCCAAATTGGCCTTGCCCTGTAGTGAGACTGATGAATATCTTAAATATCACCATAAAAACCTTCATCCAGCAACTGATGGAAACAGAGGCAGAGAACTTCATTGGAACACTGGGCTGAGCTCCCAAGTCCAGTTGAAGAGTGTTAGGAATGAGATTATAAGCAAAGTAGTCAAGACCATGATGGGTTTGTTCACTGAAGCAGTCTACCTGAGCTAATGGGAGCTCACCAACACCAGCCAGACTGGTAAGGAACAAGTATAGGACCAAACTATTCCCTCTGAATGTGGTTGTTTGTACGGCTGAGGCAGACTGAGGGGCCCTACTGCATTGCATGTATTGGCTTTTTGGGAAAATATTCACTTTGGATGGATACCTTGCACAGTCTAGATATAGTATTGAGCATCTTGTCCCTTCCTAAAAAGCAATGTGCCTTACCCTCTCTGTGGAGTGGATGGGGGTGGGGGCTAGGTTGAAGGGAAGGGAGCAGGGGAGGGAGTGGGAATTTGGTTTGGTATGTATAATGAAGAAAGATAGTTTATTTTCTTTTTTAAAATATTACAATAACTTTTTTAATAATAATAATGAGAGCAAAATAAAAATATAGAATTATGCATGCAATGATAACTAATAAAAAGAGACCCCACATATAAAGGAGAGTGGATAGAGGTATATGAGAGAGTTTGGCTGGAAGAATTAGAAAAGGGAAACGCAATTAAATGCAATCTCCAGAAAGCAAACAGAAGGGAAAGTAGGGAGGCGGATGCTCAGTGTGAAAATGTTTAAGCAAGAAGGAGGTAGAGGAGAAGGAGATCTCAGTGGACAGTAAAGGGGAGTATTAGCAACAACATCAACAAGGTAAAAAATATTTTTTTGAAGAATATGGCAGGATTTAAATATATATATATATAAATTGTATGAGTATTTTGATGTTCTTTTCATCCATTTTTCATGGAAATAACCGAGGGCTTTCAAATTTTATTATCACACCACACATTCCAGGTTGAAAACCATCTTTCTAAAGGTTATTGATGCTTTATGAAGTTTCAAGGAATTTAAAAAGATAATATAATATCATAATTGATTAATATTGATAGAAAAATCCTTAACAGGGTTTCACAAAACTGAATTCAGCAGCCTATTAAAAATTTATATGCCCTGATAACATGGGATTTAATGCAAAAATGTTTTAGCCTATGGAAATCAATATGATACATCACAATAACTGAATGAAGGATAAAATCCACAGTCATTTCCAAAGATGCAGAAAAACATTTTAAAAATTCAACATACATTCATCTGTAAGAAAAATCCATTTAATTATGTATAAAAAGAATTTACAAACAGATTTTAATATCATGTGCAAAAAAGTCCATAATACTATTAAAAATATATTTGGTATAGGAAAACAGAATACAACTCCTTCAAAAACAGCAAGAAAGCAAGAACATTTCATCTCCCCACATTTATTTCAGATAATACTAGAATTTCTAGCTGGAACAAGACAAGAACAATAAATATTTGCACATGTAAACTTTACAAAAGATTAATATGCACATGTCTTAGTGTTCTAGTGCTGTGAAGAAACACCATGACCACACCAAATCTTATAAAAGAAAACATTTACTTGGGGCTTGCTTACAGTTTCATAGGTTTAGTCTACTACTAACACAGCAGGAAACATGGCAGTACACAGGCAGACATGGTGGCTCAGGGTTCTATATCTGAATCTGTAGGTAGCAGAAAGAATGAGCTACTGGCATTGCCTGGAATTTGAAACCTCAAAGCCCTTCTCCAGTGGCACAGTTTCTCTTCCAAAAAGCCACACCTCTTAATCCTTCTTAAGTAGTGGCACTCCCTGATGACTAAGCATTTAAATATTTGAGTCTATGAGAGCCATTCCTATTCAAACTACCACAACACTTAAAGATAGAAAGTTAACAAAATCCCTATTTAAAGAGTTCTGGGATGGATATAGGGTACCTAATGATTACTTAAGTATAGATGCATTTAGTTTTAGGTTATACTTCTTCATATGCCTATGTATATAAACACATGTTTATCTAGTTGCTTGAAGAACCTAGAATTCATCTTATCCTAGCTTAAGCATATATAAATAATTCAATTGACAAGGAACACTTTATTTCTCTAGCACACAAATTTTACATAGCCAGAGGTCATTGATCCAGCAGGTGTGAAGAAAGAAAATATAACCAGATTTCCTTGACTATGAGGTTTTACTTCAATTTAAAAATCATTGATTACCTTTATATGATTTTAAATTATTTTGGCTAAAAAAAAAAGAGAGTGTTTGAGAATTTGACTACCCTGATATGAGCCAGCAAGAGATATGTAAAATCAAATAATAAAACAATTTTTGAAGTGTTATATTCTTGGTTTTAATTCAGAAAAATCATGCCTTTCTTTTCCCATGTATATATTGATAATTTTGTAATTTAAGAATAAAAATAGTAGGTGAAGTAACATGCAGATTGTGGTTTCAATAATTTCATACACTTGTCATGCTTCTGTCATCTTTGACTAATAGGCTAGAGTCAGCGCCTACTGTTTACGTTATCTTAGTTAGTAGGGTAAACCGTATTTAATCTTTCTATTCTGATCAATAGCAGCAAATACAAATTACTATTCAAAACATTGCTATGGCAGATATAAATTCACAGTGTTGACAGTGCATTTTGTTTCAACATTTGCATTGCTACGACATTTCTGCTGTAAAGATAAGTAATAAGAGCAGCCACTCATTAATGAATCCCATTTTCATATGGTAATACACCACTTAGCATTCTGTTCAGAGTGTCTATATAATGTCAAGATGCGCAAATTGCCCCTACTTAGCAGGCTGACTTAAACTAGTTACTGGTAATAGGGAGATAAAAAGAAGTTTGGTATGCATTGAATAATGTCTGTATTTGTACGGTCAAACAGATATAGTAAGTGAGATTTGACTGGTGTTTATTACTGGACAATAGAATTATTATTTGTTTGCTAACTTGCCAAGATAAAAAAAATGTTATAGCTAAGGAAAGACTTGAACTCCTGATCGTCCTGCCTTTCAAGTGCTAGGATTACAGGAAAGCAAGAACACCCAAGTTCAAATTATTGCAATTTTTTGCTGTTTTATGTTTTTATTAAAGAAATATTTTTTAAAGAATTTCTTAGTCTGTGTTCTCAGTGGGATACCTTGGTCTGTGTTCCTTTGCATTTTATGAGATTTGTATTTCAGTAACTCACTGTTTAATATTTGATTCTACTCCATGGTAATTACTTCTCAAGTACAAATATTTTCTCATATTTCCTGTATTTATGTGTAATAAATGGCATTGTTTCATAAGTGTTTAAATAGACATATTGAATAACATATATATTTAACTTAAGTAGAATTTTAAATTTAAGCATTGATTATAGTTGACTAAATGATGTTATACTTGAGAATATAATTTTCAATTGAATTGGAGTCCTACTCCAGAAAACAAGAAACTGTTCATGATATATATGAAAATATATATATTTCAATTTTTCCTATTATTGAAAATGGATTTTTCTCTCACATACTATCCACTGATTATGGTTTCCCTCTATTCCTTTCATTTCCTCCCCCTTTCCCCTCCCAAATGAATTCACCCTCTTTCTGACTCTCATTAGGGAACAAACAGGCTTCAAAGAGATAATAACCAAATAATATAAAATAAATTATAATAAGATGGAACAAAACAAACACATCAGAATAGGACAAAGCACACCAACAAAAGGAAAGTACCCAAGAAATGGCACAAAAATCAAACAAAGCTGTGAAGAACCACTCATTCACACACTCAGAAATCACATTAAACCACTAAACCAGGAGCCATATTATATACACAAATGAACCATACAATATAAAGAAAGAAACCTGTATGAATAAAATAAAATTTAATATAAAAACAAGAAAATAATATATATATATGTATATTAAATTCCTGACACATTAAGAGACAAGGAACTTTCAAAGATGCCACTAACTTTGTTTCCTCTAGGTCATCTACTGCTGGGCACATAAGCTATCTTGAATAGTTTGTTTCTCCAGTAAGATTGCCTTGGAGAACATTATATTTTCATTTACAAATTGCTATAAATGTGCGACTACTTGTGTGTTAGGGATGAGGCTTGTGTCTCTTCTCCTTTCAACTCTAGGACTCAGTTCTGGGGCAGATTCTTTCAGATCTTGGGCATGCTGCCTCAGTCACTATGTGTTAACATGTGAATGGACATCAGTAATGTTGACAAGGGACCTTGTTCCCTGGTGTCTTCCATTCCCTCTGGCTCGTACATTTTTTTTTAAAACATGATGATTAATATTATTATTTATATCACAACCACAGTTTGCCCTCCCTCCTCTCTTCCCAATTCCTCCCATCACCACCCCCCAGTCATCCTATCCGCTCCTCCTCCCTTCCTATTCAGAAAAAGTCAGGACTCCCTGCAGCATGATTAATAAAAACCCAAAGACAGATACAAAGGTTCAAATGAAGGTCAGAAAAGCAAATCAGTAAACCACTGGCTCTTACTTCTACCTCAGTCTGAAATGGCTATCCTGTCTCCAGGAATCTCAGAATGAGACTGTGTCCGAGAGTTGTCTCTTCCCTCTCTAGTGCTGGGATTAAAGGCATGTACCACTATCACCTAGTTTCTATAACAAGCTAGTGTGGCTACTGTTATTAAAGGTGTGTGTCGCCACTGCCTAATCTGTAAGGCTGACCAGTGGACCTGTTTTACTCTCTCATATTCAGGTAAGCTTTATTTATTAAAATATAAATGAAATATCACTACACCTCCATGGATATCAACCAAACATAGCATATCATTTTACATTGAAATTAGGCAACTCCCTTTGTATTAAGGCTGGACAAGGCAACTCAGTTAGATGAATAGAGTCCCCAAATCCCTGTTCCACTCTTAGGAGTACACAAGAAGACCAAGCTGCACAACTGTCCCATACAAGCAGAGAACCTAGATCAGACCTATGCTGGCTCCCTGATTGTTGATTCAGTCTCTGAACGTCTATGAACTCAGGTTAGGTTGATCTTGTGGGTTTTCTTTTCTTTGGTGTCCCTGACACCTCTGGCTCCCTCAATCCTTCTTCTCAGTCTTTCACGGGATTTTTTAAGCTCTGCCTAAACAGAATTCTCAATAGAGCAATCTCAATGGCCAATAAATACCTTAGGAAATCTTCAACACCTTTACCATCAGGAACAGACAAATCAAAACAATCTGAGATTCCATTTACAACTGTCAGAATGGTTAAATCAAAGACAGAAATGACATCCTATGCTGGTGAGGTTGTGGAGTAAGTGGAAGACACCTCCTTTGCTGGTTGGAGTACAAACTTGTAAAGCACTTTGGAAATTGATATTGTTTCTCAGAAAATAAGGAATCAATCTATTTCAAAATCCAGTATACCACTCTTGGGCACATATTCAAAGAAGCTCAATCAAAAGAACACTTATTCAACTATGCCCATAGAAGCTTTATTCATAATAATCAGAAACTAGAAACAACCATGGTGTTCATTTACCAAAAAAATGGATAAAAAAAAAGAGCTACCTTTACACAATGGAGTACTATTCATCTACTAAATTCAATAGCATCATGAAATTAGCAGGCAAATAGATGGAACTAGAAAAAAAATCATCCTGAGTGAGGATATCTAGACCCATAAAGACAAACATGGTATGTACTTACTTATAGGTGGGTATTTGTTGTAATGTAAAGGATAACCATGCTAAAATCCACAGACCAATAGAAGCTAAGTTCCAAGGAAGTGCTTGGATCTCTCTGGGAAGGGGAAATAGAATAGATTTCCGTCTGGGTGAACTGGGGGCTAGTGGGAATGGGAGCAAGGGGACTAGGTTTCAGTGGGGTGGAAGTGGGGAGTATGGAAAGCGATGACTGGTCAACAGGGGCATTTTGGAATGACGCAGAAATTTAGTACAATGGAAACTCCCAGGAATCTACAAGGGTGACTCTGGTTAAAACTCCTAGGAATAGTGGATACCTAACCTGAACTAACCATCTCCTGTAACTAGGCAAGACTTCCAGGGAAGGGTTAACTCCAGTTGAGCCACATAACCATTAACCTACTATTTATTCTGCCTACAAGATTTTCTCGGATAAAGGTAGAACAGAAATTGTGGAAGTGACCAACCAATATCTGGTCCAGCCTGAGACACATCTCACGACAGGAAGGCCACCCTTGACACTTCCTGGAGGGGCAGAATGCAGAGGTTCTATAGAAAAGCGACCTATGATAAAAATAAAACCAAACAGTACTGGCAATAAAAATGAAGAGAAAATGTCAATGTGATGTCACCTAATGAGATTTAACTGTACTCATCTGGAAACTGATGGGAACATATGCAGAGACCCATAGTCCGATAAGCCTCCCTGTCTATGCTATAATCCAAATCAAACAAAATTAGAAAAGGCCCAGGTGTAATGGATGCCAGTACTCGGGGTGGCCCTCTTGGAAAATACGGAGGGGGCAGGGAGGAGAACTGAAAAGACCACATGTTTGTTCTCTGGGAGACAGTTTAAATAGCCTATAGGAGTGGTCTTGACACTCTATGGGGAGGGGTCACCATTTGACCAGCTTTCTAAGAGGTGGAGTCTGAACTGTGGCAACTCCCAGGGGAAGGGGGTTGGGGTAGAAAGTTCCAACAAAACATCCCAGACTCCTTGGATAAAGGGTGTCAGGGGGCTGAGGTGACACTTTCAACCAAAGAGGCAGGACTCTTACACTCTTGCTGTGTTTTCTTCCACAGAGTTTCCTGAGCTCTAAAGGGAGAAATTGAATGGAGACACCCCATTTTGTTTCTAGACTTCTCACTCTCTGCATATTGTCTGGCTTGTGGGTCTCTTTTTTTTCCCATTTACTACAGGAAGAAGCTTCTCTGACAATGACTGCACAAAACACTGACTGTGAGCCGGGCGGTGGTGGCGCACGCCTTTAATCCCAGCACTCGGGAGGCAGAGGCAGGCGGATCTCTGTGAGTTCGAGACCAGCCTGGTCTACAAGAGCTAGTTCCAGGACAGGCTCCAAAACCACAGAGAAACCCTGTCTCGAAAAACCAAAAAAAAAAAAAAAAAAAAAAAAAAAAAAAAAACACTGACTGTGACAGAATGTTGTTAGGAGTCATTTTACTGACCCTTTTTGAAAGTATTTGTTTTACCCTAGATGCCTTGAACTATCTAGCGTCAGGTTCTTGGTCACCCAATCAGTGAGAGGTGAGGGTCTATATTAGCTTAACTGTTTCCCTGGTTTGAGAGGCTCGTAGACTCCCAGGGAATGCCTGCTGGTATGGGGGGGTTGGGGTTATGGAACCCGTGGATGGACTGATGTTTAAAGATCTAAGCAATCAGATTCATTAGAGACTGGTTTAGAGAGGAAGGGAAGCAGCTGGTATGCTGCAGAGCTGGGGATGAGATTTTGAAATCCGATTTGGGGTAGAGAAGGGAGAAGTTAAGGTCTACCTCTTTAAGAATATTGAATCACACTTAAAATTGACCATCTTCTGCTTTTAACTGTTTACCATCGATGTCTTTATTTCACGAACAAGCAGAGAGATTTTTGCCAGTGAGACACAATTTTGAAAATACAGGTTTTAGAATTCAATTTTGAGTTAGTTCGTTTAGTATGACTTTATGCAGAAAATGATAATTATAATTCTCATTGTTTTTCTTCTCCTAGTGATATAAAAGACAACACTGCAAACTTGATGTATACATCAAAAGCAAGTGAATCAGTTAGTTTTAATTTTACTTGTACCCAAGCTGCATATACAAATGAATGTATATTTTAATTCCACTTTAAATAATGACATCACTCTAATATGTGTTGGCACGTTTATGGCTGTTTTTTTTTGCCTATATGATAGACAGGTACAATAAATTAAATGTAAAACTGAGACCCAGATAATCTAAGTTACTGATGCGAATGTTCAACTGAATATAAACTAAATGTATTTATGTATTTCCTCAATTATAAATTATATCCAGTTTTTGATTTCTGGTCATAACAGGGTAATTTACAGGAATGCCTGCCGTTTCTCTGCAGAGAAAAAGATAATGTCATAGAAATATTTGACAGTATGAACAAAAGTAATTCGTAGAGCTTGTGGGCAGGTAAGAAGCATCTACCACATCCTTCAGGGTGTTTTCCACTTCTTGGCGTAGATATATTCAGAAGGTCAACAGAAAAGGCTCCTGATGATGAGGGCTAACCACCACTAGAAATTTTCCCAGGGCTGGAGAGATGAAAATGGAACGTTGGTGTCCATCCACAAATACAGACAAGATGTGGAATGGTCATTATGCCAGCATGTCTCTTCTGAAGCTCACACTGGAATATGACGTATTCTGAAAAATAAAAGGTGGTCATGATTAGGGTCTGTTTCCCTGAGTCACTTAACACAGTCAAGCTTAATGGACTGATGAACTTAATGGACTTTTTTCCATTTAGATAATTAACTAGGCCACTCTGCTTCTTGCCATAATGCGATCTGTTCTGGAGTTATGACCCTCAAATTTAGATTTGAATGAGGAGAAAAATAATTTTTTCTTTCATAACTTGGCAGTCTATGGTCTTGTGGGTTAGCAAGGGAAAATTGACTAAGACTACCACAAAAAGAGAGTCAGAGCAAAACTATGCTGAAATGTGGGTCGTTGATTTTTGGGAAACATGCTGGATACTTGAGCAGGGAAGAAAGAATGATTAAAAAGGGGCTGGAAAAAACAGAGCCATCCCATGCTTTCATGGAAAGGGCAAAGAAAACTGAATTTCAGGAAATAGTTAAGGATATTGGTTGTAACTCCGTATAAAGTGTTTCAACACAGTGTTAAGAATCAAATGGTGAAAGAGCCCTGAAATCTCCTGCAACCCAAACTCAAGATCACCTATAGTTAAAATAAAATGACAAAGTGATAACAACTCTAACCCTGCTTACTGGAGGATTACAGAAGTCCTCTGCTGGAAGGATTGCTATGTGCATTCTCTGCCTTGTCACCCACTTAATCTGAACTCAGTGAAAAATTGTGAGATAGCTGTCAACCAAAAACCAAAGAGAGCATTGTGTTGACGGAAAATGCACATATGACCTAGTCATTGGAATTTTTAAAGAACACTCTTTAAATATTCATTAACACCTTTCTCAAGAAGACAGAAGAAAACTATACATTTTTAAGTGACAGAAGTTGTAGACTGTGTAAGTTTGGAAAAATACTGGAATGGACATCGTAAGACAGACTTTTAACGCATGAGATATTGAGAGTAAACACTATAGCAAGTTGGATCAACACCCTG
The DNA here is from genome assembly GCA_902806775.1 of Microtus agrestis. Taxonomy (NCBI): domain Eukaryota; kingdom Metazoa; phylum Chordata; class Mammalia; order Rodentia; family Cricetidae; genus Microtus; species Microtus agrestis. The sequence goes on from CADCXT010006004.1 coordinate 219,747, forward strand.
GTTAGAGAGGCACAATCATGGTGACATTGAAAGAAAGAAAAATAGTGAAAGATTGTAGGAGGATCATGAGATGCCATCTTTGGATTCAGAATCGCTGAGAAGCAGAAGAGAAAATAAACTTTACAGAAACATCCAATCATTTTCTACTAAATAACACCAAGGCTCAAATGTCTGCATTCACTGAGTGTCTTCTGTCTCTACCCTAAAGCTGGATAGATGCATATAGCACAGCTCTTCAGAGTAAAAGGGCTGACAGTCTAAGACAAAAGGAGTTCAAAAGGAGATAAAGGAAACAAACATTTATTTTCAGAACTAATGACACCAAACATCAATGAGATAAGGTACAGAAAATCTCACATTTTAGTGAGAAAAAGTAGCTCATAGACTTTATTTAATAACTTCAAAACTGTTCTTTTAAAATATTACAAATAAAAAATATTCTCAGATATTCAACACTGAATTGGTCATTATGACATTTTTCTTTGCAAGAAAATAAACAAACAATAATCCTTTATGTTAAAGAGATATCCTTTCACAATTTTGGGATACAAAGAAGGATAAATAACAAAGATAATGTTAAAGATATAGATAAATATAAATGAAATTGACTTATAGAAAAATATTATTTTAGCGTTGAAATTGCAGGGAAAGCACATATGTATGTCATCAATTGCATAAATGGAGGGAGTAAAATGAAGAAATAAAGGCCACAGTAGCATTTATAAAGTTGTAAAAGTGACATTTCATCTTAAAATGTTTAAATGTCAGGAATGTGAATTTTATTTTTAGGGTAATAAATCCGGGAGCAGGAGTCCTATGGGAGAGTAGACCGAATGATCCACAGAGCATATAGCCGGTTCAAAGGAAGAAATGAGGGAGGGCAAGAAGAACACAAACGATCAAACTCCCATCCTTCATTTTTAATAAATTACACAGAATATTAAATCAAATTTTCCACCTTATAGAGCAGCTCTCAGATTCTGCCTACGTTGTTTTCTAAAGTTCCAATTTTTTCTTATAGTCTTAGTAGTTTCTTCCAATACATGGTTGACTTTGTCTCCTTATGTTGTCATTACTAACAGTAAGGACTTCAGATTTTGACTACATTTAGTGGCAAGTCTCTATCCAGTGCTAACTGGTCTGCCCAGAAATCAAAAATTGTAGGAGAGACCCAGCCAATCACCTTAGTTGTAGGGCGGGGTCCCCCGAGAATATTTTTTACTTATAAAGATTGCAGCACACTCCGGCCGCCCCTTTTTCCTGCTTTCCTCTTCTCCGCTGGAACCTGTGGTTCTGTAAGTCTATTTCCCAATTAAAGCTGTATATATTTATTACAATTTCTGTCTGCATTCATTTACGCCATTACAATAAATATATATAAAATATTTTTAAAAACTGAGTGGAAGTGTGTGTGTGTGTGTGTGTGTGTGTGTAACAATTAAAGGTAAAGGGAGCATGTATTTGAGAGGGCATAAGGAACAGCACATGGGAAGAGTGGAAGGCAGGAAACTTATTTAATTATTTCAAAAAAATAAAATTATACCTTTGTAATAAAAAAGAAGATTTAAGTATAAAAGAGGCATCATCGAGTAGTATTTGACGTGCTCTGACTAGAGTAATCATAACAGTAGGAATTTTGAAGATATGTGCACTCCAGTGAGAACTTTGTGTATAGAACAAGGACGTGTTGGAGAAGGGAAGGTGAATATAAGTAAACTGTATGAAATGCTCAAAGAACTAGGAAGATTTAAATTCTGAATTTATTGATTTTAAGTACTTCAAAGGCATTTTAAAAAATAAATGGCCATGAATATAATTTAATAAAAGTTTAATCTTTTCAAAAAACAATGACTATAGTAGAAAAGAATTATGCTGACAAAATATTGATGTTAACCAGTATGGAGCAGATACATGGTTCACTCATGATACACTTAGCCCTTTGTAACATTAGTTGCACATCTTTTATTTTGGGAAGTATATCAGCTAACATTCCCCTTTAATTGTTATAATTCTTAGAATGCACCATAAAATGCAGTCCAGAGTTCATGATTTTCCCTTTGATAATATGACTTCTTTGGGCTGGAGAAATGGCTTAGTAGTTAAGAGTATTTGCTGTTCTTAGAGATAACTTTTGTTTTGTTTCACAACACCTATATGGTAATTAATAAACATCTGTAGATCCAGTTTCAGGAGATTGGATGTTCTTTCCTGTCCACAGCCACCAGGCATACATGTGATTCAGGATAAGCATTCACACATATAAAAATAAAAATTAGAGCGAGGAAAGGAGACAGAGACCCACATTGGAGCACTGGACAGAAATCTCAAGGCCCAAATCAGGAGCAGAAGGAGAGAGAGTACTAGCAAGGAACTCAGGACCGCGAGGGGTGCACACACACACTGAGACAATGGGGATGTTCTATCGGGAACTCACCAAGGCCAGCTGGCCTGGGTCTGAAAAAGCCTGGGTTAAAACCGGTCTCGCTGAACATAGTGAACAATGAGGACTACTGAGACCTCAAGAACAATGGCAATGGGTTTTTGATCCTACTGCACATACTGGCTTTGTGGGAGCCTAGGCAGTGTGGATGCTCACCTTACTAGACCTGGATGGAGGTGGGTGGTCCTTGGACTTCCCACAAGGCAGGGAACCCCGATGGCTCTTTGGGCTGATGAAGGAGGGGAACTTGATTGGGGGAGGGAGAGGGAAATGGGAGGCGGTGGTGGGGAAGAGACAGAAATCTTAAATAAATAAACCATAAAAAAGTTAAAAAAAGAAAAAAAATAAAAATTAGGATCTTTAAATTTTTTTATTATTGAAAATTTCCACCTCCTCCCCTCCTCCCACTTCCCTCCCCTCCCCCCACTACCCCTCCTCCTCCCTCTCCAGTCCAAGGAGCAGTCAGGGTTCCCTGCCCTATGGGAAGTCCAAGGTCCTCCCTGCTCCCCCCAAGTCCAGGAAGGTGAGCATCCAAACAGACTAGGCTCCCACAAAACCCGTCCATGCAGTAGAATCAAAACCCAGCGCCATTGTCCTTGGTTTCTCCATAGCCTCCACTGTCAGCTACATTCAGAGAGTCCGGTTTGATCACATGCTCCATCAGTTCCAGTCCAACTGGCCAATGGTGATCTCCCATTAACTGTCTCAGTAGGTGGACACACTCCTTGTGGTCCTGACTTCCTTGTTCATGTTCTCCCTCCTTCTGTTCCTCATTTGGACTTTGGGAGCTCAGTCCAGTGCTCCAGTGTGGGTCTCTGTCTCTATCTCCATCCATCTCCAGATGAAGGTTCTAACAAAGGTCTGATTTCCAAAACATATAAAGAAATCAAGAAACTAGACACTAAAACTCTAATTAACCCAATTAAAAAATGGGGTACTGAACTGAACAGAGAATTCTCAACAGAAGAAGTTCAAATGGCCAAAAGACACATAAGGTCATGCTCAACCTCCTTAGCGATCAGGGAAATGCAAATGAAAATAACTCTGAGATACCATCTTATATCTGTCAGAATAGCTAAAATCAAAAGCACCAATGATAGCCTATGCTGGAGAGGATATGGAGTAAGGGGTACACTCATCCATTGTTGGTGGGAATGCAAACTTGTGCAACCATTTTGGAAATCAGTGTGGCGGTTTCTCAGGAAACTGGGATCTTTAAATTTTATAATTTATTTATTTTACTTTAAGTTTTCATTTGCTATACAGTTTTAGTTAAAATATAATTTCATCACTATGTACATTCCTTCATCTTCCTTCAGTTCTTCTCACATTCCTTTCAATTTCATTTCTCTTGAATCCCTAGCTTCTTCTCTGATTATTAATATTATATATGGGTGCAAATATGGAAAAATACAGAAATACTTTAAATTCTTGCCTATTGTTAATATATCTTTTAAAAAATTACAGAAAATCTTTTGAATTTCTAATTTTCTTAATTGTTCTTTAATAAAGGCAAATAGATAAAAGAATCCACACATTAGGATAATTAAATTTCACATCCCAGAAGTATAGTCTTGTTTATTATCAAAAACCTATATATAAATAATTGTTACAGAAATGTTGATCACCTGATAATGCATGATTAATAAAAATTCAGAGAGAGACATTGCAACAAATGTACTCTGAAACATTGGATCATCTGGGTCATTTGTTCCCACTGGAGAACTCTATTTTTCCTAACCCAGAATGAATCCACAGCCTACCACTTCCTGTGGTAAGAAAAGCAAAACCTTGTCTCCAAAATAACATATCTTTTGACTTAAAATTTGAAATCAACATATTTTCAAAACATATAGTTTGGATTAATCCAGCAGCATTACTAATCAAATGTCTTTTAGCAGCTGGTGCTCCTCCCTCAACAGTCAAATGATTCAAAGACAACACAATAACAAACAGTATTCAGATTCTCTGTGTGTTTTCCATCTTTACATGGAAGCTAAGATGAAGTGCATGGGAGCTGAGAGTGCTAGTTTTTCTCCCAAGGCCAGGTGGCTAAGTTTAGAATTCTTATCCCAACTCTGACCTGGGCTGGTCACTAAATAGCCTCAGGCAAATGGCATTTTTGTAAATTTGCACTCCAAAAAGTTGGGCACAAAATGATGCACAATTAATAAAGAAAGAGAGAGAAAAAAATGGGGTTCAATCTGGAGATCCGAAAAACAACACAGCCTGTCACTGGCTCTTTCCTCTACTTCAGTCTGAAAATGGTGATTCTGCATCCAATAATCTCAGAATGATTGTCTCTGAGAGCTGTCTTCCCCATTTTATATTCCTCTCAAGGGTTGGGATTAAAGGCATACACTACTGGGATTAAGGGCATGTACCACCCAATTTCTATGGCAACTAGTGTGGTTACTGGGATTAAAGGTGTGTATCATTATGGCTACTGAGATTAAACATATATGTTATCATAATGTGGTCTGTAAGGCTGATCAGTGGGACTGTTTTACTTTGAGGTCTTCAGGCAGTCTTTATTTATTAAAATACAAATAAAATGCAACTACAACGTGACTCCTATTGCATACTTTTCTCTTTTTAAATATCCTTTTAAATCATCGCAATAAAATATAATTATAACATTTCCCCCTTCACTTTCCTCCTTCCAACTCCTCCCATCTTCCCCTTTGCTCTCTCTGAAATTCATGGCCACTATTTTTTATTTGATAAACACATACATTCACACAAATATATTTCTACATAAATTAATACAACTTGCTTAGTCTCATGTAGTTTTATATGTATGTGTATTATTTCAAGGCTGGCAACTTGGTATTGGACAACCAATTGTGGATGTTTTTCCTTGGGGAAGACTATCTCTCCCATTCTAGTATCCCTTAGTTGCCTGAAGATTTTGAGGCCTTGTAAGATTTCCTCTTTCCACGTTAGTGTGTCCATTGATATTTTCCTTGTTCTGATATTGTTTCATCAGGCATGTTGGTGAGACTTCACAAGTGTAGTGCCTCTAATATTTCTTCCTGGACATCTTACAATCCTTAGATACCCACTTCTATTATAATCGCTGATCATAGGTATAGGAGTTGCATGTATTAGTTGTGTTAGTTCAGGCTAGGAACCAAGGAATTATTAGTTCTCTGCATTAATTGGATCTGCTTCAATATTGTGCAATGAGAACAAAGCTAGATTTTTAACTCAAATGGAAGTCAGTGGTCCCTTGTGATTTCTGCTTTAGAACATTTTTGCTTCAAATTTAAATTACTCTTAGATGCTGAAATATTTACTCACTGAATGAAATATCTAAATATAAACTCTGTACTTCCTTGATACAACTTTTTTGAAATTTCAATGCAATTACCCACCATTGCATTTGATAGAAGATAAAGGTACTATTTGTGTTATCATTAAAAATAAAAACATTACAAATTTTGGATACAATTCTATGGCTTTCATTTCCAAATCAAGAAAAGTTACATCTGACTTATTCATACTCTCGTAGAGAAATGGATGTTTAGGAAATATAGCAAAATTTATGTTATTTTAGAACTATTATCATATCTAGTGAAATTACCATTTGTTTAACTAATGTAAAATAAGTTATCATTAAAACTTTTAGATACTTAGCAGTGAGGAAAAGAGTCAAATCTTGTAATGAAAATAAATCTTGTTCTCATGAGCTGGGTGTGGTGACAAACACCTTTATTTTCAATACTCAGGAGGCAGATACAGAAGGATCTCTGTGAGTGCAATGCATGTCTGGAATATATTGTGAGTTCTAGTCCATGCGAAGCTACATAGGAAGACCTTGGCTCAAAAATGAATAAGTATATAAATAAAAATAGCAAAAAGCAAGTATATTTTCTCCTTCTGAAAGCAGAATCATTTGCAAAGTTTTATTAGTTTTTCAGTTCTGCTTTTTCCCTACATCTACTTTTTATTTACAAGAAATTATTTAAGAATGGTAAGAGTTTTTTTATAGACTAGAAGGCGGAAGAAAAGGACATTATAGACGGGGAAAATAAGGTGTCAGTGGCACCTTCTCTGTGTTCTCCATTTAGCTACTTCATAGGTAAGTGAATCCACTACTTTTAGTAATTATTTTAGCTGTTATTACTTTTTAAATAATTTTAATCACACATGTGCTTATACTGTTCCTACAGAAATGAGCCCAGGGCCTTAAAATATTTAACTTCTTCTGAGCTCGTGAGTTGTGAAGGAACTAATTAATTTTGCAGTGAGGTAACAGTGATTCTATGAATTTTCCCCTGTGTAGACTAATGGATAGTGTCAAAATCTAAAAGGACCAATGTCTAGTAAGAGAAAAGAATGCTGATGTAATTTGCTTTGTAGAATTTAAGAAGTGTAACCACCATTATTATTGCATTTACCTGTCTGTGTAAAGTGCTAGCATTCTGGCTTCATCTTCACACTTAGCAACTTTAAGGACTACACATTAGAACTTTGAGGAACAATGTAATACGTGCTCATATAGCACATATTTTAGTGAAATTGCCAATAGTGGAAAATGATCTATTACTGCCAACAGCTTCAAGGTTTAGTCAAATATATGGAAGACTGTTTTTCCCAAAAGTGATATTTGAACCACTTATCTACTGATGAAGACCATATCTGAATTGCTAATCATTCCTGATTCTTGGGTAGCGTGAAGAACAATGTTACAGAGGAGTGGCTGCCATTCTTTCAGCCTGAGCTCCACAGATCTGGTCCTTTGAGGTGCAGTAATATCCTTGTGCATATACCCCTATGGTTTATGCAAGTGCATATGCACCTTGATTGCTCTAATAATCAAAATAGTACTACAATCAAATCTTAATTTTGATATGAAAGATACATTTCATCTTATTATTTCATTTGATATCAACATGATATTGTTTTATAATAGTATTTAATATAATGTTCAATTATATTTTTATTTTGTATATATATACAATTTAATCCTGTGATAAATATTATTAATGTTAACTTGATGCTCAGTAGTCACTAAGCAGAAGTCACATAGCTAGAATTAAGCAGACAGGCTCTCTCTGGACAATGCCAGGCTGCCTTCACTTTCCCCAGATCACACGCCAGGGTGGCCCATATGGCTATAAAGAAGCTGAACAATAAACTGCTATAGGGCCATTGGGAATCATTTATCTTTTCACTCTAATTATTTGAATGGATCCAAGTAGGAAAGAGGTTTTTAATCACTGTGTTTGAGTGCTTAGTGAGCCAGCATATGTGTTAAATGTAAGCAGAATTAGGCTGGGCATGAAAGGCTTTTTCAATTCATTTGGACTCTCTATTGGGATCTTTTTCTTACTGAATCACTTTTGAATTATTGAATTTTGGAATTTAAAGCAAAGCTGCAGAGCAAGAGGAGTGTTTTATCTTATTACTGTCTTCAGCTTAATTACAGCTTAGTTCATTGATTCCTATGGGAGTAGAAGCAGTGATCAATAACAGCAGAGCCCGCTGAGCAATAGTGGGTCATATTAAACTGAACAACTTCATGTATTTTGAAATAAATTGTAAAAACACAATCACCAGATATATAAACTAACCAGTTTTCTCATGCTTGCTCATGTACATGTGGACAATTTACTTTTTCTGTTAATTTTCCAGAATTACACAAAATGATCTATTAACCCAAAGTAAACAAGGGACCAAGGAAACATTTTCAAAGTCCAGCTTGGTGACATCATTTGTTTATTAAGGTCAATTACAGAAGCACAAGAGTTACAAGGTGACTCAAGATGCTGCACCTCCACAAGACCCATCCAGCATTAATGCAGACTAACAGAAGCTTCTCACTAGTCCCCTACAGAGCTTGTAGACACCTGTACCTCCAAAGACTCTCGCTACCCTAGTGTTTGCTACTTTTGTATCATCAGGGAAGGGGCCTGTGAATTTGTTACATTGTTGTGAATTTCATCATCCTCCCCTTTCCTCCAGTAAAGAATGTTTCAGTCCAGAGCAAATAGCTACATAACATTTACAAATATTGCCCCTGTTTCGGGAAGCCATGGATCTTTACATCAGGATACAGGAGAGTTAATATGTGTTAACAGTTTCCTGGTTCACAGATAGATTATATTTCCTGGTGTCCTCACACTGGATAAATGACAAAGGTCACTCTTGAGACTCATAAAAGCACTAATCCTATTTGCTAGGACCCCACCCTCGAAATTTTGACATCTCCTAGAACTCCAGTTCTTAATACCATTACTTAGAGGTTATGATTTTAGCTTCAGAATTTGGCCGAGCAGACCCAATACTGTCTCTCTCATATATATATAGTCATTTATTATGCATACCAGATTGGAATGAAACATGATGTTTGCATAGAAATGCAAATAGATATGGAAATTTACAAATTATCCCAAAAGTAGGTTATGAAGACCAAGGAATTCAATTATAATATTTCAGGTAAAAAAAAGTTGTATTATTTTTTATCAGATGATTCTCTGACTCTTCAAACTCCTGAGTCTTACACACATCTTATTCTTTTTCTTATTGTTTTATTAGGGAGTCATTCATTCCATATCCTAATAGAGTTTTTAGTACCATATTGATCTGTACTGAATCTCTTGCCATGCTAATCCCTAAACAAAATGAAGTAGCAGTACTACACAAGAAATCTAGCTGCCATGTTTCTGAGGCCATTTTTTCCCTCTAAATTAATGATAAATCGATTATCTTAATAAAACCTTAAAAGTGTGCAAGATCATGTGTATCATACTTATTCCTTCATTAAAGAGTAGGGAAAAAAACAGGAACATAAAGTCATTTTAAATCCTTCAAGTTGTCCTTGTCTCAATTGTTCCTAAGAGGATGAATTCTCTATTTATCTTATTTGAGATTAACAAGATAAAGAGACTTGGAAAATAAATTACTGGGAAGATCCACACCAGTAAGATATTAAAATGTTTCTACTCAATTCTCTCATTTCATAGTTTTAAGAAATATGTCTCCAAGACTTTAAGGCAAAGGTTACTTTTCAGATCTGTAAATGTCAGCTCAAATGTATAACTATTTGCAATAATATAATCCCCCTCTTTAAAGTGAATTGTACAATCAAATAAAGGAACTGTGGAGTACAGACTAAAATAGTAGTGGCAACACTTAACCTCATTTGAAGTGTTCACCTTGTATGATGAGATTGTTAACTGAATTCCAATGGGTTTTGGAGGCATCATCCATTATCAGAGAGAAAAACATTCTACTGAGGCCTCTATAGAATACATTTAAACAAGCAGAACATGACTACCATGTTCTCCTTTCCGGAGGGAATTTGTTCTCTTTGCCTATAGTCTTCCTTTTCCCACTTTGATTGTGATAAGTTGTCACAGGATATCATCTATAAATCTATCAAATAAATTTTATGTGCAAATTTCAGAGGTATTAAATCTCAAACTAATAGCCATTAGCAAAGACACAGAGAGCTTTTTATCACCACATGGATTTCTTCTGTGTTTCTGGGAATTGAACTCAGGTCCTCATACTGAGTATCTCCCCTGCACTATATTTTTCCTGTAAGGCCCAATGGTGAATTCTTTTGGTTATATACATCACTAATAAGACTTTGTGTGTCAAGGGTACTTCTATTTTTTTGGAAGAAACAAGCATTCTATTTTCCAGGTATGATGCCATTTTATATTTAAAACAATTGAACATAAGATTCTAGTCACTCGACATCTTTACAAAACATATCATAATAATTTATTTTATGATATTTTATAATAATAAAATTAAAGTATGTCAAGTGCTTTTTTGCAAAAGTTTTAATTGGAGCTTCATAGTTACTTGTAAATTTAATCACATATATTTATTTGATCACTGCATACACATATGCACACACATATATAATCTGAATATGTGCTCTGCCCATCTTTGAAATTTTTATTTTAATTTAAAATGTCCACCTCCTCCCCTCCTCTCATTTCCTCCCCCCCCCCATTCCCCTTCCTCCTCCCTCTCCACTCCAAAGAGCAGTCAGGGTTTTCTGCCCTGTGGGAAGTCCAAGGTCCTCCCCCCCTCCATCCAGGTCTGGGAAGGTGTGCATCCAAACAGGCTAGGTTTCCACAAAGCCAGTATATGCAGTAGGATCAAAACCCAGTGCCATTGTCCTTGGCTTCTCAGCCAGCCCTCCTTGTCCACCACATTCAGAGAGTCCGGTTTGATCACATGCTCCATCATTCCCAGTCCAGCTGGCCTTGGTGAGCTCCCATTAGATCAGCCCCACCGTTTTAGTGGGTGGGCACACCCCTCGCGGTCCTGACTTCCTCGCTCATGTTCTCCCTCCTTCTTCTCCTCATTTGGACCTTGGGAGCTCAGTCCAGTGCTCCAATGTGGATCTCTGTTTCTAGCTTCATCCGTATCTTTGAAATTTTTTTATGTTTTGCTTTATATTTGACATTTAGTGTTCTCTATCTGTTCATATGTTTTAGATATGGGTACGTGCATGGGTGTGATTGTTTTCACACCCTTTGACAAACTTTAAAAGTTTTTCAAATTCAATTATTATAATTTTTCTTTTGCTGTCAATTTCCATGGAATCATACTTTTAAAACGATTGCCAAATTAATTGTCTTGAAACTTCGCTGTATGTTTTCTTGTAAGAGGTATGCAATTCATTTCTGTGCTTAGGTAGTTTTTTTAAACCCAATGTTGAGATTGTTTGTATGCACAATATTAAATAAGGGTCCTATACCCATGTGAGTATCCGCTTTCCTAGTAAAATTTCTTGAAAACTTAATGGCCCTTAATTCTTGTTTAAAATGTGGAAATATAGCAATATAGGTTTATTTCTTGACTTTCTAGTTTGGTCAACTAATACATGTCTATGCTTTAGGGTAACTTTACAATTTGTTTTCTGTAGATTTTAAATAAATTTCTTTGTTGTGCTGCTATGGATCAATCACACCCAGAGAAGTACTTTGCCTCTGAACCATGTTATAGTTTCAATCACACTTCTCTTTTTCTTCTTCCTTCTTGCCTCCCTTTCGCTTTTCTTTTTTAAAAGCTTGACGGACTATTGGGCATTATTGCTCCATGTTCTGTCATTGGCTAAAACACCTTACTTTCCTTACCTTTTCTTCTTTTTCAAGACCTTTTGGTTCTCTAACATCTCTGGAATTTAGTATTTCAAGATTCATTTTCATTTTCTACAAAAATGTTGAAACTCTCATATTGTTTGTATAGAATATACAAATTCCTTTTGATATATTGCCACCTTAACAATATTAAACCTAACTTATGGATAGAGATGTGCTTCTACCCCATATGTTTTCTTCTTTTATTATTGAATAAATTTATCAAGCAAGTCTTTCTTCTGTGTGTATTAGATTTATATTAAGGATTTATATTTTTATTAGCTCATATGTTATATTGAATAATTAATATCCATTTCAGAAAGTACATATAAAAGTAATTGCATATATTTATTCTACATCCTAATAATCTGCTGAATTAATTCATTCTACCAGTTCTGTAGTGTATGTGTGTGTGTATGTGTGATATGTAAGCTTTCCTGCAAATAAAATTATATAATCTACTAAGCAAGACTATTTTTAATTCTTTCTTAGGCAAATTTGTATTTCATTTCCTTGACTACAGGAACTGACTTGAAACTCTAATCCTTATTTGCATAAAAATGGAAGGACTCAGGGAAATTTCCTTGTTTCTAATTTCAGAAGAAAAGTTCTCCATATCTCACAGTGATGTTCACAGTGGTTTTCCAGATATGGGTTCCATTCTGCTGAACTGCATTCCTTAGCTTTCTATTTTAGTGCAAAGACTTTGTCAACCATCCTTGCTCAATTTTGTATACCATTTTTCTGAAATATGTTTTCTCTTTTATATTTATTTTATTTGCAACCTTATGCTTAAAATAATCTGGTGTAGACAATAAATGGTAGAGACCTATTTAAAAAATATTTTTATTCATTTTGCCAAATAATATCTTTAATTTTTTAAGATACTTTTTTCTATATTTCTGGGTGCTTTGCTTGCATCTTTGTCTATATACTAGAAGGTCAGTGGAACAGGAGTTATAGATAGTTGTGAGTTCCATGTTGAGGAAACTCAAATTTGTTCTGTGAATGAGCAACCAGTGCTTTTAACTGTTGCTACTCTTGTTAGTCCTGGTCACTGTTTTATAATTAGAGTTTAAACAATTAACCTAACGTAATTTCTTATTGAGAAACCAATCCATCTGCACTCTTGATTTTTTGTCTGGAAATTTTTAGCTACTTGTATATCATACTTCATATTTTCTATATTTTATCATAATTTGTATTTTTATAGTGAAATATTTTGCCTACTCTTTTATTTCATCCAAAATATAATACATACCCTTTATCATATGAACTATGTTTATTTAACTTCCTAAAGCTGCAATAATATTACTTTAATTTATACTTAACTCAGTTTTGATAATAAACATAACCTTTTCACTAACAATTCTGTTTCCAGTGCTTTCAGTTGTTGATGACACAAAATACATCATTTTTATTTATTTATTTATTTTTATTTATTTTATTTTTCTCCATTAACAGCTTCAACTGGGTGTGGGGCAACAGAACCATTCCCAGCACAACCATGGGTGTGGGGTTCCCCTCAGTCTCCCCAGGGCGATGGTTCCTGCAATGATCTCCAGGGGGAATCGGCTCCCAAAAGATCCCCTCCCCCCTCCCTTACAAAGGCAGGCAGCTATCACGTGGAGAGCACCAGTCAGAGTCAACCATGGTGTCAGACCAAAGGAGAAGGGACTGAGACAAGGAGAGACCCTCCTCTCGAATGGTGAAGCAATCCACCTCTCCTGGAAACAGAGGGGTGCCCGATGACTCCTAGGTCGAGTGGGGACCAGGCCCCAAAATACATCATTTTAAAGTATGTGTTCTGAAACATATTTGTCTTGCATTTTAGTCATCTTAATTAAGAGGTAACCAAAATAAAGAGTTATAAAAACACACATAATATATTCACTTTTACAAATATTTTTTGAGAACACGTGATAGCTAGCTCTCAACTTGAAACAACCTAAGTAGCCTGGGAGGAAAGTTTCTATGGAAGGTTTTAGATTCGGTTGGCCTCTGGGAGGATCTGGAGATATTATCTTGATTTCCTTCAATTATATGTGAACAACACCTTAAATGTGAATACTATCTTCTCGTTCAGGTGGAGATAAAAGGACAAGCTTCTGTTTACTTGGTATTTACTTTTGTTGGTACATTCAAATACACCATTGCTGCTTGGACTGATTTCTTTGGTGAGGTTAAAAGCAGATTTTTGGTTACATAGATTGTAGTTTGTTTGTCAAAGACTTAATAGCTAACACTGACATGTAAAAGAATACATATACAAAATTTGTCTTTCTGGGTCTGGGTTATCTCACTAAGGATTATTTTTTTTCTAACTTCATTCATCTACCTGTGAATTTCATTTTTTTAATGACTGGATAATATTTCATAGTAAAAATGTACCACATTTTTTTATCCATTCATCCATTGACAGACATCTAAGCTAGTTCTAATTTCTGGATATTATAAATAAAGCAACAATTAATATAGTTTAACATGTGTTTTTGTTGTAGGTGAATTGTCCTTTGGGTACATGCCCAAGAGTGGTATATCTAGATCTTAAGTTGGATCTATTCCCAGCTTCCTGAAGAACTGATCATTGATTTCCTTAATGGGCATGTAAGTTGTATTCCTACCAACAATGGAGACAGAGCCCCAACTATCACACATCACCAAATAAAGACTCCAGTTTTAGGAATGTGTTATATGTTATTAAGCTGTTGGTTAAAGAGGTACCATAGGAACTGACAAACAACATGGGTTCTTCCCCACAAACTACTGGTAAACTCTTCTTGTAGAAGACAACACCTTGTCACTTTCATTGACAAGCTGGTGCCTACATAGAGTGTTCATCCCAGATTAGTTTTCATGTTACTGAAAGGCGTTCTGAGTAGTACTATAGGAGAAAGAGAAACACTGACCCAGCTGCAAACATTTGATTTACAATTGTGACCTGCCTAAAGATGTGCTTGTATGATAGTGGCAAAAGTTTGTGGGAGCAATGAATAAATATCTGATTGGATTTATGGTACAGTGTATGAGGCTGAACTCATCCCCAACACTGATCAGCACTGAGAGAAGAGGTGGATTGGCCCCATCCTTAACCCAGAAGCAGTCTCCAACTGATAACCACTTGCAAACGAAAAAGTAGTGCTTTCAATGGAGTCTTCCTGGGTGTACAAACCACTCTTAACAGCAAGCCTGATCTCCTGCAGTACATTGTGACTAAAAAAAGAACTCATCAGAGCCTCTTATGTTCTTTACATGTCCTTCACATATACATTATAGTTTGCATTTTTATGATTTTATGGGAAATCTGTGTATGTGATCTAGGGTATGTCTGTTTATATATTTCTGACACTTTGGCTTTTTTCTTTTTTTTAATCTAATTATGGTTTTCATTATTATTAGTTGTATTAGTATTACTAACATTATTATTACAATTATTATGGATTTCTGTTTGTTTTCTAATGACAAAGAGAAAAAGGGTGTACATTTTAGTGAACAAGAAAGTGAGTAGATCTAAGAGTAGTAGGGTGAATAGATATTGCATGAAAAACTGTATTTTAAATAAAACAAAATATAAAAACAAAAAATAGTTTATAATTGATAGTTGTATGGTTTTTCTTATGATTATTTTTTGGTTAGTTGACATTCTTGGATGCTTATACTCAAGACTTTTCTAACACATTTGGAATTTCTATCCATTTATTAAATACTCTTAGTACTAATGGCTGCTTTTATGCCAACTTGTTTCAAGCTAGAGTCATCGGAGAGAAGAGAGCCTCAGTTGAGAAAATATCTCCAAAGATCCAGCTGTAGGGCATTTTCTTAATTAGTGATCAGAGGAAGGTCCTAGTCAATTGTGGGTGGTGCAGTTCCTGGACTGGTGATCTTGGGTTCTATTAGAAAGCAGAGTGAGCAAGCCAGCAAGCCATACCACCCATAGCCTTTCTATCAGCCACTTCATGCAGTTTCTTAGTTTTATTCAATAACTCTTTTTCTTCCTTCCATCCCTCCCTCCTTTCTTTGTTTCTTTGTTTGTTTGTTTCTTTCTTTCTTTTTTTCCTTTTTCACTTAGACTTGGTAATTTCTGTTAACTGTACCTTTATATTCCATGATTAATTCATTCTGACCACACCTGCCATTGATTTTCCCCAGAGCAGTTATCATTTTATTTATTTCATTACTCAGCCCCAGAATTTCTTTCAGCTCTCATTTTAAGCTTCCCTTGTCTTAATTGACATGTCTATTTTGTTCCACTATAATTTTCATGATATTATTCCTATCTTTTCTGGTTAATTTAACACAGTAAGAAATGCAGTATTTTTTAAAGGCCTTCTCAAGTGATATTTTATAGAGTGCTTATTATGGCATATTTTCTCAGGTAAGATTGATGACTTTTTTTCTTTGACTGTTCTGATTTTTTTATGGTACTTAATATGCCTTGTGATTTTCTAAAGATAGACATTTAAATCCAGTGATGTAATTTTGAAAACCAGATACACTCCCTTGCAGTTTGATGGCCAAAGTAGAGCATTTATTAACCAATGGTAAAAAAAAAATACTAATAACAGACAGAGGGGAATCCCATATCAGATTTTAACACATGAATTTTTAAGAATGCAAATTTGAGGTATTAATAGTCTCTTTATAGTATAATTTTCATTTGTATTAACTAAATGTGTACACAAATATAATTTTCTATAAGTAGGTTGCCCTGTATATTTAGGAATATTTAGGGCACATGTAGAAATACATATAATTCATATATATTTAGAACATGAGAGTTATATGTGTATACATATGTATGTGTAACAATATTTAATGGAAAAGAGCCCATTCATATGAAAAAATGGCAGCATGGTTCTATGAATTGTTTTAAAGAGAGGAAAGGCAATAGGAGAAATGATGTGATTACAATCTCAAAAAACTAAAAGAAATGATAAAAAAGTACAAAATGAAATACTTTAAATGTACCATTTAATAGCTGAATTTTCAAGGTACTTTCCACTCAGATCAGTGTTATAAAAGGGCACACACGATGCAGAAATGAGCACTTGGGTTTAAGGTCAGATTACTTATCTCTGATCTATATTCATACCAGTCACAGTATAAAACATTATTCAATTTTCAGTTTCCTTGAATATTCTGAATTTTAATGTGTTTATACAAAAAAACTGCCAGTACCTTAACCAAAAATCCAATCAAGTTTGCATTGTATGATTTCAGTCAATATACTCCTTAGATGAACTAGATGAGCGAGTGAAGTGGGATTCCCCTCTGTATGCTATGAATACCATTGCTTAATAAAGAAGCTGTTTCAGCCAGTGGCTTAGCAGAATAGAGCTAGGTGGGAAAAACTGAACTGTATACTGGGAGAAAGAAGGCAGAATCAAGTGAGAAGCCATGTCACCTGCTGGAGACAGATGTCAGAACTTTACCCGATCTGAGCTGCTGGGCAGCCAGGAAATAAACAAGTGACCTCTTACTACAAATTGGTGCTTCAACTGTGCTCGATAAACCACATAAAACCTTAGAGAGCTTGAAAAATAATTCTAGACACACACACACACAAAAACATAGTTTAACACAGTTTCTTCCTGTTTGGTAGTGGTGTGCCACAAGCTACTTTAAGAGAGGTCTTCCTGACTCAGAGGTGGCAGAAAAAGAACCCTGAGATTTCAAATGGTGGCTTCCTGTGCCATGCTGCCAGCATAAACTCTGGCTCTTTCAGAAGACCAAGCATTTAGATGGGGTCTGTGAGCAGAGTGCTACAACTTGCTTAATGGAGACATAGACCCACTGTGTATCTAAAAATGGGGTAACATGCATGGCTCTCAGAAGCAACAAACATGCCTTATGCATGTTGGACTTGCCTGAGAAAGTAGGCAGGGCTGCATTGTACCTAGCCAAGCCTACTTAGCATTTTTTTTTAAAAAGCAGGTTTGATAAGAAAAGAATTAAAGGTCCACAATAAGGACAGATTCAGACATAAAAGACATCTAAATGAGACTGTTTTAAAAATGCACGTAGGCTTAAGGAGAGAAGAAAAAGAGGCTAGGAAGTTATAGAAGGAAGTAAATTGTTTATAAAAAAAGCAAAATAAAATCTCTAAAGAGATAGAGTACAGACAGTCATAGATTAAATGAGTAAAGATAATAAAATAAATATTAAACTTGTAGAAAAAGTAATAGAGTAAGAAAAATAAACCACATAAGGATGGAAAATACACAGGGAGACTGGATTATGCATATTATTGTGTTTTCTTTGAATTTTTTGACTGTGAAGGAGCTAAGTAGAAAGAGATATTTTATTGTATGGGCTGCTAAGATAAAGCAATGTAAAGGTATCTTGACTTCCAAATTTGAGTCTAATGATTTTTTGCTTTAAAAAAGAGGTTCTTCTTTTGTTTCCACGGAGGATGAAAACCTCTGGATTCCTTCCAGACTAATGTAGTTTGATGGACTAAGACCCTCCCGAAAGGTCACCATTAATACCCCCAAAATTGCTTCACCCAACAAAAAGCAGGGGGGAGTTTGGAGAGAACTACACACAAATTCACTAAATAATTGTTTATGAATGTTTATTTACATTTAAAGGAGAAATATGCTATAGAGATGAATATTTTGCATTTGTATGGATCTTGGTTTATTGATTCATATTTTAGTTCAGTTTTGTTATATATGTATCTATTTCTACTTTTGATTAAGGTATTGTGTGTGTGCAGTTCATTTTAAAATGTAATACATAATTAAGAAATATAGAATAAAAAAAAAGAAATATAGAATAATAGATGATCATCCATAATAGTCAAGCTTGTAGTCATGTTAGGTTTTCTAGTTATACAGAGATATGTTTCAGATAGATAGATATTCTTCAATCACTTCAAAGAGCTATAGAATTTAAAATGTTTTAATAACGTAGGACTTTTCATGACAATGAGACACATCTGCACCTGGCAGGACATATTACTTAAGGAGGAAGATGGGCATCAAAGGGGCTACTTATGGAGTTTGTTAACCATTTGGGAAAGAAACTGATTTTGCCTGGACTGCTTGATGGTATGCTGTATGAACTGGACATGTAGGACCCACAGAAAAATCACTGCCAATCTTGCCTAAAAATGAGATGATCCTTTGGGATTCCTGCTTCATGAAAGAGTCTGCCAGACATTCTACAGGCCACAGAAGAAAGGGATTGACAAACTGCCAATATAGGCAGAACTGTCTTTGAAATTTCCTGCTTCATGGAAAAGTCTGATGGATACTATGTGTCTGTAAGCTAAATATGGATGTCCCAATGGTACAGAAGAACTTTGGGTGACTGTCCAGGCAACAAGATGTCTCTGTCAATTCTAGAGTTTTGAAAGTTGTTTACAATGCACTTTCTGTTTACTTGGGTAATATTATATCCTTCTTCGGTCTTTGATGGAGTTGAAGAATGGATAGTTATAGTCTTCTTTATTTGTGCTGAAAGATGAAGTAGATAAACTAAGGCTATCCACCCAGAGGGGTGAGTGTCTGCTGGCCAGGAAGGCCAGATTGTCCCCACAAGGGACTGCAAGGCACCTTCAGTTTCTGCTACAGGGTCTTCTTTGTTCCACTTGACCCTGCTCTGCCCCCACATTTGCCCTTTTGTCTGCAGTGTCTTTGGACTACCAGGCATCCCTGTCTCTGTGCTGAGGAGTTCCATCCAGATGGGAATAGTTCATGTTTCTGCACTGAGGAGATCCACCCAGAGTCAGTCACAGCAAAGATTAGACCAAGACACCAAGACTCTCCTGGCTCCATTTGAAGGAAGAGATGGGCAGGCACCAATGTAAGAATTCCTCCAACAACCTGAAAGGCAACAAGATATCACCAGAATCCAGGGATCATGCAAACAAGAAGAATTGAACACCCTACTGCAGAAGAAATAGAAGAAATTGACTTTACATTATAGTTAACTGCTCATTTATGAAAATGTTTCTTCCTTGGAATTATCATTTCTAATTTGTTAATATCCAGGAGAATTAATGAAAACTAATTTGCTGAAATTATTCTTTAAGTGTTCTAGTGATTGAATTTCTAGGTGGAATATGTTGAACACTTTTTCACTCAGGTGTAAAACCACTCTCTCCTGATCTGATCTTTCCAACTAGCCTATTTTTCTTTTAGGTTAGATAATCTACCAATGGTGCAATCAGTTGGACTGCCCACCATATTCGATACTCTTCTTTATGGATGTTCCATACTCAATACATTAGACAGGGTTTGGAAGAATGTCCATTAAAGAAAATTCTATGAATTACATTATAACAAGAATATGCAGTATTTAATTTAAAGTGTTAGTGTTGAAATACTCCATGTTTCTTAGGTACATTTTTATTTCCAAGATTCTTCACAGTACTGAGATGTATTTTGACTCTTTCCCAAATTGTTTTTTGAAGACTGAATATGCTAAATGTGATTATTCTTAAACCATCCCTTTTTGGTTTATGTATTTCTTACAGTTTTTATTGTTTTCAATAATTTTGAAAATGTCCTAGTTTATACTACCTGAAGTATTTCTTGTCTTTTATAATTTTTGTCATTTTGAGCTTCAGATTATTCATTTATAATTTTTAATTATTTCACATGCCTTGATATTTTCTGATTCTTTTCTTCATTGTTGTTGCTTCATTCTGATTTGGCTTTGCACTTCAGCATGAACAGTTTTGAGCAGCATATGTTCAAGCTAGCTATTTCTTACCAGAGGCTTACTCCACCCACTGGTGATTCCATCAGATACTTTTATGACATTATTTTATTTTTATCACTTTATTTATATTCTTTCTTAGTGTTGACTTCTCTGTTATACTATGCTGTCTACATTTTCCATTATAATCCTGCATAAAGACATACAATATGGTCACATTCAGATATGACCTCCTTAAGTGGTTGTTATATCAAATTTCTGTATATTAAAAAACATAGAAAGCTTGTATGCCAGGATATATATATATCTTCTTTGACATTATTTAGGCTGTTATAAAATATATTTACTTGAGTTAATTTACAGATAATACATTTCCTAAGTATTTCAAGGTGATTAATGTCTCTCCCTATGAGAAACAGTCTCCTTCCCTCCTTTCCTCCCTTTCTTGCTCCCTTCCTCCTTCCATTCCTTTCTTCTTTCTTTCTGTTCTCCTCCATTCCTTCCTTCTTCCCTTCCTCCACCCATCCCTCCATCCCTCCATGACTTCCTCCCTTTGTTCCTGTCTCCCTTTCTACCTTCTACCCTCCCTCCTTCTTCTTCCTTCCTTTGTTTATTCTTTCCTTGCCTCACTTACTTCTTTCTGCCCTTGCTTCTTTCTTCTGTGATAATGATGTTACATTCTTAGAGGTAACACTTATAGAAGTCTGAGGGTCTCCCTAAGAAACTGACCTACCCTGAGTTTTAAAGTTATGCCAGATGTTCTTTTTCTTTTATTGAAAATAGGTATTTTTTCTATGATATATTCTGGTTATGTTTTCCAAGTCCCGAATCCTCTCAATTACTCAATACATCTGTGCCTTTCCTTAGAAAACAAATAAGCAAGCATCTAACTAATAATAATGATAATGATAATAGTAATAATAAAAGTAAAATAAGATAAAGCAAAAACAGACACATTAAAATCGTACAAAACTCTCTAAAAGAAGGAAAAGAGCCAAAGAAAAAGCATGAGGAGAACAAATAAATGTAAAAACACATACATTTGCACACATGGGATTCCCATAATACCACAAAATGGAATCTATAATTATACACAAAGAACATGTCAAGAAAAAAAAGCCACAACAAGACATTATAAAACAAAGGACCTGCAATCCTGCCACTCAGTACTTTTTGTGTTGATTATCTATTACTGAGCATGCAGCCAAACCTCAAAAGTGGCTTATTTTCCTAGTGAGGCTCTATTAGAGAAAACTAGTTACTTATTTGCAAGTGTTTATCTTTGGAGACATATTCTGGGTTGGGGATTGGAGCCTGTGTCCACTTTTTCCTTTAGCTCTAGGATATGATCTGGTACAGACCTGAAAGACCTGTGATTGATGCTTAAGTCTCTGTGAGTTCACATGTATTTCAATTGTGTGTTTCTAAGAGCTTTTTCCTTGATATCCTCCACATTCTTTGACTGTTTTCTTTCTTTCCTTTCTGCCTTTCTGTCTCCCTCCCTCCTTCACTTTCTCCTTTCTTTCCTTCATTCCTTCCTACATCCCTCCCTCCCTTTATTTCTCTCTCTCTTTCTTTCTTACTTTCATTCTTCCTTCCTGCCTGCTTTTATTATTCTCTCATACATTATATCCCTATGACAGTTTCTCCTCCCTTTAATCTGCCCAATTCCCCAAAACACAACTTTTCCTCTCCCCAAGATTCATTATTCCTCAGTTACCCTTAAGAAAAAAACCAGGCCTCCCAAGCATAGAAATCGGACAAGGAATAGCAAGATGCAATAAGATGAGGCACAAAATAGGAGAAAAGGGGTTTCAAGAGCAGGCAAAAGAGTCAAAGACAACTATAACATGAGGGTCTGCTTGTTGAGGTTTCTGTCCTGCCCAATTCCCACAGTTGTTAGGTCCCAAAGAATCACCCATAAGGTGTACATAAGTTATAAAACTGATTGGCCTATTAGCTCAGGCTTCTTATTAACTCTTATAACTTATATTAACCCATTATTCTTATCTGTGTTAGCCACATGGCTCAGTACCTTTTTTGACAGACCAGGTCACATCTTCCTTCTGTTGTGTCTGGACAGGACTGCAGAGGAGTAGGCTTTCTCCTTCCCAGAATTCTCCTGTTCTCATTGCCCCACTTCTACTTCCTGTTTGGTTGTCCCACCTATACTTCCTGCCTGGCTACTGGCTAATCAGCATTTATTTAAAATGTAATTGACAGAATACAGAATTGTCCCACACCAGACAACCCCACTCTCATTTTTGGGAGTCACACAAGAGCATCAAGCTGCACAATCATAACAAATATGCAGAGGGCCTATCTCAGACACATACAGGCTCCCTGATTTTCAATTCAGTCTGTGAACTCTTATAGTCCAAGTTAGCTGACTCTGTGATTTGTGTTCTCCTGATGTCCTAGCACATCTGTCTCCTAAAAATCCCCCCACCTTCTATGTGGTTACCTGATTTCTGCCTAATGTTTGGTTGTTGATGTCTGTATGCATATGTTTCTATTCATTGTTAGATGAAGTTTTTTTCTGATAACAACTGGGCTAGTTATCCATACATGAATAAAGCATAATATCATTAAGAATCATTTCATTGACTTTTTTTTTGCCAATAGTGAGAACTCTTTGACTTTTACATTATTTCTCTCTTTTCCTCCACAGATGTCCTCAAGCCCTGATAGGAGTGTTTGATTCAGACATCCCCTTTTGAAATGAATGTTCTGAGTTCTCTCACTCTGCTTATTGTTTGGTTGCACATATTTATATTTGTTCCCTTCTGATGAGGATAAAAAAGCTCAATGATGACTGAGAAAGATACTGATCTGAGTATCGCAGATAGTCGTTAGGAGGCATAATATTGCTACCTTCCTTTAACATAACAATAGTATTTGGTTTTCCTCTAGATCTTCAGCTATCTAGTCTCATGTTTTTGGCCACTCAAGCAGTGCCAGAGATTAAGTCTACCTTGTGTAATGAACCTTAAATCAATTAGATATTAGTTAGATGCCCCACGGCTTGGTGCCACTATTACAAAGGCATATTTTTCAGGAAGGACACCATTGTATTTCTCAGTTTTTGAGACATGGTTAGTGTGTACCTTTCTCCTTAGTACACAGAGTACCTGTCAGTACCACATGAACACAAATAGTGTGGGTAAATTCTCTAGGTAGACACTAGCTTGACTTCTCTGTGTTCAGGGAGTTGTGTAGGTATAGTCTTCAGCAACAAGACCTTAAGATCAATTTGTAAAGAATAGCAAATGATCTTGGCAATAGAGTGGATTGTTTGCAGGTTCCCATGGGTTCCCTTTGGACAATGACTTTATGTGATGCAAACCATTCCTGATACAAAAAGCCTTATTTGGTGACAAGAGATGTCAAGTTAGGGCTCCATCTCCCCTGTTATTTGGCAATTTCTTCAGATCAACTTCACATATGTATTTATTGTAGGAAACTTTGCTATTTTAGGTTTTCATATGAACACTAAAATGGGCCTTAGTTTTAGTTCTCTATACCTGTATTTCTCCCCTTTCCCTCTTTTTCTTCCCTCTCCTTATTTAATCCTCTCATTCCAGTTCCTCCATCAATTCATAATTATCTATTTTATCTTCTTTTTCTAGGAAGATCCATCACTCTCCTCCAGTTCTTCACTCTAAACCTGTCCTCTGGATTATATGTATTATAGCTTGTTTATCAAGAATTAAGAGTTATCATCCACATAGATTAAGGGCATACCATATTTGTCCTCCTTTGTCTGGGTTACTTCATAAACTATGTCTTTGTTTCTAGTACCATTTATTTACCTACAAACTTTATTTTGTAATAATATTCCATTGTGTAAATATATCAGTTTTTTTCCATTTATATCTTGATGGACATCTAGTTTTTTTCCAGTTTCTAGCTAATATGATTAAAACAGTAATGAACATGTTTGAACAAGAGTCTCTATAGTTGTATCAAGCATTATTTAGGTTCTGAGGATAAGTAGTATTGGTTGTATATTAAGGTAGATCTATTTTCAGCTCCCTGATAAAATGTCACAGTTATTTCCATAGTGAATATACAAGTCAAGACTCCCACCAACAATGAAGGAATGTTCCTCTTATTCTATAGCCTCACCAGCATGAACTGTCATTACTTATGTTTTTAGTCTTAGCCATTCTAACTGGGAACAAGATGAAAACTCAAAGGAGTTTTGATTTGTATTTCACTGATGACTAAAGATGTTAAATGTTTCTTTAAGTGTTTCTAAGCCATTGGGTTTACTTTTTGAGAATCCGGTTTAGATCTTCACCCCATTTTTAATTGGTTGTTTGTTTTCTGATATCCAGGATTTTTTTTCACTTCTTTATATAGTTTGGATGTTTTGCCTTCTCTCAGCTTTGTAGCTGGTTAAAATATTTTACCATTCTAAACCTTCCAACTCTGTCCGAATGACAGTTTCCTTCGCAGACATCATAATATAGAGCATTTCAGTTTCATAAGGTATCATTTTTATTTGTTTATCTTAATGCCTGCGCTAATGGCCCTGTTCAGAAATGTTTTAACTGTGATAATAAGTGCAATATTATTCCTCACCTCCTCTTCTATAAAATTCAGAGCATATACTTTATGTTAATGTCCTTGATCTATTTGGACTTGAAGTTTGACCAGGATGATAAATATGAATCTATTTGCATTCTTCTACATGCAGCCTTCTAATTTGACCAGCACCATTTGGTGAAGATGCAGTCTTATTTCTACTGTGTGATTTTGGCTTCTTTCTTAATACTCAGGTGTATATAATTGTTGGGACTTATTTTTGGTATGTCAATTTTATTCCAAAAAACAGTATGTCTGTTTTTGTAGCAATACCTTTCTTTTTTATTACTATAGATTTGTTGCACAATTTCAGATCAAACATGGTGATATTTCTAGCTATTATTTTATTATTTAGGAAAGTTTTTGCTATTCCTCAGTTCATGTGTATAACTATGTGTTTCTATACATACGCAGCAGAAAATTGTTATTTCAAATTCTGTAGGATTGTGTTGGAACTTTGATGGGCAGTGCACTGAATCTGAAAATTTGTTTTGAGAGACTAGTCATTTTTACAGCATTAAGCCTACCAATTCTTTAATGTGGGGAATCTTACCGTTATGTGATATCTTCTTTGTTTTAAAGCTTTTATCATACAAGTCTGTGATTTTGGGGGGTTGAGTTACCTAAGTATATTTTATAGTATTAGGATTGAAGTTACCATGAAAGGTGTTGTTTCCCAGATTTTCTTTCTCAATCCGTTTTGCCATTTGTATATGAGAGCTATTGATTTTTGTCAGTTAATTTTGTTTCCATCACATTGCCGAAAGTATTGTTTACCTGCTGTGTTTCCTTGTGGGATTTTAGGGTCCCTTGTGTATACTACCACAAAACTACAAATTTCAAACAAAGCTTAAATGATTCCAACACTCTTAGCTTCAGGGGTTAGCCTTTGCACTGAATTTCTCTATTTAGTAAGCTCTGATTTCTTAGCATCTGCCTTTATCTATGTTGGGGGAAGATTAGTGTATGAATTGAATTACTTTTGGATCTAAGAAATGTTGGCATTTTGATGTTTTGATAGAATAAATTTCAATCTTCTTGTATAAATCTTTTTATAGAACCTTGAAAACTGTATGACTTTATTTGTACAATTTCATGTTATATTGCAACTTTATAAAGTCCTAAGTTTTCATAAAGGTATAGTTTTAGTTAGCAAGGAATGTGCCTACAAAGACAATGTTTATACTCTGAAGAACTACAATACCATTGCTATTATTATGTCCATTCCAAATGTCACTGCATCAACCACGTTTGTATGCAGTCACATCCATTATAACCTATATACCATTTGCTAGTATCTTAGTGTCTGGCTTCATTGTAGAGAGCAAATAAAATCTGCCTGTGTAAGATGAAGAATCTAGGGCCTTCT
The DNA here is from genome assembly GCA_902806775.1 of Microtus agrestis. Taxonomy (NCBI): domain Eukaryota; kingdom Metazoa; phylum Chordata; class Mammalia; order Rodentia; family Cricetidae; genus Microtus; species Microtus agrestis. The sequence goes on from CADCXT010006004.1 coordinate 245,923, forward strand.
TTCTCAATGAAAATCTTTGAGTAATGACATTGGTAGGTGAAGAAATTCCTTATTAATTGTCTTATTGTACTATTTCCCAACAAAGAATTGATGAGTATCTCCAAGCATGGTTCTTCCAGAACAAGCATTCCCATGAATTTCACCTTAACAAGGTCATAACGGATGCATACAAGATCTCCTTTCTTTCAAAACTGACTCCCTAAATCCTTCACCAGTGTGTACCAAATAATTTACTGACATGAAAACACTACTTTGTAATATTCATCCCGGGAAAATTTCAGTACAAAATATTGAAAAACTTCTACCATATCTACATGCTCTCCAGTGACGCCTCACTCCTTATGTGGTGTTTTCATTTCTGAATGCTTGGTAATAACTGTACTCTCGGAAATTAGGTCTCTGCAATTAGCACTCTAATTTCCGTTTCTTCGTAATGTGGATCCAGGAACTATCACCTTCCAGATGCAGAATTTTGGGATTATACTAGGAAAAACACACTGGCATATGGAAAAATGTCAACATGAGAAAACTATGTGAGATTCACTTTATATTACAGAAGTTCTTTTCAACAGTTTTCTTTTTATAGTTCCTTATTTTAAGAAAACACAATACACTATTTCAAAATATATGAATTTTCATGATGAAAGTAATAAGTCTGGCAACCTATAGAAGAAAAATTTCAAACAAATTTATGAGAGTGTTAGTGGAGGTTAAAGTTAATATGATTTTTTCATAAGCCTATCAAACATTATTAGATAAGTTTCTTTGTGCAGTTGATGACAGTTTGACAATAAGTCAAAGCGCATGGAATAAGTGTCAGAAGAGCATGCAGCCATGAATAGGACATATTTCATGCTCTCTCCTCCCAAGGTTCAGTGACTATTGAGGAGGAGCGGATGGAAAGACTGTAAGACTTAGAGGTCAAGAAAGACAGGATCTAAACAGTGTCTGCTGGACACAGTAGCACTGCTGTACTCATGAACTCCCACCTGCGATGGTTGGCTGCACACGGCCTGCAGAAGACCAAATCTGGTGATATGCCAGCGTGGACTGGCAAGTGGTGTTTGAGTCTCTGACACTAAATGAAGAGCTATGGACACTTGACTGCTTCTAGGGAAGGACAGTCAACTTTATTTTAAGGTGTTGTTCCTGTTAGATCAAACATGGTCTAGAAATAGCTCCATATGCAGGAATATATAAACAGGATAAGTTAGAAGCAAAGTGTTATTGATAAAAAGAAAACACAAAATTGGGGGGCGGCTAAGGGAGTGCATGTGAATCTGGGAGGAACTGAAGGGAAGAGATGGGAGTAAATGTTACAAAAATAAATTATTTGATATTTTCAAATAAATAAATATTTTAAAGTCTCCAATTTTATTTTATCTAATTATGTTTAAGTGAGCCCAATAGAAATGTTCAAGACAGATAGATCTATTGAAAGATTGAATAATTAGTCAGTTTATTAATTTTTCTCAGTATTGCTACTTGACTACATTTTCTCTTCGTTATTCTGCTGCTTGAAAAAGTTCTCATTCATTTATAAGTTCAAAAATATTTTGAAGAGCCATCCAAAGCGTCATGTACTAAGACACATTCATCAAAATGTATACAAAAAATTATCCAAAGCAATTCCAATAAAATAAGCCTGTTCGTATTAATATTAAAAGCATATATAGTCTTAAACTGATGAAAGATATTTATAGAGATTGCAATTTTTATAAAACACATGTAAAACTGCTATAATGTCAATTTTTTAAAAAATACATTTTAGATCTATTTTTCATTAAAAGTATCAATTCAATTGTACTATATGGTTCAACTACATTTTTCAAAGTTATTGATAGCATAATTCTTACTATTAGCAATTTGTATAAAGATGTCAAACTTTAACTCTCTCAATTTCCTTCTGCCTTAACTTTAAATTTGAATTCTACTGTTTACTGAGTTTATAAAGAACAGTTGGTTTCTAACCTAGATTAAACACTGTGCCCAGCATGGCCCATATTTTTCAGAAAGTACCTATTTAGTTCTCTAGAGTCTTATACATTTCATGAGGTGCCAAGCTCCTTGGCAATTGATTATCTAAAAAGTAAATGGAGGAAAAGTGGATAATAGCAATAAATTCAAGATGCTAAAAGTTTGTAAAGAATTTAAGACCTCAAAAGACAGTAAACTCCACTTTCTTATTTTGTACATCTAAAAATACAATAATCAAGAATATTAAATTATGATCTGTATCTCTTGAGGCAACCTGTGGCAGAAAACAAACCACCAACACACATAAAAAAATCAATGAATCTGAAAGTCATCATTTTAAGCTAAAAAATAAAATACAGTAAAGAACAAGTATTCTTTTGTGAGGAACCCATTTATAAATATAATCTTCAGAAAGTCACTGGTTTATGGTGACAGAAATAAAATACTATCTGGAATGCAGGGATAAATGGGTAGAAAATAAAACTATTGGGAAATATCCTCGATACTTAAAAGCTGTGGTTTGTTTGTAGTTGCTAGGGCTGTGTCATAGTTTGGATATGGAATATTAGCCAGATATATAAATATAGCAGGATTGATCTCCAGCTTGGCAGTGATAGAAACTGTTTGAATCATTTTAAGTTGAAGTCTAGTGAGAGTTTTAGACCTTTGTGCAAATGCACTCAAGTGAAATAGTGAGAAACTACCTCTTTTCTCACCGACTTTTAATTTCCAACCTTTTGTTGAACAGCTGGGCTCACTCAATAGTACCTATCATGTTATACTGCTCCACAACAAATTCAAAGCAATCATACCAATTGATCTTACACTAAAATCTCCTTATTTATATATAAGTTCATATATCTTGAATATTTGTTACAGTGATAAAGTTGATTAACACAGATTGCTTAACTAGATACTGTACCTTGAATGGCTGTTGAGATAAGGGCATGCTATATTCCAAAGCACCTCACAGTATATACAACAATGTACTATTTTTCTGTCCATGCCTTGCCTGAGGAGGGGCCACTTTGTGAGCCGTATTTAACATTTGACTGTTTGGAAGGAAAAGGATAACTATCGTCCCAGGGTCGAACCAGAAACAAAACCATCTACGAAGTATCACTATTCAACACAGGCTGATAAAGACTTATCCCTGGTGATAAAATGGGAGCCACCATGTGTTTATTGAGGTAAGCTGATGCTGTAGAGGTGCATGGGTGTATTAAAATAATATCAAGGAAAGGAGGCACAAGGAAAAAGCAGACGTTTCGGGCCACAAAGATACTGATTTTCTAACAGTTCTGGGGTTGCACATCCCATCTCAAGACACTGGCAAATTTAACTTCTGAGACATGTCTCAACTTGTTCCTACCTGGTTTTGCCAGTATCACATAGGAAGGAGCTTACAGAGGTGTTGAATCTTTGGAGTGGCTGTCTTCTTATAGGCTTCTTGTAATATGAAGCAACCATATTATAAAGATGATGTTTATATTGTATAAAGGAGAAAATAGAATCTTTTCAACGCCATTAAATTGTTATAGTTTCCCTCAACGTTGGAAAATAATCCTTCAGAAAGCTTCACATAAATTGACAATAAGATAACAAAATTTGTTTAATTCATTAGGGATAAACCACAAACACAAGTCAAAAAACAGCTCTAAAACTAATCTATCAGTATATCATATTTTGCTTCTTCAGTAAGCATCAGATTTCATGTATATACAATATAATCTATAAATGTATAGATCACATAAATTACTTTAGCCTGCTTTCTATATAAATTGTGGGTAATGTACTTTTTAAAACCCCAGTTTCAAACTTAACTGGATGCAATCTATTCAATCAATGGCTAAAGTTATTTCCAGGAACTTGGTCATAGAAAACTGCACCTGAGTGGTCTTCCAGTCAGATAGTTTACGAAGCTTGTGACAATAGTTCCAATGACAAGTCTTTTAGGCAAGAACAAGCTCCAGGTACATAGGACTGTGATCCCTCAGCAGACTCCTTTCATTGTTACTGCTGTCATATAAATGTTCCTAAAATATTATTGTTTTTTGTGAGAAGACAGACCAAAACCAAAAAGCTTGAGTGTGGGAAAAGGTTAAACCAGCTGACTGCAGGACTCTTTTCCTTTCATTTCTTTTTTCCCTTGTTTTTATTATGGTATAATTTTATTATTTAAAATAATTTTTAAATTTAAATACATTTTATCATATCTTCCCCTCTTCCAAGTCCTTCCAGATCCTCTACACCTCCCTACCCACCCCACTTTACATTTTTTCTCAAAAAACAAAAGCCCAAATAAAACAAAAAAAAATTTCCAAACTCAAGGAAACAAAATAAATCCATGTCTCAAAAGAAAACAAAAGACAAAACACCAAATTATAACCAAATAAATCAGAGAGAGAGAGAGAGAGAGAGAGAGAGAGAGAGAGAGAGAGAGAGAGAGAGAGAGAAGAGAAGAGAAGAGAAGAGAAGAGAAGAGAAGAGAAGAGAAGAGAGAGAGAGAGAGAGAGCACTGTGGATTCTTCATTTTGTTAAACTGTTTCTCAACATGAGGCCTCTCTTAGAGTGGTTGATATGCCCAGTTTTACTTTCTTGGAAGAAAAACTGATTTTTCCTCTCTCAGAAGGTAGGTTTAAGAGACAGTCCAGGAGTTAAACTTTCTACTCTCTCAGTTTTCACTCATCCATTCATCCATTCAATTTTTTTATAATACAGCACAATACAATATGAAAAGACAAAACAGAACTATCACTTTAGAGTTATATGAGACAAACAGCAGGAAAAGAGCCCAAGAGAAGGCACAAGAATCAGAGAAACATGGGATTCTTACGTCTGTAAATTTCTAAAAGCATTTGTCCTCAGCAGAGACTTCTTAAAGATGAGCTTTGAGCCCATGGAATTCCTACCATGTCAGAGTGCTTTTCATATGATGAGCTGACATGTACTGTCCTAGTTTCGCAAGATAATCTGGGTAACAATAGGATGGTGGTGAAGACCTAGCTGGGTAATCCTGGGGCTGAGGACTACGTAATAAAAGGAACGCTCGTGGGGGCAAATTTGATGCAATTGGGGGGCATTTGGCTCTACTTGGGGGTGGGGCTTCTGGAATCAGGCCAACTTGTAGAACTTTGTATTACAACTGACAAATTTCTTGAATATAAAGAACTTCATCATTTTTTATGATTGGTAACTTCGTATCCATCCTTATTTATTGATTCTGGAAGAATTAAGCCAAGTCTCCGTTAGCCTACCTAGAAAGGTGCAAGTCAGCGTATGGCCTTTTCCAGGTAGCCCAGTCTCTTTTCCTTATTTTCATTCTTCCGATGTAATAAACCCACAACAGTGTTTGGGACATTCTAGTAAATCTTTCTAGTGAATCATAGGATGCAAAGGTAGTCATGGGGAACGCGAAGACACCACTTATTCTCCAACAGAAAAGTAAGAAGTCAGACAGAATTAACGGTTATAGGCCTAGTGAGGGTGTTAGTAATTTTACTATGACACAGGAACTGTGGTTACTTCATAGGGGGAAGAAAAGAAGTTTGAGTGTGCATTCTGATTCCTTTTCTTTTATTCTTATTCCTATTACTGCACCATTATTTCTGAAACATTGAGCATAAATTTAAGGTCTAAGAATTTAGTAAGAAAAAAAAAGCTGTTGATCTTTGAAGTAATTATCTATAAACATTACTGTCTAGTGTTTATTCTTTGTTTTTCACAGAAATTAAGGTGGTATCTTCATGGCATTGCTCCATTTTTAGTTCTGTGTGATCATAAATGCACCGCATACTCTAGAGAGTGGTTTCTTTGATTTGAGCAGACTATAATCCAAAATTATAAAATTTGCATAACTGCACCTGCCTTTAATGGTATTCATTGAAGCCCTTCATCAGATTGACTCTCCAATGGATAGAATAACGTGATCTGATTATAATTTTACCACGTAGGTAGGAATATCCACTAATCATTTTGGCTTCATGTGTATCAAGAAGGTCATTAAGAAGTAAGAGCATCTCATATTTGAGACAACTTATATGAGGAAGAGGAAAATAGAATAAAAAGTGACTCTTTTGTACAGCAAGGCCACAAATTAAACTATACAGGCTAATAAGCTCAAATATTACCTACTGTGGAATATTCAGGAAGAAGTGAGATTTCATGATCAAAGCAAATATAAGAGGACTTTTATCATTAATTCTCAACATATGAGATTACACCCTGGAAATTTGTTAATAACTTATAGATATTTTAGAAGAAACTAACAAAATCACAGCTGTAACATGTTTAGAAAATTCCAACAATATTTGAAAGTTAAATAGATATAAATTTTATTTTCAATTTTAAGTATTAATTGGAGACCATTGAATGCTACATCTAAAATGTATCACATATGGTGAGAATCTGAACATATATGGGTCATCATATGAGAAAGAAACTGCCAAATTTATTGAAACTATATTTGGAAACAGTAGCTGTGAACTGGTACTGCATCTAGAGAATAACAATAAAAGATTTATAATTACTTGGAGTAATGATTTTCATGTTCATGGTTATAATATTACAACAATGCTTCCTTAGCACAACTTGAACCAGCTTCTTTCACAGGCCAACTACACTTCAGCAAACTATTCAGAAAGTTTTAATAACTAAAAGTAGACAAGACTGTAAGAAACCCAAGCACATTCAGTCAGAGGTTTTGATATAAGAGAGTAAAGCAGACACGTCTCTCTCTTCCTCTCTGAACAACAGGGAAAAATAGACAACTAGAAAGAGTAATTTTCTTACCTGAGAGCAAAGAATGGTCAAAAAAATAAATTTATGAAAAAATTTTGAGAAAGATAATGGAGTAGAAAGTGTCTGTCTTTCATCAGGACAACTATCATCATAGATTCTGTTTCCTCAAGCTCTCTTGTCACTCTAGAAAATTGTCAAAATCTGCAGTTCCACAAAAAAGCTTAAATAAGTAGCAGGTCCTTTAATTCACTTTCTTAACAGTCTCAGACACTAGAAGTAGCTTACACAATAGTTGTAGGTACCACAGTGAACAATAATACCCTGCCCTCCAAATACCAGAGATCTATGCGTAATGCTAATTGTCATTTATTTAGCTTTTTTACTTAATTAGAATATAATTGCAACATTTCCACACGCTCCAAATCTTCCCAGTCCCCCGACCCCTTGTGAATTCAAGGACTCTCTCTTATTCTTTAATTATTATTGTTGGATATGTATAGACATAAACATAGAGATGAAAATTTCTGATATCACGTAGTGCTTCTTATATGTATCCATTAGTGCTTTACAGTTGGAATTTATCCCTTAGGGTAAATAATGCCTGGGGAAGATTATTTCTCTTAGCTGTCTTTGATTGTCTGTAGCTCTTAATCTAGAGGTGGGTCTTGGTGCAGTTCCCACCTTCCATGTTGACAAAGCATTCAGACAGTTGATATTTCATGAGGGTAGCTTCCCTGGCATATCAAGAACATACAATAATAAAGCACATAATCTGGATCTACAATCTTTCCAACCCCTCTTCCATAATGTTTCTTGAACTAATTGATGCTTCCAATTAAAAAGGGGACAAAGCATGGCTGGGAAACTTGCAGTCTCTCCTAAATAAAAGCCTCTCTCCTCTAGCAGTGGGGACATCAAAAAGATTTCAAAACCCACAACCCCACTTCCTTGTGCTTTTCTATCTTTTCTCTTTAAGCAGCCAAATATTTGACATTCAACAGCAACAGCGTGTGCAACAAAACATGGACAGCGACTGATCAGACTGTGGTTCAGATTCAGAAAATGCCAAATAAGTATTTAACTGTGCCCCTAAAGCTGATCCCTGGCACATACAAGCTTTATAGCAATAAATAAATTTACAATGGTTGGAGACAACGACAGAAAAACACAATCTATTAAAATGCAGAATTGTAGAGCCCAGTGCCAATAGATATATCTACAAAATATTGTCATATTTGTGTAACACAGAACATTGCAGAAGACAGTGCACAAAGATTATAAGAGCCAGGAAATCAGTGAGTCTGCTGTGAGACTGTGACTTCTAGTATTTTCAGATGATACACTTATAAAGTCTTGCCAACATGATTGTCTGCATGATTTGGCAGAAAATAGGTAGGCAGGAAAACTAAACTGAATTCAGGGAGAAAGAACGTAGAGTCAGAAAGACACCATGTAGCTGCTGAAGGAGAAAGATGTCAGAACATTACCAGTAAGCCATGAGCCTTGTGGTAAAATATAAAATAATAGATATGGGTTAATGTAAGATATAGGAGCTGGCAAGGACTATGCCTGAGCTGTTGGCCAAACAGTGTTGTAATTAATTTAGATTTTGTGTCATTATTCGCATCTGGGTGGCCAGGACACAAAAAAGCAGTCTCCAATTACATTATTACAGATAAAAATTGTACTACAGAAGGACTATTAATACCTGAAAATTTGCATTCTTAAAAATTCATATGTTGAAATCTAAATCCAAAATGCTATTATATTTATAGATTGGTCTTTGTAGAGTTGATTAAAGCATGAGGTTTAACAACTCATGAATTGGTCTGGAGTATTGGAAACAATACTTTATGTAAACAAGCCATGATGTTAATTTCTCCTTTTTCTGCAATGTAAGAATACAATGGAATCCATCATAAGTAAGCTTCAAATTGGAATCTGGACATGCTGGTGTCTAGATTTTAAATACCAAATCTCCACCTCCTGAAAAATAAATATTTCTGGTCTATAATCCATTTACTCAGTGTATGGTGCCTTTGTTAGAATCCATAACTCATTGCAACTGAGATAGTTTTTATTGCTTTGTTTTAAAACGATGTCTTTACATTAAAAGAAAAATAACAAAGGAGAGAAAATTAACTCTGTAGAGTGTTCCTTCAGATTGTTTCACATAACAGCCACTAGCACCAATCAACATAGGGATCACACTCTCATGAGCACCATTCTGTCAGCAAGGGAAGCACACACTTGTGAGCACCAGTAGGCAGAGGGAGCACATACTAGGCAGGGGGAGCACACACTCGGGAGTACCAGTACGCAGAGGGAGCACCAGTAGGCAGGGGGAACAAATTCGAACAGGCACAAGGCAGCAGAGTGAGCACACACTCAGCAAAGGAAGCACAAACTCGTGAGGACCAATAGGCAGATGGAACACACACTCATGAACAGCAGTCAGCACAGGGAGCAAACACTAGGTAGAGGGAGCACACATTTATGATCACCAGTCAGCAGAGGGAGCACACACTCAGTACAGTTCACCAAGAGCACATCTAAGTAACACAGTTGATTCATTCATAATGTTTCTTCGTGTGGCAGTGTGAATATTAAGGATCTAAATAAAACCTATGATAAGGGGTAGCACTGAATATTATAACCCAGATTTCAAGATCTAGATGAATTGGTAAAGGGAAAAACAAAAGAAACACAGTTTTACCAATGACACATATCAGAGATGAAAACAAAGCACCTGTGTAGAGCTGCAGATTATAACGGAATGATAGAATGATCTGTATAATTTTGTCAATAGATTCAAAGCTTAGATGACATAGGTGACCTGAAATTTATGTCCTAAAACCTAATCTCTATTATTTGTGAATGCAAATTCACGTGGAAGCAAGATCATTGCAGATTAAATAGTTTGTTAAATATTTGGTAACCATAGACAGGTTGGAGCTTTGATTCATTAGATAAGCATCAGGATGACAGACACCTTTAACCCAGATCTCTAGGTGAGGAGGCAACAACTTTAATCTGCACCAAATCTCTACTGGGCATGGAAGAAGGAAGGGTTTTCATTAATTTTTTGCTTGCCTGGCCTTGTCAGCACATCCACTCCTTCACTGGCATTGGAGTCTACTTCTTCAGGACTCCTGCATGTGCTCAAGACCAACTCTGACACCCAGCCCCATGTGACTGACCAACTACTAAATTCTTGGACTTTCCATCCACAGCTAGTAGCATGTAAATAGTTTGAATAAATGCCCATCTATATTATTTATATTCATATGTATATCACTATATATCTTTAAGTTTGGGACTCTAGAGAGCCCTGATGAAAATAGTATCCTTGTTCAAAGCAGATCACATGAAGAAAAAGAGGAACATACCAAGAAGAGATGACCAACAAAGCTACAGTCACCTAGAGGATAAGGAGAGAACCCTGGAAAAAATGTTTCTCCTCTTAGTACTTAGGTTACCAACACTGTAAGCACCTTAACATTGAACGTTTGAGAAACTAGAAAAGTAGGATAATAAATTTCTTTTTACTAAATACTTCCATTTGTGGTGATATTACAGTGACTTCGCAAACTATTATCAAGATGAAATAGAAAAATTTTTCAAAGTCACACATAAAAAACCTGACAAAAAAATTGAGTGCTCAAATATCAATTAAGTAAATTTAAGTCAGTTTTTTCTCTGGTTTTTGTTGTGTTTTCCTTTCTTTTATTCTTTTTTTATTGATTTTTATTGAACTCTACAATTTTCTCTGTTCCCCTCCCTGCCTATCCCAAGACAATTTTTTTTTTTTTGGTTTTTCGAGACAGGGTTTCTCTGTAGCTTGGTGCCTGTCCCGGAACTAGCTCTTGTAGACCAGGCTGGCCTCGAACTCCCAGAGATCCAAGACAATTTTTTAAACAAAAGATTCTTCCTGATGAGATCTGACATTTAATGAACTACTGATATATGAACTGTACAAGAGAAAGAACAGAGAACACTTCTAGCTAGATGTTGAAGGGGACATTAAGCTCATTGTTCCAGTTGGTTGTAGTTATTAAATAAACAGAATTTCAAAACAGCTAGGAGACATACTTCTGGGCATGTCTGTGAAGGGATTTCTAGAAAATATTAAATGAAAAATGAGACATCCCTACAAGTGAACAGCATTTTCCCATAGGTGGCTCAAATACAAATAGGCCTAAAGAAAATGCACTGTGTATCTGTCTATGTCGAATTGGCACAATATGTTGAAAAACTAAACTATTACTGATATTGAGAATTTTCTGGAAACAGACTCTACTGTAAACCTCATGGATATCAAAAGAGTATTAATTGGGTATCATATAAAACTTAGACACAATTGTAAGTTGATATCAAACGAATTAAAATATATAGTAATAAAACATCAATAATTCAATATACACAATAAGCAAGCTAGAAATAGTATTAATATTAGAGAGATAGAACTTTAATTTTCATTATTTAAAGGTTATAAAAGTATAGATGTACAAATCCTATTAGAAGGCTCATATTTAAAGCATGTATATTATCTCTTTTATTATTTATTATTATTTATTTATTAAAGATTTCTGTCTCCTCCCCACCACCGCCTCCCATTTCCCTCCCCCTCCCCCAATCAAATCCCCCTCCCTCATCAGCCCAAAGAGCAATCAGGGTTCCCTGCCCTGTGGGAAGTCCAAGAACCTCCCACCTCCTTCCAGGTCTAGTAAGGTGAGCATCCAAACAGCCTAGGCTCCCACAAAGTCAATACGTGCAGTAGGATCAAAACCCAGTGCCATTGTTCTTGACTTCTCAGCAGTCTTCATTGTCCGCTATGCTCAGCAAGTCCAGTTTTATCCCATGCTTTTTCAGACCCAGTCCAGCTGGCCTTGGTGAGTTTCCGATAGAACAGCCCCCAACCCAGCAATACCACTCTTGGGAATATACCCAAGAGATGCCCTATCATACAACAAAAGTATATGCTCAGCTATGTTCATAGCAGCATTGTTTGTAATAGCCAGAACCTGGAAACAACCTAGATGCCCTTTAATGGTAGAATGGATGAAGAAAGTGTGGAATATATACATATTAGAGTACAACTCAGCAGTAAAAAACAATGACTTCTTGAATTTTGCATGCAAATGAATGGAAATAGAAAACACTATCCTGAGTGAGGTAAGCCAGACCCCAAAAAAGGACCATGGAATGTACTCACTCATAATTGGTTTCTAGCTATAAATAAAGGACATTGAGCCTATAATTTGTGATCCTAGAGAAGCTAAACAAGAAGGTAAACCCAAAGAGAAACATATAGTCATCCTCCTGGATATTAACCTTCATCAGGCGATAAAAGGAGACAGAGACAGAGTCCCACATTGGAACACCAGACTGAAAACCCAAGGTCTAAATCAAGAGCAGAAGGAGAGAGAGCACAAACAAGGAACTCAAGTATATTATTTCTGAGATGTCAGCAGAATGAGATGCTAACAGACAGGGTATAATTTCTATGATACAACCACATCAATTGGAAAAATTAATCTGTGCTTAAATTCTGATGAATTAAAATTTTTCAGAATTTTAAATTGACATCAAATTAATCCCTAAAAAATCTAGAGGTTTCTATGTGTCTAAGGACACATATAAATTAGTATCTTAAAATATATTAACTATATAAATGTAAAGATAAAGTGTAATCAAGATTATTTTTAGATTAGTAAATTTGGAGTTTGATTTTATTTTTGCTTCCATCACCAGGAACTAGTCACTTGGGGATACTAGTACCTGAGAAGTTGTGAAAAGTCATAAATTTAATGATCAGAATTCCTTTAGTTGGGAGAACCATTACACATTTTTCCTTGAGTTTCAAGGTAGAATTTATGATTTCCTTTTTCAGTTGGATGGGTCTTCCCTGGGAGATGTTCCAGATCATTATGGCAAGTTAAGTTAGCTTTATGCTTAGAAACCTGTTGTAGTCATAACCAGAAAATGTATAAGATATTTAAATAATTTTCTTCAATGCAGTGTTGGTTTTTTAACAATAGTGGCTGACATGTTATTATGTATATCAGACCTTCTATCACAAAGGAGAATAATGTAGAAAGGAGGTGTGGTTCTTATTAAAATCAGTATTTCACCAATCTCTCCTCACTTTGCATATCTTACAAATGTTGTGGACTAACTTTCAAGAATGACTGTAAAGCGTACTAAAAAGACGAAGTTTTGCTTTTGCAGACCTAAGAGAAGCTTTTCTTTTACTCCACAGTATAAGAAAGATAATGACTTTTTCTGAGCCAAACTTAAGTAGGTTGATTTGTTCTGTCACCGTACATACTCAATGTTCTTAGAACTATTTTTAAAGATTAAACAGGACAGTGTCTCTCCATCACTCTTGTTGGGCTGAGTGACAGGAACTGGCACAAACATAATGATGATGTCTCTTGCTGCTGTAGACCATAAAGTACACTGTCTCTGTCCCAGGATGCTTGAATCTTCTGCCAAAGTACATGGACCTCGGCAGGGCTAATTTGTTAGCTTGCTAGTTCCATAAAATTCTAAGAACTGTTCACAGTTCTTGACATTAACCTTGTATTTTCTAACTTAGTATTTATGAGAAAAATTCACTATTGCTTACTCTGAGAACATTTTATAGCGGTGACTTACAAACATTTGCGGAGAAATATGGGCAGAGTAAAGTGAATATATTTTAGTTCAGAAGGCAAGAAGTATATGCTGAAGCGAGTTTCTCTTTCCCTGTGCACAGATATTTATTTTAAAGCACACTTTCACATAAAAGGATGCCCTGTTAATTTTGTTTTCTACTCCATAGCAAAGTTGCATTTGGCTTTACATGGAAAGGACACATTGAAGAGGTTCTCATGTCCTTTACAAGCTGAATTACTTAACTTGTTCTCTGAGCATTCACCAAGCCTATCTTCATGCAATATTGATGAACTTGATGCTCACTGACATAAGGCTCTTTATTCCTAGATGGCAGGACTCGTAAATTTTTTTGATGTAACAATAATCAAGAAGTGAAACCTTAGCTTGTCTTAAGAGTTCAAAGGATTGTTCAAAAGTGACTGTGAAATACATCATTTCAAGCCCTGATTTTCTGATTCTCAGGAAAAAATGTCAAAATTGAATACTGTGTTTTCAAAGTAAAAAATGAATGGCATGCAGATCTCTATCTATGTGTCTACTAATTGCCAATGCTCCCAGTGCTATACTAAAACCTGTCTGCTACCCTGCATGTCATAGCTGGAGCATCTACCACTTTATTATCTAACACTTTATTTGACTAGCCAGTTAGATAAGGCAATAAGCCAGTTTTCACCTTCTTTCATCAGAAGAATTTTGCTTCAAATCGAGTTCAAGTTGCATTTAATTTTCATTGGTATACAATTCATCACTGTTTATCAAAGCAATTTTTCATAAATTGATGAGTTTTCAGTGTCTACTTAGTACAGAATTCTGACAGTGCTGCCTGTCACTCACTGTGAAGGAAGAGGCAGAATAGATCAATTTATTCTCATTAAAAAAAAAAATCTCCTGAACTCCATATGCCAATAATCAAAAATCTCAGTCTCAGATAAGGGTATATTTTTTTAGTTCTTAGGTCAATCAGAACCCATAGATCCTAGATACTACATGCCATTGGCAATGTTGTTGGTGACTCTCCAGAACTTTAACATAAGATCCTACTGCTGAAAATGGCACATGCTTATGTCATAGAGCATTGATAAATCAAGCTGCTACTCAGGTGGAAGTTTCATCCTACTGTCTAGCTTTTATGGTGCTAGAGGTTAATGTGCACTTTAACAGAGGATACAAGAAAGCATCAGTCTCACCCAGATGTGAATTCTGTGAGCGATAATAATGACTGTCCTTGTAGGAAAACGTGAGCACTCAATAGCACCAGGAATGTTATAGGAGTAATAAAGCATTACTTTCTGATTGAACCCATTGTCAGCTTCATGAGATGAAATTCATACATGGCATTGTTAATGGGGCAAAGAACATGTTACTAGGCAGGATTTAGGCCTCCATGTGTTAGGAATATTCAAGACAAGCCTCTCAGCTGATGCAAACAATTCCAATCAGACCAAATTAGACCCAATCGATGCCCACATTTACTGCAATGCTCCTTGGTGGCTGTGAGAGCATGTGTGGGGGGGCATGCAAAGCCCAAAGACCACGTGTTTTTTTTACTGGGTAGCAGCCTAAATAGCCTGTGGGAGTGGTCCTGACCCTCGCTGGGGAGGGGTAAGAGCTTGGTGGGCTTTTCTGGAGGTAGAGTCCAGACCAAGGCGACTCCTAGGGGTAGGGGGCTTGAAATGGAGCTTTCTGCTATAAGGATGGGTGCCAGGGGCTCGGGTGACACTTTCAATCATCCCAGACTCCTTGGTTATAGGTGTGTCAGAGGGCTGGGGTCTCACTTTTAATAAAACAGAACCTAATATTAATATTCTGCTAAATGGATATTTTACTTAAACAGCAACATAGATTTATATTTACACATATGAGTATAATCAAACTAAGTCCATTAATCATTGTACTTGTGTCTAGGGTTGAGCAAGTGGAATTGGACTACCTCTGTAGAAGCTTGGCCCTTGAGAAAACTGATGCTCCCTTTCTCAGCTGCATTTAACTGCCGTGTCTCTTCATCTAGGGCATTAATAAAAATTAAGTAAATACATTTACAGGATTTTTGAAGACTCTGACATTTTGTTCTTATGGGAATGTGTTCAATGGCTTACATATTCATATTCTGGCTTATAACAATACAGAACCCGATATTTTATTTACAACTATTATAAACATAATTTCCAAAAATGTGTGAAAACAGTTTTTAGGATATAATCATCCATTTATAATGTTTTTCTCTGAGGCGGAATCAGATTAGAAATAACCTATGTCTTATGAATACAAATTTAAATGAGTTTTAAAATAAGAAACTTAAATATTTAAAATCTTTCTTATTTCTAACTTTTTGTGAATATACTATGGCCTTGTGTTTTTAAAACTGGTCAGTATAATATAATTCCATCAAAATGCATTACTAAAATATATTTACTGATATAGTGTTATGTAGCAACTTAAATTTTATAGACAAAAACAGATTAGATACTAAGAAAATTGCAAAATGTTTAATAAAGGAAGTGATGTGGTGTAACTTGGTATAAATGTCAGCATTTGGACCCTACAAATGAGAGTATGTTCTCCTAAGTTTGCCAGTCATCTATATTTAAACCATTTAGTGTGTTAATTTCAATTGTTAATATAAGGAAATAATAAAAAAATAAACTCAACAAGAAGTTGTCTCTCTGAAATTATTTTCAGAATAGTGAAATGTTTTTTTCTTCAGTTACCTGACATAATCAAAGGCAACATGCACAATATGGGAGTGAGAAGCAAGCATAAGGCAAAAAGACAGAAACTGTGTGTCAGCATTAAGGTGATGTACTAGAGAGTAATCTCGGTTCCTTCGTGTTTGTGTGACTTAGGAAATTCCATTACACTGACTCAAGCAGGTGGTTTTGTACATCAGAATCTAGATTAGACCATGCTTGCTTCCCTCGGTGTTAATGAGGTACATATTTTCTTAAGACTGCCTGTCAGAAGGTATTTGTAATTTCTAAGACTTAAGTTAAGCAAATAAATTCATGAACTTTTATAAAATGTTACATTCCATCTATCAATGAAGTATATATTCGTTTTTACCCGAGTAAAGTTTGAGAGGATTGCAAGAAATGTCCTGCATTTGAAGTTGCTGTCACCCCAGGGGCTTCTGGCTAATCAGATATCAGCTTTCTCTTTTGGTCAGAAAACTTATTTTTCTGGTAGAAAAGAAAAGAGCATTGCTAACAAACCTTCAGAGATAAGAGTGCCAACCCTTTTCAAAATACTCCTGTAATAATAGCCATCTCTGCATTTTTTTCTATCGATTTTATATTTCCTTTTCATTTAGAGAAGTTGAAGGTGAATCAATGATTTGCAAGAAAAAAAAGTATTTTATTCTAACTACAATGAAAAGGAAATTAAGATATTTAAAATACATAGAGTCATAGATCAATCTGGGATATGAATATATTCTTAGAGACTTACAAGAACCTTGACACCGAAAGTAATTTCCTCCTGTTTTTCATTTCAGCTTTCATGCCTGTGAATTCAATCACTCTTATGAAACATTGAAAGATAATGCTTTTGAAGCTCCTAACACAATGAGAAGATATCCTCAGAAGACCCCTTGCAAGCCTGTGGGTCAGAGAGAAGCCACCTATCACCCTGCAAAATCAACAAGGGGACCAAATATATCTTCTTCTAACACTGATTCTTTGATGCATGATACAACAATGGAAAACACAAATATTTGTAGAACAAATAAATCAAAAATTCAATCTTAATTCAAATTTAGAAAATATTTGTGTTCCTTTCTCTGAATTAAGTTCTGAAATCCATTTACTAAAGCTGATTTTGGCCTTTTTTGTTTGTTTTTGCATTTGATTTTACAAAAAATCAACAAATCAGAATGTGAGTTATATCTATTTTATTTACTTCTATTTTTGGAACAGGGAGTATATAGGCAATTCTATGTAAATATTTGAGAAAGAAATAAGTTAACATTTAAAGTCAGTCCTCAAATTGGAGGTTCGTAGTAATTCAGTTAATAGCCAGTTAGATTAAGCTGATTGTGAATATTTGGTTGAATACTCCAGAAACTTGCCCTATTTGAGTAGAGTACATAGACTTCCAAGTATCTATCTCCTTTTTAAAATCATATTTTAATTTGTACTTATGCATATGTAACTGTTATGCCAAACACTTGATAGAGGCATTGGTTTTTATAGAACTGTCAAGAATTAATTATAGAAAAAAAGTTTCAAATGACTTGCAGTAGAAACATTTTGTCAACCCTGTCAATTACAAATTTTCCAGTAATATGTCATGTAATATGTTTCAGCATATTGTGAGGCACGGTTAAAAGAAAACACATGTAAATTCAATGATAAGCATTAAAAAGATTCAATCTATTAACACTACATAGTGTTCAATTCTCTACTTCATGCATAATTTGGGAACATGGGGTATTTATTCTATTTTTACTGAAGCAACACTTGTCTAGAGTTTATCAGCATCTTTCCTGTAGGGCCATCTTCAGTGTTGCCTGTCAAATTTCATGGTGTTCAATATAAGGAGTTCATTAGATCTTCTGAACCTTTGTTTATAGAATTCAAAAGCATCCATTGGGGAAGAAATTAGAACCTTTCCTTTGTGTTGCAAAATAACTCATGACATAATGTTTTTTGTCATTCAACTACATCTTTTAACTGTCCTCTTCTACATAAAACCCTACTCATTGTCTGCTATTTTAAGAACTTCACAGCTGGTCTTCACTTAGTCTGTATGAATACTGGTGAAAGTCAGCCTCAAAGCGTGGGATATTCCATCTTTCTCTCACCCTTCCTTCTCTGACCTCATACATTTGTTGTGAGTCAGAAAATAAAAATCCACCAGTAAGGTTTTAGAGAATGCCTTATCATATTTTACATATTTTTGATTCATTTTGGTATTGTACTCATGCATCAGGACAGTGAGCACTTCAAGTAGGTCTTGTACAACTGAAAAATAATACACTAATTTTTTAAAACTTCTGCAAATTTAAATAGATACATCTTGGCAGTAGTGTTACTTAATTGGATCTAGAGAATTAGAAATGAGGCTTACTTACTTCAGAGATAAAGAATACATGAAATACTAATATTTGTCTCAATGGTTAGTGGAATATCAATTTGAATAACGTATGAAAATATATTCCTCATAGCAATACACTATAGAAATGTTATTTATATTCACTGATAAGACTATATACTGACATTAAATTAGTAATATGGCTAGCCTTTATTTCAAGCATAAGTATTAGACAATGCTGAGACACCTATTTATTTATTACTACCTAATTAATTTCTACACACAAGCTCAACATTTTGTATTGACAGTACATGAGTTAATATTTCACTGATTGTTAAACATTCACTGAAGATAAAATAATTGTGTTAATCATAGCAGAGTAAATATTGGTTCATTATTATTATTTCCTGTCACTAAACAGCATCCTTTACTTCTATGTTATTGGGCTTTTCCAATAATGCCACATTTTACAAATAAATAGAATTGTTAGGTGAGTTTAGCCTTACTATTCATGAGCATTATTTCCTGTCATTTTGTGAGCACAGAAAGAAATATCATAATAATTTGAAAGTATTTTATAATTTTATTCTGTTTCTAATATAACATAGCATTTAATACTGGCTGGGTGTAACATTTTAAAAGATATTAAGGAAATTTATTTTAATTGGAAATTAATTTTTCAATATATTTGTAGATTCTATCAGTTACATAATAAAATAGGATATTATTTACTCCACTGCAATTTTTACTGAAAAGTATACCAATATCAAAATTATTTTGAATTTTTTTCACATTACTCATATATTGAGGAGCTCATATTATATATATAAACAGATACACACATATAAAATTAAAGTTTATATCATATATACAAATAAATTACAAATATAAAAAGAAAATTAAAGTTTTATGTCATATATATGAATAAATTGTTAACTGAAATAATAACGTAAATCTGAAAGAACAGATATCAGCGTTAGGAAATAGATTGTTATAGGTAAATCCTTACTTAAGAAATAAACTGCTTGTGATAAGCTAAGTTTAATATTTTTCAGTTATTCATTTATTTTTTGTTGTTCTTATTTGTTATAATGCACATGCCAGAATGACCTGTGCAGTGAAACCTTCTTAAAATATATGAGGGCAACCCTAATTAAATCTCCAAATAACGGTGATACAGAGTCACAGCTGGACATATCTTGTCACCAAAGGAAGCTTGCAGTACCAGGATTGGATTATATCCAATTGAGTTTTGGGCCAAAGAGGTCCTATGGAATTCTCCAAATAAACCCGGCTATTGCTAAGATAATAGGTTGTTCTTCACAAACTGAAATCAAGGGCCCATTGTTGACAACAATACCTACACAATTAATTGTACATTGAAATGTCTAGCTGGTGTCTACATAGAACTTTCAAACCTTATGGTTTAGTGTCTTAAGTTTGGAAAGGTACCCTGTAGGCTACCAAAAGATAAAAGTAAACACCAGGGTAGTCACAAACTCTTTGATTTATCATAATGTCTTGACTGCAAAATATGCTAAAGCAATGGTGGCAAAGCTTGTGGGAGTAATCAATCAATCAATGTCTGATTTGACTTAAGGCCCACTCCCAAAGATGGAACTCCTTCCTGATCCTTCATGAAGGATGAAGAAACAGAGACTAGATAGGCCAGAGACCTAGGGTGAAACTAAATAACACCAGTGTTAAAAAAAAGTAGTAATAAAATAACTTCTAATGAGATTTTGTTTTACTCATAGATCAGTGCCTCATTCATCTGTAGTCAGAGAAACTTCATCCTCCAGCAGATAAAAATAAATACAGAGATCCACAGACAGACATTTACATGAGAGAGAAGGAGGGAGGGAGAGAGAAACTTTGAAATACAAAGACCTATATATAATGTCTCCATCAAATCCATCTCCTCAGAGCTGACGAAACCAAGTGAAAGAAGAGGAAGAAAAAGTATAAGAGACAGGAGGAGGGGGGGATGGAGGACACCCAGAAAGCAAGGTCCTCTAAATTAACTGAACGAAGCTTATGCAAATTCACAGAGAGAGAATCCTCATGCACAGTGCCTGCAGGTACTATCTTCATAGAGTCCTCAGCAAACTTACTACCGCTTTCAATTTAGTGTTCCCTGGGACTCCTGAGTGGGTGAACGGGTTAGTCTCTGATTTATGTGCCTTCACTTGTTCTCTTTTCCATGTGTTGATTTGCATTCCAACTTCAACATGATGGTCTTTTTTTATCTTATACTTTATGTTTTGATGTTATCTCCTAGAAGTCTATTCTTTTTAAATGAGATACAGAAAGGTAGTGGACCTGGAAAGGAGAAGAGTTAGAAAGGAACTAAGGGAGTAGATGGAGAGGAAATTGTAATCAGGCTATATTGTAAGAGAAAATAATCTATTTTCAATAAAAAGGGAAATAGAAGAATGATGACAAAGTTATAATTTATTCCACGAAAAAAATAAAGGAAAAAGAAGAGAGAAAGGTCAACTTGATATACAAACTAATTTGCAAACTACAGAATGATTAATCGTGACATTAAAATGTAGGACAATCCATTTAAATTACATCAAAATATTATGCAGTGAAATTTTCATTTTTTGGACATCATAGTATAATGAACCTTAGAATATTTGAAAACATGTATTTAAAAGAAAAAGTTTAGTAACTGGAAATTGATTAATATGGGATTGTTGTAATTAAGACGTCAAAAACAATACCAATCAGGTTAAAGTCTATGTGTTCTGACAACGCTTACTTGATCATGAAAATCAGATACTATCCTAATTAAATGTTCTTCTATCTGGAAGGGACAGACTTAGAAGAATGAATGAGGTGGAGGTAGTAAGCCATCAATGGGATGGAAATGGTGGGTCATTAATGGGATGAAAGTGGTGTGCCATGATTGGAGGCAAATGATTATTTCATAATAGATTGCTAGAGAAGCATTATAATAAAACTTATTTAATTAAAAAATCTTTAAGGATGCTGCTTAGTCTTTGGATAAGCATGATACTGTATTTATTTAAAGGTGAATTCCACCTTTTTGATCCAGAATATCTATCAAGGAACAACAAGCTAGAGAAAATGTGATTTTTTTATGACCAGGAAATGTGAGCATTTCAACTGATCACAGTAAAAGGATCAACTTATAAACCTGAGTGTAGACAACATAGTCTTCATATAATAACTTTACTTTTTTAAACTTTTAGGATTAAAGGGCCAAAATGTTTTTAATTGACATAACAATAAGATACCTATTTTTTAAAAAAAAGAGAGAGAAAGAAAAATATGCACAGCCACACATGTGAACACAATGAACACATACTGTAACAAAGAAAAGGGTGACTATAGAATATTTGGAGACATTTCATGAAGGAAGAAATGTTAACATATAACTATGAGAAAAATCCATCACAGAAACAAAACAAAAATAATGGTAGAACTCTTTGTTAAGAATATTCATTACAAGAAATTCAAGACCTTAAAGAAAAACATGGGAATAATGGGTGTGGGAAGGAAAACATTAGACACAGAACCAGAGAATTTCCAGATATGAAAAGTTAATAGCTGAAATGAAAAAGTCCTGATCAGGGTATATTCAAATTGTATAATATAAAATTATAAACATATACAAGGTAAACAAGTTTAACCAATTGATGTGTGAAGGGATGGATGGCTGAAAAATATAATTAAAGGGATACTCAGTCACCTGTAGGAAAGGAAAACATGACTTATTAACTTTGTTACTGGAGTCCTTGAGGAAGAATGAGTATTTAAATGTGTAGTATACTAAGTAGTTCCAGAGGAATTGAAACAAATTGACCTATAGAGAAATTAAGATCACTGGGTTTGGGGCAGCCACCTGCAATTCCAATGCTCAGGGCACTAAGTACAATTATCACATTCATCCAAAGGGACAATTTATAAAGCAAAGAGTGTTGACTCTTCTGTATTCTAGCTGTTTTGTTTTCATATAAGTTCTGTCTTTGAAGTTATTAGATACATTGTTATGTTCCTGCTCTAATTGTGGATGTCTACATTAATACTTTGTATGCAGATTATTTAGTTTAATGTGGAATTATACATTATAATATGAAGAAATACAGCATGTAATATAATGTATATTATAGGATGTTACTATATGTTACATATTAAAAAGCATTGCATCAAAAATATAAGAATTACTCAAAAATATGTGTTATGTATCATAGTTAATTAATATCACCATTTTCCCATCTATTCCAGTATAAAAAATTTATATTTAGTTAGTTGCATTTAACCTTATCTCATCTTAATATAAATGATACAAGTATTTACTCTTTTATGGGAATAATATCATACAGATTCATTTACTTTAATCTGCAAATATGATTAAATTAACTCTTGGTTTAAATAAAATTTATGTTGTTATTCGTGTTTTTACTAATCCTGTGTTTAGTCTTGAGTTTCTGAGACTTATGTCATTTTCCTTTTGATTAGAAGCACTGCTTACCCACGTCTTCCTTTCTAGGGAATTTTCAAATATTTTTTAATTCTCCCTTAGAGTATTCACTACTTGTCTAATCTTATTTTTCCTTTTTATCTAAACAACTTTATTTTTTTTAATTCTTGTGAAGACCTTTCAATTTTTATCAAAATTACTGTAAACAGAGTCTCTTCATCCAGAAGTTGTTGCCGAATTACCATTCTCCTGCTGCCAAATTATGATCCTTCAATGAATTAGAATATTTTGGGTGAAATAATTTTGAGTTTTCAGACATGTAGTTCCCTAAGCTTTCAAATGTATTATTGTTTCTCAACCTCCGTAACCCTGTGACCTTTTATGTTTTATTTTTTTGGTTTTTCGAGACAGGGTTTCTCTGTAGCTTTGGAGCCTGTCCTGGCACTAGCTCTTGTAGACCAGGCTGGCCTCGAACTCACAGAGATCCACCTGCCTCTGCCTCCCGAGTGCTGGGATTAAAGGCGTGCTCCACCACCGCCTGGCTCCTGTGACCTTTTAGTAAGAAACCAAGTGACAGAAATTAGAGTTCAAGCAGGTAGTGGTGGCTAGCCATGGGTGCCATGGGAAGTCGCAGGCAAACAGGAAGGGCAGGAGAGGAAGTTAAACTGGGGAGAATGGGAGTTGGGTGCACTGTTTTTTCTCTCAAACCCAGATGACTAGGTTTGCATCTGGTTCTGGCCTGTGCCAGAGGCTGAAAAGCCTCAGCCAACGATTTTTTTGTGTGTGTGTGTGTGTGTGTGTGTGTGTGTGTGTGTGTGAGAGTGAGTGTGAGAGAGAGAGAGAGAGAGAGAGAGAGAGAGAGAGAGAGAGAGAGAGAGAGAGAGAGAGAGAGAGAATTTGTACCACCAACATTGGGAACCAACTGTAGCAAGATTAATAAAATCCCACAGACAAAAATTAGGGTTCAACCTGAAGGTCAGGAAAACAAAACAGCCAGCCACGGACTCTCACCTTTATATCAGTCCAAAATAGTCCAATCATAGTCCATGATTCTGAGAATGAGACTGAGACCAAGAGCTGTCTCCTTCCGTTTTATAATCCTTTCTAGTTCTGGGATTCAAAGTATGCATCACTATCACCCGATTTCTGTGACAAATTTAGTGTGGCTACTGGGATTAAAGGTGTGTGTCCCAACTGCCTGGTCTGTAAGGCTGACCGGTGGAGCTGTTTCACTCTCTGATCATCTGGCCAGCTTTGTTTATTAAAATACAAATGAAATATCAGTATCCCCCTGATTGCTCTTTGGGCTGAGGAGGGAGGGGGACTTGATTGGGGGAGAGGGAGGGAAATGGGAGGCGGCGGTGGGGAAGAGACAGAAATCTTAAAGAAGAAAGGAAAGAAAGAAAGAAAGAAAGAAAGAAAGAAAGAAAGATCAGTATCCCCAACCCAAAAATTATTGTGTTGTTGCTTCAGGACTGTAATTTTGCTGTTATTATATATAGTAATGTAAATATTTGATAGGCACGATATCTGATATGTAATCCCCAAAGGAGTTATAACACACAGGTTGAGAAACACTGATTTGCACTCCTTTCCATTTTGACAATTTCATCACTCATTTCCTTGAATCTTTATTCGATGTCTTATTCCCTAAGATATGAATGTTGAAAGATTCGCATCATTTTCCTCAATGATGTGTTAACTCTCAAGTGGTATATTATTGTGGAGTTCTATGAAATTCATCTTATCTGAAGTTTTAGTTTTCAGACTATGTCACTGCTAATCAAGGCTCTGACCACTGATTGACTCAGATTACATCTAGCATACTTTTACTGTGCTAATTTTATTTTTTAGTTCTGTAAGTTATATTTTTGATGCTGTTTTCTTGTGTTTTAGACACACTCTTCCTCTACAATCCATGCTCACCTGTAACTTGTGATTTTTAACCCAACAAGTGCCAGTGTTGCAAGCATAAGCCACCGTACTCCATTTCATTTAAATATGCTTAAAAGTTCTGTTTACTTACTAATATTTTCTCTTTGATTTTTATTTTTAAGCAAATGTGTCATTATTTCCTAAACCTTATTTATGACATACTCGAGTTCATACCTTCTACTTCTTACCTCCTACTTCTGCCTCATAACAAAAATGACTTATTTTCTGATTCTTCTCATACTTGTTACAATTTTTCCAATATTGGTACAAGTATAACACCTCCTTTATATCCATTATGGTTACATTTTATACCATGGACTGTATTCTTTATCAAAAGGCAAAACAAAACAAAATACCAACAATTCTACCCAGCTACAACTTGAGAGATGGAGAATTAGAGTGGCTTAGTTACTTGTGAGCCCCTCCTAATTCACTTGATTTACGGTGCAACAGTACAGTATAAAGAAGATCAGTCCATCTAAGAAGGGCATCCTTCTGTAGTGCTATATAACTTTAATGGAGATGGAACTCAGTTTCCCTCAGGACATTGGTGAGCAAGGGAGACTGAGGAGCGTCAAAAAGCCTACTTCCCAGATTCATGCACTGCTCTGCTCTTTGAAGATTCGTGAGGACCTAGACTGGATAGTCTTTATACTGACAACTAGTCCTGCCTGTCACAGCTCTTCATTCAATTTTCAATTGTTGGTTGCAAGTCGAGGCACAGTCTGCCATGAACTCATTGTTTATATATATGTCAAAAAGATAAGTGTACCCAAATTTTCTTTCTAGTTATGGTAATTTTCAGGGCTTATAATGATTATTTGTTAGGTTCTTTTGCGTTTGTAGAGCCTAAAAGTTAGATTAGGAAAGGAAAACTTTTTCAGTCATTTAAGCAAATGTTCAGAGCAGTAGCCTCCTCTAAAATCATTGGATATTATAAAAATTAGGCACAAAATCCCAACAAAAGAGTATGCTAATAAAAGTTTAGGGAGGTTATTTCTTATTCATATGTTTTGAATTCAGCTGAAATCTCCTGAGAAAATTTAACTAACTATAAATTAAAAGTTAAAAGTGGAACACCCTTTTCTTGAATTCCAGGGAAAGACACTTGAAGTGTCTTTTTATGCTTGACCCTAATTGGTCATTTTAAGCTCAGGGGGTTTTCAAGATTCACCTACAGAAAAGGGAAAGCTACTGCTTATACACTGGTAGTTAGGGATATTTAAATAAAAAAAAGAGGGTTCAACTTGTTTGAGATTTCTGCATCATCCATTTAGAAATAATCTCTTTACACATTTTTGTTCTGCTTTCTTTAACAATACTATCAAACATAATGTCATGTGCAAACATATTACTTGTGTCTATATTTAAAGTCACAAGGTACAGGTTTTTAGCTAAAGCCTTCATTTCACACCTGAGAAAAAGCAATCTATAAAGTTTCATGATGTATGACAGTTTAGATATCCTAATCAGCCTGAAAGGTGTTAAAATGGTACTTGTCAAAATGTCAAATAGATAATAGAGATATTTACCTGCATTTTAACAGCTATCCCCTCCCCACTGTGTAAAAGGATAATAAGAATGATGACAGAACCATTAGGATGTGACTTTCGTGTGTGGAATAAGATGATCTGATTGCTAAGATTGATTTCGTGGAGAAGTTCCTTCAGAAATATTAGCCATCAACATATGATAAGACCTTGCACATTTGTAAGTCAAGTCATCCCATAGGTTTTTAATTCTGGTTGTTCTTATTTATTCCACTAAAAAGTAAATAATAAAGATGTTTTCAAGATAAGTGATTAAAAATACAAAATAAAAAGTAACATGTTTCTTATCCTGATTTATTAGGCATAAATATAAAAGTAAAATAAGAACCATGCAGTTCTTATTTGAAATGCAGGCTCTTTCACTTTCTACCCAAAGTGAGCAATACAAAGCAGTTGTGATCTTCAAGTTGTGCTTAATTGTATTGTTGATAGAGTTGCATCATCTTCTGGTTGAAAATATGATCAAAGCTGCCTAAGTAAATGTAGCTCTCATGGAAGTAGAGATGATGTACAAAAGAATCTAAGTCACTTAATATATGATTTCTGAGAAAATAATTCCTAACACAAGATATTAAAATAGTACTGAAGTGTCATGTATGTGGTCTAAACATTGTAATTAAGTACACTATGATATTACTTTCCATGAGGTTTCAGTGTAAACACAGCCTGTTTCTCATCTCTGCCTCCATTGTGAATATTGAAAAAAATCGTTGAAAGGAGGAAGCCATCTGAACTTCTGGAAGCTAATGGCATTGTTTATGTCATGTGTTTAAACACACTGGTCATTACAACCTCATCTGTGCACAGAGATGGGGAGGACTTTTAGAGTTGTAAAAGAGGAACAAAATAAAGCAATGGTGTTCATGAAGTTTCTGAGTGACACAGTTTTGTATTTTGGAGCCCGCACAACAACAGAAGCTACAGGAAGCTGTCTTGGCACATCCATGGAGAACAGGGAATGACCTGGAATCCATGCATTCACAATCAAAGAACAAACACCTTTTACCTTAGCCCTCTTTTGTTGTGATGACAATACCTGAAGAAGTAACAAAATGAGAGAAGTTTCTGAGACAGGATCAGTACATGAAAAGGATGTGAGAGGCTTGTGGAGGTCTTTATCTTAGGGATAAAGAGATAAACTCAGATATTAAAGGCTTTGTGCTGTGTTTTATGTAGATAAGGAAATAAGACTTCAATAACTTTATTTTTCTCTTAATGTTATCTAATGGGAAATGAAGAGTTATGTATAGGATACAGATCATATTTGTAAAAAAATAAACAATAACAAGATATCCTCTTCTAAGTACTTTCTTCCTGCATCATAGTAAATGTCAGTAATATAACTGAATTTGCTCACAATAATGAGAATTTCTGAATTTTTGTCCCATTACCTACTTAAGTACTATCAGATTTTTTCTTCCCATATACATAAATACAACTCTTTTTATCAAAATACACATCATACATTTTGTTAGCAAATTTGTAGAAAATATTAGTAGCAATATGCCATCTGAAAATATTGGAGATGTATTGGTTTATAACTATATTAATTTAATTCCCAAATACTAAATGTATACTACTTCTTTCAGTACTTTATCAAAATTTTTACCAGTTAATGCTTACCTCTTAATTTTTAAGTTTTGGTATCTGTACATCATCAAAACATATTATCTTATATTACCAGTATATTCATTCTGAAGATATATTTTATTGAATAATAAAGTTTAAATGCACAATAATATTTAGGCTTTTGAAATCTGTACCAATCATTCCCAGTGCAACATTCTCAAAGTACAAGATGTTAGTAATTGTAGTGTATGAGATTTGAAACTAAGGGCTGTAGAGATCTTCCAGTCGAGAGGGAATTACAGGTGATGGATTCTTATTATTTTGCACTGTTAGAACTAAAATGGTGATTACTCTTAGGTAAGAATTGTTATATGGCATTTTACAGTAACCAGAGGGACTATGAAATGAGCCAGATTCTGGAACCATCTCAAAATCCATTTTAGGAGTTTTAATTATGCTTTGGGTAATTGTAAAACATAATACTTTAACATATTATAAAGGACAAAACTGTGAACCATAGAAAATTAGCCTAATGTGTGTGTGTGTGTGTATGTGTGTGTATGTGTTATACATCTGATAGCAGAGCAGAAAAATAGTATCCAGGATTTTTGCTAAAATTTGGAAGTGAAATGTATGATAAAATGTCTTTCCAAGCATCTTAGGAGTAAAGAAATGGAGACACCAAATTGTATGATGTCAAAATCTATTATCTGAGTATTTCTGTTGCTATAATTTCTATTTGGAAAGACAATGACTCACATGATATATTTGGTTGTCTATATGGAACTGAATGCAATTAATATACCCCATGATAACTAAAGCCAAAGAACAACAAAAGGCAATGTACTAAAGGCAGAAAGTCACTATTCAGTTCTTCATAGTATCTCTGAGAGGCCTCTAGGAACCATTAGACACCTAAAAGAGGAAAACTAAGTTGAGTTCATGAAGGCAGCAGCTGCAATTATTGAAAGGAAAATTGTCAGTAAAAGCCTGCTTTGACAAAGTTCCATTGTTTAAACAGCCATCTCTGAGATAGCTTGGAGACTGTGATAATAGCCTCCCAGTAAAGCAGTAGAAAAAAAGAAACAATTACAATGGAGCTATTAGGCCTATTAGCAGCTCTCAACAGCAGCATAGGGCCATGTGATTGACTATATCAAACACAGTTCAGAGCATTAGGAGAAAAAAGCTTCCCCTGCTTCCCCACAATTTCAAAAAGACAGAAGAGCATGGGTCTTAATCAGACAAACTTCATTAGTAGAAGACTGAAATGACCTAAATTCAATCACAGAAAATCATAATCTGATGTAAAATGAAGACCTGTTTTAATGACTGCATTTTAAGCTATAAAACAGAAAATCAGTCAGTAGCTATTAAGTTGCTTGCAGAGAGCCTGTTTCATAATATATAATTATATACTATCTGTAAAATTAAGATTGTTTATCTCCATATTTATCAATAAAGAAAATGTTGTGAACTCCATATATTTTTAATTATTCACAGGGAAATCAGACTCCTATTGTTTTCCTACTTTGCATCCCCAGGTCTTCAGCACATGAAAGATTCAGGAGGGAGAAATTTTAACAGATTTAAAATAAAGTAGGAGAATGTAACTATTCTCCTTGGGCAGGTGAGCCTAAAGAACAGCTGAGGAACTCAATTTAATATTTTCCCACTTTCTGTGTACCATGAAAAACACAATAATATTCTCCCCCAACAAATAATAAAATAAAATATGGAAACAATAGCTAGAAAAATCCAATAAGCTCAGATTTAAATGTATATAAGAGACGATTGAATAAAATAAGTTCCCTTCTTCAATCACCTAATCATGAAATCTATATTGTGAATTTTTTCAGGATATTTTGAGGCTTATTCAGAATACTTTGCTAAAGTAATAAATGGACATTCCTTACAATGTATAAGCCATTTTGACATTTTAGAATTTGGTTTCCCTAAAGCACAATATTTCTGCTAAAGATAGGCAAAGGCTGCTTATGTGTGCAAGTATAGATTCTCAGTGCAAGTGTCCTTGTACTCTGTGAGTGTTACATCAGTGTTACATCAATTTAAACAGTGTAATGTCTTTCATGAGGACTGTCAAAACCAGCTACTATTTGCCCATTTGAGGGGGCCAATGAGACAGAGGACTGACCTCTAACTCATTTTCAAATTTATCTATATGCTGTTTATTAAGTCACTTAACTACTCTAAATGCCAGACCTGTGAAATATTTATAAAACCACAGTTTACCAAACTCTCAAATGTATTATCTATGTAGTGACAGTATTTGGAGCCATTTTTTTTATTTATTTATGGTCTTTAATTTGCCTGGTTTAAATTTTGTTATCATTAATTATGTAGAGTCAACCCTGTGTTCTTGAAAACAAACGACTTTAAGAAATTAGTTTCAGAAATTCCATTGTTTACATTTATGTTAAAGTCAAATATTAAGGACATCAATGAGGAAATAGATGGCTCATTGGTTAAGAGAATGAAATGGTCTTGTAGTGAACCCAAGATCAGTTACCAGTACCCGTATGTGGTGACATACAACCTCCTTTAATTCCAGTTCCAAGATACCTCTGGTATATGTGGATATCATACTCATATACACACTACTATACCCCACATATACACCTGATTTAAAATAAAAAAATATTTTATTTTAGTAGATTAACTAAAAGCCTTTTGAAAAATTTGAATCCAAAGTAATACAACATTTCTTTTTATCACAGACATGAATTAATCAGACTTTTGGACTTTCTTGATAATAAATCACAATGAACAAATTCGCTACCTAATACTAAAAACATAAATGGCTTATAATGTCTAAACAGATTTTATAGGAAGCTGCTAATTTCCATTTTAATGTCCTGAGCAGATCCCACTAGTATTTTAATTATAGCTATAGTTAATTAAATGTACTTTGTTTTGACTTTTCAGATATTCAAAGATGATTCCTTTTTTATTTAAGTATCATGGAAAACTTGAAAATCATCATTTTCATTCTTTGTAACAAGACATTGTTAAGCATGTTGAAAATCAAAGTAATGTGGGAGAGTCTTCTATTTTGTGTTGATTTTATTGGTTAATAAAGAAACTGCCTTGGCCTTTGATAGGACAGAATATTAGGTAGGCGGGGTAGACTGAACAGAATGCTGGGAGAAAGAAGCCAAGTCAGGCAGTCACCATGCCCCTCCTCTCTGAGATGGAAGCAGGTTAAGAAACTTCCTGGTAAACTACCACCTCATGGTGCTACACGGATTATTAGAAATGGGTTAATCAAGATGTGAGAATTAGCTAGTGAGGGGCTAGAGCTAATGGGATAAGCAGTGTTTAAAAGAATACAGTTTCCATGTAATTATTTCAGGTAAAGCTAGGTGGAACCCTCCCGGGTGGTGGGACGCAGCCCCGCTGCTCATTACTACATCAAATTATTTAGATAAAGCATGATTAACAAAGACTCACAGACAGAAATTGGGATTCAAATTAAAGACCAAAAAAGTAATGCATCCAGCCATTGGCTCTTACCTCAACCTCAGTCTGAAAATGGTTATCCTACCTCAGGGAAACCTCAGAATGAGACAGACTGAGAGCTGTCTCCTCCTGTTTTATAGTATTCTCTAGTTCTGGAATTAAGGGCATGCACCACAACCATCTATTTTGTATAAAAAAGCAAGTATGGCTACTGGGATTATCAGTGTGTGTCATTGATATCTGGTCTCAAAGACTGGCCATTGTGGTTGTTTTCCATTTCTGATCGATTTTCAGAAAGTTTTGTTTATTTAAATACAAATGAAATACCATTACATTTTCCTTATTTATATAAAATAAAAAGAAGGCTATAACTAATAGAAGAAACTCTATATACAGTAAGTATAATATACAATATAGAGGTAATATGTATCAACAATATGTAGTCCATTTGCACTTAACAAATTCAAAGAAAATCCTCCATATCTCTACCATCCTAGTGAGTTTAAAGTCTTGAACCTAATTTACTTTCTAATCATAACTTGCTTTCTGGCATCAGGTAAACAAACAAAATCATAACTATAACTAGTCTTCAGCTCCCCCAGAAACCCAAGAAGAAAATATTAACTGTATAAGCAGGAGGTGTAAACAAGCAATTTCCAAAAATTAGGAGTAATGACAGAAACACTGCCTGGACAGTCGCCCAAAGTTCCTGTGCAATGTTGGGCCATCATTCTTGAGCCAAAAGGCTCAGCATATCCAACATACTTTTCTGTGAAGCAGGATTTTCTTTTTTTTAAAAAAAAATCCTTTTTTAATTGATTTTTATTGAGCTCTACATTTTTCTCTGCTCCCCTCCCCCCTCAGACCTCCCCCAAGGTACCTATGCTCCCAATTTACTCAGATCTTATCTTTTTCTACTTCCCATGTAGGTTAGATTTATGTAAGTCTCTCTTAGTGTCCTCATTGTTGTCTAAGTTCTCTGGGATTGTAGTTTATAGGCTGGTTTTCTTTGCTTTATGTTTTAAAATGACCTATGAGTGAGTACATGTGATAATTGCCTTTCTGTGTCTGTGTTACCTCACTCAAACAATGCTTTCTAGCTCCATCCATTTTTCTGCAAATTCAACATGTTGTTATTCTTTTCTGTTGTGTAGTACTCCATTGTGTAAATGTACCAAATTTTTCTTATACATTCTTTGGCTAAGGGGCATTTAGGTTGTTTCCAGATTTTGGCTATGACAAATAATGCTGCTATGAACATAGTTGAGCAAATGTCCTTGTAGAATGAATGTGCATCCTTAGCCTGGTGCTGGTGGCTCACACCTTTAATCCCAGCACTCAGGAGGCAGAGGCAGGAGGATCTCTGTGAGTTCAAGGCCAGCCTGGTCTAGTTCCAGGACAGGAACCAAAAAAGCTATGGAGAAACCCTGTCTTGAAAAATCAAAAAAAGAAAATGTGCATCCTTTGAGTAAATGACCAAAAGTGGAATTGCTGGGTCTTGAAGGTTGTTTCCTAATTATCTGAGAAATTGCCACACTGACATCCAAAGGGGCTGGACTAGCTTGCATTCCTAATAACAATGCAGAAGTGTTCCCTTTCCCCACAACCTCTCCAGCATAAGTTGTCATCAGTGTTTTTGATCTTGGCCATTCTTATAGGTGTAAGATGGAATCTAAGTTTTTTGATTTGCATTTATCTGATGACTAAAGATATTGAACATTTCCTTAAGTGTCTCAGTCATTTTAGATTCCTCTGTTGAAAGTTCTATGTTTAGGACTGTACTCCATTTTTTTTATTGGATTATGTGTTTCTTTGATAAAAACAAGAATATTCTAAAGGACTGTACTTCTCTCCCAAAAAATTACTACATGCACCTTGCCAGGGTTTACTTTCTTCTCCTTCTTTCTTAATTTCATCACTAGTAAAACATACTATAATTTCTGCTAGGTCTATTCTTACTAATTGATGAAGTCTCAGTTTTCCTTTTATAATAAACTCAGAGATATTTTCCATATAAATTTACTTGATTTATGAAATTAAAAAATTCTAAGATAATATCTTCCCTCTGCATTAAAATTTCTGTATGGGATAATTTGGCAGGTAATATGATCAGAATGCTGTAAGGATTCAAATATACACAATCCATATGCATCTTCTCTAATTTCTCTTCAATCAAAGTCTATTGTCGCTCAGCTTCAGCTGATAATTTCCTGGGACTATTTAAGTCATTGTTGCCATCTAAGGCTTTGTTTAAATGAATAAGTTCATCAGATTTTAGCCCATTAGAGGGCCATAGATTGGAAATGTCTCTTAGCAATCTTTGGAAGTCATTAAGAGTTTGCAATCAATCTCTCTTAATTTGTACCTTTTGGGGTCTAATATTTCTTAACTTTATTTTATAACCTAAATGATTGATAGAATCTCCTCTTTGTATTTTTTGGAGCAATTTGTAATCCCCAATGAGTCAAAATTTTCTTTACTTTTTCAAGCATTCTTTCTAAAATATCTATATTTTAATTGGATAGCAAAATGAAATAAATGTAATGGTAAACTATAGATTCAGGAAATTCCTTAGGTATCAGTTCTTACATAATTAAATATTGGCTCAGAGTGGGGCCATTTAACACTCACTGTGGGAAAATCTTTCATTTATATCTTTTAGCAGAAAGAGAATTATTATAAGTACGTAATGTGAAGGCAAATTTTCTCTGTCCTTTTCTTATAAAAGTATAGTAAAGACAGAATCATTTAAATCAATAACTCTAAGAGGGCACCCTTTTGGCAATAGGGAAGGCAAAGGAATTCCAGATTGTAGAGGGTCCATTGGTACAATTACTTTATTAATAGTTGATAGATATGTTACCATTCTCCCTTTTCCAGATTATTTTTAACAACAAATAAAAGAGAATTCCAATGGCTTTGTTGATTCCTCAATATGCTGAGTATCAAGTTGCTCCTGTACCAGCTATTCTAAAACCTGCAGATTCTTTACTGTTAAAGGCCATTGTTTAACCCATATATGTTTCTTAGTTAACCATTTTAAAGGTAGGGCCATTGGTATCTCTGAGAGTTCATTAATTGTTGTTCTGTATTTTTTTTACAGACTGAATAGTTGGTGTCTGTGTTTTATAATACATTATAATATCCTTCCCAGAACATGAGTTGGTTTATGGTCTGTTTCTGAGACTGTAGTAATGTTTATTTGGGTATTCTGTTGTTGTAACAGATCATGATCCCATCGATTCCCTGCTATATTAGCCACATATGGCCTTAGTCTTCCTCTCTGTCCTTCTGATCCTGTGCATTCAATACATCTCATGGTTTATTTCATCTGTGATTGGGTTCCAATTCCTAAACATCTACCTCATTGTTGGAGGCTACTCTTTTTTTTTTCCTAGCTGCCCAGACTCTGGCAAGGTTCTGGCACCTGTCTCCTCTAGCTGTGGCTATATGGCATCACACTGACTCTGCCTACTCTCTTATATTTCTTTCAGCCTGGCTTTATTCTGTTAAGCAGCTAGGCAAAAGTAGCTTCATTTTGAATCAATGGCAATAAACCATATTCATAGCATACATCACCTCCCACATCACTACCTCCTGAAGAGGCCAATTCAGATTCGAAGACCCTGTATTAATAGTAGTCACATTTGCAACTGTGTCTAATAATCCTTTTATTATAATGTTATTTATTTGTACTCGTAGGTCTGGTCTTTGATCATTTATAGAAATCTATGAAAATATATCTTTTCTGTTTTTGTTGTAATATTTGATTCATCCTCCCTTGTTATTAGTCTATCATTCAGAGTAATACAGTTTTTATAACAGGCATTGGATTTCTAATTCTCCTGGGGAGGAGCGTCCTTCATAGTAACTCGAAATGACTGGACTATGTTTGACCTGGTGGCCTGTGAGAGGTTGTTCAAGGAGTTTCCCAATTATAATGGGTTGCCTTGTTGGTCTCATTTTGTTCTACACTCATTGTTCCAGTGTCGGTCTTTGCTGAATCTTCTGTCTAACCCAGAAGTTTGGGGTCTTTTCTTTGGGTGATTTCCCAGTAGAAACATTATTTCTAGGAATGCCCTGTCTACACTCCCTTCTCAGATGTCCTATTCTACTAATTCTACCACAATTAAAACATTTGTTGTTTTGATGTCTCTTTATTATACCTTTGAAATACTTTCCTACAACCTCGTGTTTGCGGACTACATTGGCTGTGTTCCTTCTCTTTGTTTTTTAATGTTTTGGAATTCCAAATTAGTATTTTCAAAAGCTAGAAATTCAATGAGTACTCATCTAGTTTCTGGATCTGCTACTTGTATTTAAACAATTTTAGTTATTCTTTGCAAAAAGTCACTAAATGGCTCTCTTGGGCCTTATATAACATTAGTAGTATGTAATTCAATTCTTTTAGTAGTTCTTGACTCTTGTCCCACACATTCAAAGCTGCTGTAAGGCATAGGGACAAGATATATTCATTGTATATAGCTTAAATATCTGGATCAGAATAAAGGCCCTCCCCAAGAATTTGATCCTGAGAGATGTCAAAACCTCTGACTCTACCTTGATGTTAAAGGGCCTTGGCTTCCTCTCTCTAGTAACTTCCATTGAAGGTGTAGTCTGTTGTTTAACATAGTTGAGACTAATTGAATGTCAATGACTTTATCAACTGTCTCACATATGGTGAGCCTCATGTGGAAGCCCAAGTCTTTGCCAAGTGCTTCACATATGGTGAATGCATGCCACAAGAAACTACCGCTTGCTTAATATCTTTTAGGTCTTTCATAGGTATAGGCTCCCATTTATACTCTATATCCTTTTGGATATTTACCATTTGCTGACTTTTCAGAAGTAGTAACAAGAAGAAAAGTAGCTAAAACTCTTGGTAAGTCATCTCTGACTCTGAGAGGTACTAGTGATGCTAAATCTTTACTATTATCTCTTGCCTATACATCCTGTCCTTGCTTACAAGTTCTGACAAGTTCCTCAATCAATTCAAATCTTTTTATCACTGTCTTTTGTAAAGTCTGAATCTTTTGACCAGTGAATATTTACTAATTATTTCATCAAATCATTAATTTCTGTTTCTCATCATATATATATATGATTCCAAGTCTGCGTTGCCTGCCTGCATTGGTCATCTGCCCCAAGTTTTTAACTTTTTCTATTAATGATATCTTCTCATCCTTAGAAATTATTTGGATGGCATACAGATTGGCTTCCAGGATTGATGTTCTATATGCTTGCTTGTCATAAGTTTTTTCTTTAGCAGATTTGGATTGTCAACTTCAATACTATGAATTCTTTTAGAAAACCTCTCCGTACCATTTTGTAAGGTTTCATATCCCATTGACATGTATTGAATCTTGCCTTAATTTGACAGGTATAAATCCTTTCTGCTAACTTCTCCTTACCAGTTTGTAAAGACTGTATCATTTCTAAAATTTTCACATTCTTTATTCTGTTATCAAACCATTTCTTTAAAGATATAATATAAATTATCAAACTGATAGCAGTTATGGCTAAGAATACACATATTCCAGGTAGGTTATGTATCTTTCCTAGAATTCCATTCATAACAGAATTGAAAGGATTTTTAAATTCCTGAATTGGGATATTATCTGTAAATTATTGTAGGTATAGTTTACACATTGCAAAAATGTGTGTGTGTGTATCATTATTATACTGTAAAAGTCTCAATTAAACTAGGTTTTTGACAAAGGAAGTCATTTGTTAATCTGCTATTACACACACGTGCACACACACACACATACACACACACACACATATGCACACATATTTAGCAGATGACTTTCCTCTGTTAAAATCCTGGTTTAGTTGAGACTTTTAAGGTGTAATAACAATGTGGGCCAAAAAACCTGTGGATTTTTAAGCCAATCTCAAAACCAGTCTGAAGAAAATTTTGTTAAAGCGATGCTGGTCATGGCAACTGTGTAGCAATTGTTCATGAGGAGTCAGGGGGAGCAGTGGGTGCCTCGTGGGGTGGCAACAATGATGTCACTTAATAAAAACCCAGAGACAGAAAATGGGCTTCAACCTGAAGACAAGAAAAGCAAAGCAGCCAACCACTGACTCTTACTTCAATCTCAGTCTGAAAATGGTGATTCTGCCTCCAGGAAACCTCAGAATTGAGACTGAGAGTTGTCTCCCCCCATTTTGTAATCATCTCTAGTTCTATGATTAAGGGTGTGCACTACTACTTCTTGGTTTCTATGTCAAGATAAAGTGGATATTGGGATTAAAGGTGTGTGTCACTGCTACCTGGTCTGTAAGGTTGGCCAGAATAGCTGTTTTACTTTTCTATATTCAGGAAAGCTTTTTTAATTGAAATACAAATGAAATATCACTTACCAATTTGAGATCACAATGTCTTTTTTTATCCTTTCCTCAAAAGTCTGAATGATGAGATAATAGGTAGTTACACAGACATATGGCCAAGGAATGCAGCCCAGGATCTGAAGCCTAGGATGGCACTGTCATTGATAAAATAAGTTTAAATTGCAAGTGACAAATACCTTCATGCTCTTTGTTGACTATGTTGAAAATGAAATGAGAGGGCTTTACTTTAAGGAGGCCTCAAATTTTATGAGTTTTGTCTGGGGGAGTGCTGGCAGATTCTGTCATTGAAATCTGATAAATGTTCCCTAATTAGAAGACAAAGGTAAACCCAGATTCTGACTCTCCTTTATGAGTATTGTCATATCTTTCACCTTCAAGCTTAAAATGTTTGCACTTAAATGCTGCATGTGTGTACTGTCAGTTTTTCAAATCTTTTTGCAAACTTTTCCTTATTTGTTTTTTTCCACTGTTTACATATATTTCCTCTTCATTTTTTTAAACATAGTTATTACAAGTTTCACACCTCTATCTGCTGACTCAGGAACTGAACTGATTTAAACTTGGGTCTATAGGTGGCCCTTTTAGTAGAATGGATCAAAATCCCCAGGATCATAATGTTATGTAGCTTAAAACTCTAACAGGAACATTTTACCATTTTTTTTGTGTATGTTGGAAACTTTGAATTGTGTTATTTTTTAATGACAGGTTAGATACAGAAAAGCCATGTATGAGAGAAGTTTATGCGCAGATCAGTTATTCACCTCCTTGCCTTTCTCATCTTAAGTCGCCCTCCCAAATAGGTTGCTGTGTTTGTCCTGAATGATTTATTAAGAAATTATTCTAGAACACTGAATCCACAAGTCTAGTCACCACACAGAGCATCCACTTGGATATCTTTTATAAATCATAAGCAAGCTGAGCAGTGGCTGCACATGCTTTTAATCCCAGCACTTAGGAGGTAGGTGTAATTGGCTCTCTGTGAGTTCAAGGCCAGCCTGGTATACAACATGAGTTCCAGGGCAGCCAAAGATACAGAGTGAAAGCCTGTCCTGAAACAAACAAAGAAAGGAAGTAAATAAGCCAGAAAATCATCAATAGACCTGCCAGTTTAGAGCTCTCTCTTAAATAATTCTTATATTTTCAACAATTCTCCTTTAACTATTGAATAGCTTCCATCATTTAATATTTTTCTGGAAATTATGTGAGAATTTTTATATTAAGCAAAGTGTGACTACCACAAAACCATCAGGATAATTAATAATGTTGACTTTACTTTAATGTCTGCTTCTTTTACCTATGTAATTTTCTTTTCTAATACATACAATTCTTATAAAAATATATAACTCATGTCCCACATAACTCTCTCTATACATACACACATGTACATATAAATATTTACTATATAACTTATTATGGAATTAAGTTTTTAGATTATAATTACATTATTCATAATATTACATTATAATTTAAAACATAATTGACTGCTATATATGCATTTGCCTCAGTCTATATTGCTATGCTTATAGCTTATTTGTGAACTATTCCTCATTGTAGTTTGCTGAAAATCCCACATGGTAAATGGTACTAGC
Organism: Microtus agrestis; assembly: GCA_902806775.1. Taxonomy (NCBI): domain Eukaryota; kingdom Metazoa; phylum Chordata; class Mammalia; order Rodentia; family Cricetidae; genus Microtus; species Microtus agrestis. The sequence continues at coordinate 285,261 of CADCXT010006004.1, forward strand.
TATTATCACTATGTCTCAAATAAGTTCTTCAAGTAGAATATTTAAGGAACTGCAATAAGAAAACTGTTAGATGATAGTGATGACTTCCACCTTAATATCCACATTTTAGGTAGTTTTTTTACCTCTTATCAGAGACTATTGTGTATTTTTCCATAAATATGAAACAATTCTGTATCACATTAAAATGGTCATACTTATACTTGAGACAATGATCGAGTATATCTGCTTGTCTTCTTTGTGTGTGTGTGTGTTTTATCAAAATAACTTTGATATTCCATATTACGTCTGCAATAATGGCCGAGATCAAAAACACTGATGTCAACTTATGCTGGAGAGGATGTAGGGTAGAGGGAACATTCCTGCATTGCTGGTGGGAGTGCAAACTTGTACAGCCCGTTTGGATATCAGTATGGTGAAAATTAGAAAATAACCTTCCTCAAGACACAGCAATACCACTTTTGTGTATATTCCTAAAGGATGCTCAGTCATACCACAAGGACATGTGCTAAACTATATTAATGTTTATTTAGAATATAACACGTCACAGTAATGCGTGAGTAAATAAATAGAAGGAACTAAACTTTTTCTTGGTTACTAGTTGTTAAAATAGGTCACTGTTTACTTGTAGTGGATTCCCATTTTTTTAGGTTAATGTCTTCTTTTATTGTTTTTATGGAGCTAAATATTTTTCTCTGCTCCCCTCCCTTCCTCCTCCCACCCCTTGTACCCTCTCCCATGATTCCCACATTCCCAATTTACTCAGGTTGCTATTATTTTTCTTCACTGTGGAGTAATGCATTTTGTAAATATAACACATTTTCTTTATCTACTCTTTTTTAACAAATGCATTTTTAATATTTATCTAGTTATTATGTATACAACATTCTGCCTTCGTGTATGCCTGCACAACAGAGGAGGGTGCCAGATCTCATTATAGATGTGGTTGCTGGGAATTGAACTCAGGACCTCTGGAAGAGCAACCAGTGCTCTTAACCACTGAGCTATCTCTCCATCCCTCTTTATCTACTCTTTAATCAAGGGACATTTAGGTTGTTTCCAGGTTCTGGCTATTACAAATAACACTACTAGGTGTTTGTCTTCTTAAATGATTTTATTTATTTACTTTTCTTTTATGTGAATGAATATATTGCCTGTATGGAGGCTTGTTCACCATGTACATGATTGTTACCAAAGGAGGACAGAAGAGGCATCTAATCCCCTGTGATTACAATTACAGATGTGTCGCTGTGTAGGTGTAGAAGTTGAATACAGGTTCTCTGAAAGAGCAGTCAGTGCTTATAACCGCTGAGCCATCTTTCTAACCCCACATGCTTATCTTTTACAAAAATTTCCATTTTTGTGTTTTTTAAATCTATGAGTTTAGTCTTTAAAATATTGCCCACAAAATGTACCAACTGTTATTCAATTACTACAAGCCATCATTAGTGACACACATAGGCACTGAGTTATTAATATAAGGTTCAGTGCCATTCCATAGAGAGCAAAGAATGGGGCTCCATTTAGGAGAAAGAAGACTTTGAAACAAACAGATACATTAAAATAAGTCCATCCTGGCTACATATAGGTAGTATAAGAAAAATTAAAAGCTCTTTGAATATCTCACTAAAATCTTCTTTCTATACCTGAATATAACTATTCCATAGCATAGCAATAAATATTTTTGAAAGAAAATTGTTCATTACATAAAAATAATCTAGAGACAAAATTACTGAAGGACATCTGAGAGCACAGATTTTAAAGAGTGAGAACATGTAATCGTGTGATTATTAACAACATTTCTAAGAAATCTTCCTACAAATTGATCTCCATCAGCCAGGAGAGGAAATATAGGTAATGGAGGTAAAATGGGAAAGAAATTGCTAGCAGGTCAAAGAGTAAGAGAAAAAATGAAGCATTTCTCGGCATGTAATCAGGCAGCTTTTGCCAAAAGGGAATGATTAGATATTGATGGCAACCCTAGGTTATTTTTTTTTTCTGCATAGAATTCTTACTTCTACCACCAGGTAAAATGTATTTATTTATTTATTTATTTATTTATTTATTTATTTATTAACGATTTCTGTCTCTTCCCCACCGCCACCTCCCCTTCCCTCCCCTCCCCCAATCAAATCCCCCTCCCTTGTCAGCCCAAAGAGCAATCAGGGTTCCCTGCCCTGTGGGAAGTCCAAGGACCACCCACCTCCATCCAGGTCTAGTAAGGTGAGCATCCAAACTGCCTAGGCTCCCACAAAGCCAATAGGTGCAGTAGGATAAAAAACCCATTGCCATTGTTCTTGAGGTCTCAGTAGTCCTCATTGTCCGCTATGTTCAGCGAGACCGGTTTTAACCAGGCTTTTTCAGACCCAGGCCAGCTGGCCTTGGTGAGTTCCCGATAGAACATCCCCATTGTCTCAGTGTGTGGGTGCACCCCTCGCGGTCCTAAATTTCATTTAATTAATTTGCAAATGACTTTACATAGCTGCAATTTGTGGTCCTCTGGCTTTCTTGCTTTACTGAAAATTATTGAATTATAGCTGTGCAAATTTATTTCTTGTGTCTGTTGCAGTGATTTGTGCTTTTTTATTTGATGATTGTCTTCATATGTTATTTCTGAGAAGAATCATTGGAAGGTGAAATCAAATATGTTTACCACTGATAGATGAACAAAGAAAATGTGCATGTATACACAATGGAATATCATTAAACTATAGAAGCAATAAAATATTGTCATTTATGGCCAAATAGATGAAAATGAAGGAAAATATTTTGAGTCCAATAAATCAAGTTCTAAAAGACAAATACTATTTGTTCTCATTTGTAAATGAAATTCAGAATAACTGATTTCATTGAAACAGCATGTGTAACAGTGATGATCCAAGCTCCATCTCAGCAATGCAAGGCTATGAAGAAACTCTTTTTCTACAAATGTAGTCTCAAATCTCCATTGTGTGCTTCAGATAGGAGCCCTAACTGCTCATAGTCTTTGCTGTTACATAATGACTTTTTATCTTACTTATACTACCTGTATCCAGCACATTAAAAGTTTATGCCAATTCTGTCAGCAAAATTTTAACCACACATTGCTAAGTCTGTTTTATAATTTAATTTTTATTAGTATTGTTTCTTGGCTCCATAAAACAACTTCACCCAAAACAATTACGTATCCATTGTCGTTTTCTCCCATTGAGTCTTCAGCATAATGAGAAAATATCACTAGCATTGTTAGGCTGATTTTATCTTTCTCTTTATAATAAAAATCTCATCATGTCTTCTCAATGGAAACTGAATTAAACAGTTCATTGACATATTGATCAGATTTCAAGTTATTCACACCAATCTAGAATTTCCCTTGTATTTCTGTCATTTTATTTCAGAGGAATAAACAGGAACTCTACCCAAATACTGAGCATAGAAGAATATGACTATAATCCTTTTGTGGCACTGAGAATTCTGTTATTATTTCTATACTACTATACCATGCCTACTATATGCAAATATCATGTGATTCTACAAATGTTGCCATGCAGAGAATGAAAGTGTTTTCTGGTTCCTCTTTCTACTGTGAATAATATGATAGTCTCTGACTGAACTTCTGCTTCTGCAGTATGGCCGGCTTCTCAGTTTGGAGTACGAACAGCAAAGGTTTTCCTTAGCTCCCCATTAGACTAGAAAATTTTTGCTTAATACATAACTTTTAGGTTTAACAATAAAAAAAAATCTTTCCTTTCCTGTGCACCTATAAGTGGTGTTCTTCCAAAGATTATATATATATTCATTGTTATATGTTTAACTCTATGGTGTGGGAGAATGATCTGTATTCTGTCAATTATATTTTAATAAATGCTAATTGGCCAGTAGCCAGGCAGGAAGTATAGGTGGGACAACCAGGCAGGAAATAGAGGAGGGTCAAGGAGAACAGGAAAATTCTGGGAAGAAGGAAGCCCATTTCTCTGCAGTCCTTGACCAGCCACAGAAGAAGCAAGATGTGACGGCCTTGCTGCAAAAAGTACTGAGTCATGTGGCTAACATTGAGAAGAATAATGGGCTAATATATATTATAAGAGTTAATAAGAAGCCTGAGCTAATGGGCCAATTCATTTATAGTTAATGTAGACCTCTGTGTGATTTCTTTGGGACTTAATGGCTGTGGGAACTGGGCAAGAAAGAAAACCTCAGACAATTCTATTTAGCTCTCTAATTGATACTCACATACTCACATATTAGGAAGTCATTAACTGAGATCTTTGCTAAAATGTTAGTTTTAAATGACCACTAATTTGGTTAATATTCACACACTTTAGTTTACATAATAATTCCACTTTTATACTTGTATTAGCTCATTATTCTAGTATATACTAGCCACATGGCTTGGTTCCTTTTTCAGCAGGGTAGGTCACATCTTCATATTCCCCTTTAAATGTAAAAGAACATTTATAAACAATATTTGGGAATATGGGTGTAGTTTTGTTCATACTGCTTCTTGCTGTTGGGGGTGCTCTTAATCAGGTCTTTCATGGTGTATTCTGTGTGCTATATTTATCTCAGTCAGCAGTTAGGCAAAGTATTTTCTTAGGGTGTTCACCGAGTCCTTTTAGGGGGATGTGGTTTCTCAAACCATAGTTGTCTGGAAGTTTTTCACAGGTTCTCATCTTTTGTAGAAACAAAAGAGAAACCTCTTTTCCAAAGCAACATATTCTTAGACTCAAATTTTGGAATCAAGATACCTTTAGAACATATATGCTGGTTTCACTTAGCAGCCCATTCAATGAAATGTCTCTATGTTCTTAGCTCCTTCACAGTCAAAAAATTCAAAGAAAACACAATACTATACATATCTATCTGTGAATTTTCCATCTTTACATGGCTTATTTTTCTTTACTTCCTTTTAATCTATGATATACTCTGTCTCTTTAAAGACATTTTAAAAACATGATTTACTGCTTTTCCAACTCTCTATATTTTTTTCCTTCTCTCTCCCAAGCCTATGCACATTTATTCAACACTGTTACCCATTAGATGTCTTTTATGTTCGAATCTGTCTTATTGTATATCTGTAATTATTTTCTGATCAGAAGCATTTCTTAAAAATGCTAAGCAGCTTGGTCTCAGTGGCTCTGGGTGCTTGCTCTGCCTCTCTCAGGCTTTAAATATGGTAGAGGTAGTTCACCTCAGCTCTAGAACTGCCAGGTGGGGGTCATCCTCACCACCTAAACTCTGGGTAGCACCATGCAGCATATAAACCTTTTTTTTTTCTAAATAAAAGCTAAATCCACCATGAAGAACATTGCATGGTCAGGAAATAGCTCTGTGTATGGCAGCCAGAATCTGCCATGCTCTCCTGCCTGTGCTAGCCTAGTAGACTTGATTTTGCTGCCTGCCCAGGCAGGGAGCACTGAGCCATGAGCATGGTCTCAGTGACTTTCTTCCTGACCCCAAGTGGGCACACAAACACCTGGGCCCACAAATGCCATTGATTTGCCCTATAGCCAGAGTTCACACTGTCAGAATGGCCCAAGAAGCTATGTTTTAAAAGCGCAAGGCTTTTATTTTCCTGCCAGGACTGAATCAGGGTATTCCTCTCTTAAAGAAGCCATGCCTCTACCAAATGCTGCTAGCAAATCACGCTTAACTGTGTTATTTTGTGAGTAGAAATAATTTTTAAGCTTTCTCGGGTTTTTACAAGGATTTTAGCTGGCCACATGCATGCCAATTGTTTGTGGAGGGCCAGCTTGTTCATCCCGCTGCCCGGCTAGTTTAACCCCAAAATTACCACATAGAAACTGTATTAATTAAATCACTGCTTGACCCATTAGCTCTAGTTTCTTATTAGCTAATTCTTACATCTTAATTTAATCCATTTTTATTAAGCTGTGTTTCTCCATGTGCCAGTGGCTTACTGGGTAAAATTCCCAGCGTCTGTCTCTGGTGGATCCATGACATCATCTCTGACTCTGCTTTCTTTCTCCCAGAATTTAGTTGTCTTCTCCACCTAATCAGTTCTGCCCTATCAGGCCAAGGCAATTTCTTTATTCATTAACCAATACAAACAACACACAGAGGGGACTTCCACATTAAGTAAGTGTAGGGGGTCCCAGAGCACAGTTATCTATCTGCAGATGCATCATTTTTAAGAACATTCATAATGAGGTAAGTGACATAAGAATTGGCATTCTACTAGAGTTTAATGTGTTTTCTCCTTGTTTTTCTTACTACTACTACAGTTAGGAAAAGATTCAGAGCACTAAGATGTGTGAGAGAAATTAAATGCACGTTCTTTCAGCTGTCGCTGAATATCATATTGCCAATAGGTGGTATAAGCAAGTATAACATTCAACTCATAATTCAGTTAGCATAGTTCTACATTGAAACTGATACAGCAATGATACCATGCATAAATTTTCATTCTTGAGCTATAGGACACTCTAAATATTTAAATATTTGCAAAATCTGAGGTTCCCAGTATAAGATTTGATATTTGCTTTTTAAAGCTGTATTAAATGAACAACAACAAAAAAACCCCTACAGCATAAAAGCAACAGGATATTTAAACATGTGCTGAAATTATTATGTACATATAATGAATGAAAAGATGAGACAAAGGACCAGACAAACAATAAGAGGAATGCAGTTAGCAGAACAGCAACGTGACAATTCCAAATCAACCTCATTAATAGTTAAAAATGATACAGATTAGATTAAAAATTTTAAGTAGCAACAATTGAAGGAATAGAAAGTACAAATTTTAAAGAAACAAGGGGGGCTGGAGAGATGGCTCAGTGGTTAAGAGCATTGCCTGCTCTTCCAAAGGTCCTTAGTTCAATTCCCGGCAGCCACATGGTGGCTCACAACCATCTGTAATGAGATCTGGTGCCCCCTTCTGGCCTGCAGACATACACACAGGCAGAATATTGTATATATAACAAATAAATAAATAAATTAAAAAAAAAAGAAACAAGGAAGGGTATACATGGGAAGTTTTGGCGGGAAGTGAAGGAAGGGGAAATGACATGATTAGAGTTTCAAAATAGAAAAATTATGTACATAATATTTATATGACTATGTTTTATTAAAATATGCTATAAATCTAGAAAAGTCCATAGTATTAGATTAATACAAAGCTCAGCTCCAACTTTCTTCATGAAAATCCTTCACTAAATTAATAATATTAACATACTGAATTTCATGGTCAGTCAAAGCAGATATCACATTAGTAAGGATATATAAATGCAAATAATATAAATGCAAATCAATGTATAATGATTGCTGGGGAAAATATTATTTTAAAACATTAAATATTTACTTCACTAGGAATTTACGAATAAACTTTAGAAATCCAATAAAGCTCAAACTATATGAAATAAAATTTGCAGAAATGAAAACCAACAGAAGTAAACAGTACTAAAAACAAATAATGTGACAAGAAATTAGATTATCTGTAGAAAGTGAAGAAACACTGCTGATGGAGTGGAGCTATGCCTGCAACACATGTCACTTAGCAACAAGAACGTGCATTCCTTTCAAGCATTCAAAAGGGTCATATAAATCATATACAAGGCCATGAAATCAGGATCAATGTATCTGAAGCTATTTAAATTTAAATCATACAGAGTATTTTTCTGACAACAAAGAAATTGAATTTGAATTTAACAACAGAATATATCTGAGGAAGTTACACAAAACAGTTTTGAATAACCCAAGGCAAAGAAAAATCACAAGGGAAATTAGAAAACATTTGCATCAAATAAAAACAAATAAATACAACACACAGCCACATTTATGTCATGATTACAGTTTTAATACCTAAAATAACTCCATGAAAAGTTATTCTTCTACATAAAGGGGAATCTAAAAGCACCAATTTAAGTGTACAGCTTATGAAACAAGATAAAAAAACAAAACAAATAAAAAGAAAAATTGCTACACTGCACACAAAACAAAGGAACCATGAAGATTACAGCAGTAATTACAGAAGAAAAGTTGATCTGTGAAAAGATTAATGAAGATTACAAACTTTCAGCTAGATTGGAGTAGAACAATATCCAAGTTATCATAATAAAATTTAAAGTTTCATGAGGACAGTGACAAAACAGTGACAAAAAGTTCAAGAAAGGAATAAAAAGCAAATTTATATTACATAACTCATTTAGAAATTTAATAATCATTAAATATCATCCCACAAGAAAATCACAGACCGCTCTAAAGCTCAATCCATTAAATAACTAAACAATAAGTAACATGAAATTACTTAAGTGTTTTTAATAAAAAAAAACAAGCAAACAGAAAAAAAAACAAAATAAATTCTCAGGCAATTTTATTTAAGATATCAGAATTATTCTAATATTACACTCTGATAAATATGCAGCAAAATACACTTATTGGTCAAATTCCTCATACATATCACCTCATAAACAACACTAACAAATTAACATAATTATTCCCACTACAAATACAAAGAAATCTGCATGAAGTTGAATGTCACTTTGGTGTTACATATGAAAGGAGTTTGTGGTGTATGCTAATAGAGTAGAAGAAAGCCCAGAAGCACATTCAAACAAGTGCAAATAAAGCATTAAAGAAAGTTAAGATCCACTCATGGTCAGACAGGAGTGAAGACCCAGACAATAAAACTCTTGGCACATCAGGAGCAGAGTTCATCCCTTCTACATGATGAAATTCTTATGGAAGAGACCCGACACTTAAGACTAGTGTCTGATACTACTGAATATGCTGACTGCTTTACTCTTCAGATCAATACCAGAAAGAAATTTTTTTCTTATCCATATAGCCTAGCAGTTTATACCAAGATTTATTCAGGGAAATGTGTCCAAAACTTAAAAAAAAGTCATATAATGCAAGATGAATATTTTTAAAAATTAATATTGTATTTCTACATAGTAGGAAGAAAAAGATATTTATAAGAAAATAGGTCCCATTTTTCTAAAATAAAATGTAAAGGGATAAATTCAATGAAAAATACATAGTTTTAGTTATTCTGAAACCTTAAGATCTAAATAAAAGTTCATGGATATGAAAGTACTTATAAAAATAAACACTTTTTATATTTAACAGACACCAAAACACAAAACAAAACAAACAACCGAAATTGAAGGTTTACAGAAACAGACTGTGTCCTCCAAACTTCAGCCAATCATAAGTGCCTGTATACACAAAGCCCACAGACTGTCAGTCAAGGATTGACTCCTCCCTACTGAAGTATTGGCCAAGTGCCTACCAGGCTCCAGTGGCTAGTTACAAACCCATGGTCATATTAATTATTGAGACAAACAAACAAATAGAAAAAAAAGGAAAAGAAGAGAAAAGAAATTAAAGGGAATTGTGGTTAAATGGGGGAAGATGTGATTAATAGAATTGGAAGTTAGATTAGAGATGATGGGGAGCTTCAGTATTCAGCATATATGTTTTACTCATATAAAACTGTCCATTGTGCGAATCCAATTAAAATATCTTACTAAAGATTAAATCTTTAAAAAAAAGCCTAAAAATCGTTGATGGTTAATTTTGTCAGCTGAATTGAGGAATGTTCAAGACACTAGCAAAGTAAATCTGGTATATCTGTGAGGGCTTTTTGGGGATGGTTGGCATGTGGGACAGTAACTAACGGCGAAAAACCCATTCTATTTGTAGGCTGGGACCCTGATGGAGCCAATTAGAAAGGGAATCACAAGCTGATGCCTATTCTGAGTTAGTGCCTGTCTCTACTGTCACTGCCTGTGGAAATCAGACTCTAATGTTGTCAGCTTATTGTTTACAGACAGACTAGGAATTTTCTTGAAAACTTCCAGAACTTCAGCTTTATACTGGGACAGCACCACTATTATCTCTTGTTTGGAACTCCCAGAATTTTCTACTGATCAGCTACCAGATCATTCATCATGCAGACAGCTTTTAGACCGTTACATATCCTTTTATACAAGTCATATAAATAATTGCACCTGCTATACATATCCCCTTTCACATACCCATTCCCTTGTTTATGTTGTCCTACAGAGTGCTACCTCAAATAGTATGTGCTTGACTATGTAAACTAAAGGGAGAACGGGACTCTTCTGGGCAAATGGTGACACTATTATCCCAGCATCATCGTATGAAGTCAACACAGATCATCATATATAGGTAATTCATAAATTCCATTATGACACTCTCCAAAACCGATCTATATATGAGCAAAAAGTTCTATTCAAAGTAAATCTGTTAGTGACAATTAGTCATTCATTGGAGAGGTTTATAATTTTTGGTACAGTATTACTATTGTACAGAACAGCAAAACTGCTATGTTTCTTGAATTCAACCAGTTCCCATTTTTAATCACACTAACCCCACAGTTCTACGTCAGATACAAATATTCAGCTACTACATGCTCTGCCTCTATTAATTTTGCCTTGTTGCTCAAGAACACAGTAGTTCTGTTTGTTTTACCATAGCAATATCACTACTGTCTGGTTCTCAATTAGATTTTGTGGAATGTTTTTTATTCTCAGTACTTGTATATTCTCCTGTATAAAAACTTCATTATTCAAAGCTTCTCCATTGGCTACCCGCTTGATATACTATACATTTTGGTTTTCTTAATACATCTGAAATTTTATATGTGCTTGGTTGAATCATTTACCCTCTCAGGATCTACATATTGTCTAAATTTATATCAGAATGTATTCTATCATGATTCTCTCAATTCATTTTTTTCTTTTAATGAAATTCTCACTTAATATGCCCTGTGATATCACCTCTCTCAGTTGCTTTTGTCTGGTCAACTCATGATGGATCTCTCACAATTATCAAAGACCACATTTCCTTAAGAAGAACTTCGTTGAAATCTTTGCACATAGCAGATGGTGAATAATCATTTAACTAATAAATGAATGAAACACTAAGTGTAGCACTAATATTGTACTCGATCAAAGTGCAGTGTTAATCCCTGTGAACCTTGGCATGCTGGTTAAAGCATCTGCACATTCCCTGGCTCTCTCCAACTCCCTATGATTAAAACCATAAATTAAAGAAGCAACTTGCTGACAGTTTGTCAGCATTCAATCAACTCCCCCAGTGATTATCTAATTTCTTCTCAAATAAATTTTCTCCTTCAACACTCCCTCAGGCAATGGATTGAGTAAATAGATGAACCTTGAACTGAACTCTGTAGGTCATTTGAGATATCTCAATATGGAAAAACAATTTTAGAGCTTAAAAATTTATAGTCTTCATTCATATTTATACATCTGTGAACTCAGATGAAATTCTGTGCCAGATGATGTCACCTATTGTCACCTATTATTCATTTATTTTGCTAGCATAAATAGCACTATTGGGACACATTCTTCTTTATTAGTAATTACTTTTTAGATGGACAAATGATCAAATAACTAATAATCAAATATTAACTAAGTATGTTTCAAGTTTCATACCTAAGATATTTAATAATGAAGAACTTAATAGAAAATTATTATGGATTTTTAAATTCTTTTCATATACCTTATATCCCAACCACAGTTTCTTCTCCCTCCATTTTCCTGAATACCCTCCACCCCCAAATCCATGCCTCCTCTTTAAACAAAACAAAATAAAACCAAACAACAATGGAAAAAAGAAAAAGGTCTCACAGGAATATCAATTATCAATTTAACTTGTCATAACAATTGCAATAACACTGGGCACAAACCCTTATATCAAGGCTGGACAAGGCAACACATTAGAGTGAAAAGGACACCAAGCTCAAGCAAAAGAGTCAGAGATACCACCACTCCTACTGTTAGTAGTCCCACAAGAACACAACCATAATATATATTCAGAGGACCTAGGTCAGCTCCATACAGGGGCTGTGATTGGCACATCAGTCTGTGAGCCCCTATGAGCCCTGCTGAGTTGATTCAGTGGGGCTAGTTCTCCTGGTATCCTTGATGCCTCTTGCTCCTGCAAACTTTGTCCTACAAATGGCTGTCTTATATAACCAGGCAAGTCACTGAGGAGTAGAACTGAGACATCAACCCTGAACTCAAAACCTTTGACCTACAATCTATCCTGCCTGCAAGATGTGCTGGCCCAATGGTGGCGTAGAACTTGTGTAGTAGTCAAACAATAACTGGTTGAACTTGAGACCTACATCACGAGATGGGGACCATGCCTGGCCCTTCCTGGATGGCCAGAATTTGGTGACTTGACAGCCCAGAGATGCAAAATATAATCAAACACAGCTAGCAATAATAATAAGAAGAAAAGATTGTGACTTTTTTGTTTTTGTTTGTTTGATTTTTGTTTTTGATTTTCGAGACAGGGTTTCTCTGTAGCTTTGGGGTCTGTCCTGGAACTAGCCCTTGTAGACTAGGCTAGCCTCAAACTCACAGATGCGCCTGCCTCTGCCTCCCAAGTGCTGTGATTAAAGGTGTGTGCCACCACCAACCGAAAGATTGTGAAGACTGATAAATGGCTTACTTTATATAGGAAGAATTTTTAATAACACTTGTATATATATCAAAGAATCTTAAAATTGGTATAAAAACATTAACTATTAATAATTAAAAAATATATGGAGTCCTAATCTCATGGCTCTGTGCCCAGTCATTGTACATAAGCACTCAAAAAGCACATGGGAATGGCAAGGATTTCACAATACATGTGACTCATGGAATCATTAACTAAACCTGAAATAGTTCCTTATTTCATTTTTTAAGCATTTCTAAGATCTCATGAAATGAAAAGGTCTACTTTTTTTTCACCACAACTTGTCCAAGAACTTCTTAATTCTTATCATTTGTTTTGCAATTTTTAAAGGTTTAAGCTATACAAATACACTTCACACATCAAAATATTTATGTAGAAAATTAACATAAGATAAACACCATAAATTTGTTTTAACTCCAAAATTATTTCTTATTTATCACAGCTTGTTTTATTTCTAAGATAGTCTCCTGGTGATTTAATCATTGTTTTTCCACTTCTAAATAACTATTACAGGTTTCAGGGGAGATGGCTTAGCAGTTAAGTATTTTTTAATTGCTCTTACAGAACACAAAGTTTGGTTTCCAGGTCCTTCATGGTGACTCACAACTATTCACAACTCCAGTTCCAGGGGATCCAATCCCATGTCCTGAAGATCATGGGCACAAGACAATCTCATTGTACATATATTAAGCATTCAGATATTCATGTAACACGCCCATATACATGAAATACATAAATCTAAAACAAAACTTTGAGTTTTGTAAAAAAAAAAAAACCACAATCAAAACAGTAAGTCAATATAAGTAAAACTGAATGTTGTGCTGAGAAGAATTTGTTAGATAGGGCAATTCATCATAGAAATTTTCTTATTTTTCTTATTAACTTTTAAAAATATCTATGTGTGGTGTCACATGCCTTTAATCCCAGCATTTAGGAGGCAGAGGCAAGCAGATATCTGTATATTTGTGGTCTACAAAGCTAGTCGCAAGACAGCCAGAGATATTACACAGAGAATCCATGACTTGAAGAACAAATGGTGCTGGCATAACTGGATGTCAACCTGTAGAAGAATGAAAATAGATCCATAACTATCACCATGCACAAAACTCAAGTCCAAATGGATCAAAGACCTCAATATCAATCTGAACACACTGAACCTGATAGAAGAGAAAGTGGGAACAACACAACATGGGCACAGGAGACCACTTCCTATGTATAACCCCAGTAGCACAGTCAATAAGGACAATATTGAATAAATGGGACCTCCTAAAACTGAGAAGCTTTTGTAAAGCAAAGGACACTGTCACTAAGACAAAAAGGCAACCTATTGACTGGGAGAAGATTTTCACCAACCCCGCAATAGACAAATGTCTGATCTCCAAAATATATAAAGAACTCAAGAAACTAGACTTTAAAATGCTAATTAACCCAATTAAAAAATGTGGCACTGAACTGAACAGAGAATTATCAACAGAAAAAGTTCAAATGGCCAAAAGACACTTAAGGTCATGCTCAACCTCCTTAGCGATCAGGGAAATGCAAATCAAAACAATTTTGAGATATCATCTTACACCTGTCAGAATGGCTAAAATCAAAAACACCAATGATAGCCTTTGCTGGAGAGGTTTTGGAGTAAGGGGAACACTCATCCATTGCTGGTGGGAATGAAACTTGTGCAACCACTTTGGAAATTAGTGTAGTGGTTTCTTAGGAAATTTGGGATCAACCTACCCCAGGATCCAGCAATACCATTCTTGGGAATATACCCAAGAGATGCTCTATCATACTACATAAGTATTTGTTCAACTATGTTCATAGCAGCATTGTTTGTAATAGCCAGAACCTGAAAACAAGCTAGATGCCCCTCAATAGAAGAATGGATAAAGAACGTATGGAATATGTACACATTAGAGTATTACTCAGCGGTAAAAAACAATGATATCTTGAATTTTGCATGCATATGGATGGAAATAGAAAACACTATCCTGAGTGAGGTAACCCAGACGCAAAAAGATGAATATGGTATGTACTCACTCATAAGTGGATTCTAGCCATAAATAAAGGACATTGAGCCTATAATCCCCGATCCTAGAGAAGCTAAATAAGAAGGTGAACCCAAAGAAGAATATGTAGTTATCCTCCTGGATATTGTAAGGAGAAAAGATTGCCAGGCAAAAATTGGAAACTTGGGGTTGAGGGTGGGGTGGAGGTAAAGGGAGATAGAGAAAAAAAGTGAGAAGGGGGATGGGGAGAGCTTTGGGGAATGGAACAGTTGGGATGGAGGAAGGGTGGATATGGGAGCAGGGAAGTATATATCTTAATTAAGGGAGTCATTTTAGGGTTGGCAAGTGATTTGACTCTAGAGGTATACCCAGGTATCCATGGAGATGTCCCCAGCTAGATCCTTGGGCAGCTGAGGAGAGGGAGCCTGAAATGGCCTTATCCTATAGCCATACTAATGAATATCTTGCATATCACCATAGAACCTTCATCTGGCAATGGATGGAGATAGAGACAGAGACCCACATTGGAGCACTAGACTGAGCTCCCAAGGTCCAAATGAGGAGCAGAAAGAGAAAGGACATGAGCGAGGAAATCAAAACCGCGAGGGGTGTGCCCACCCACTAAGTCAGTGGGGCTGATCTAATGGGAGCTCATCAAAGCAAGCTGGACTGGGACTGATGGAGCATGTGATCAAACCAGACTCTCTGAACATGTTGGACAAGGAGAGCTGACTGAGAAGCCAAGGACAATGGCACTGGGTTTTGATCCTATTGCATATAATGGCTTTGTGGGAGCCTAGCCTGTTTGAATGCTCACCTTCCTAGACCTGGATGGAGTGAGGAGGACCTTGGACTTCCCACAGGGCAGGGAACCCTGTCTGCTCTTTGAACTGGAGTGGGGGGAGAGAAATGGGAGGAGGGGGCAAAGGGGAAATTTTTAAGTAAAAATAAATAAAAAATGTGAAAAAATAATAAAACTTAGAAACTGTAAGCAAAGTCCAATTAAATGCTTTCTTTTATAAGGAAAAAATAAAAATAAATAAATAAAACAGTTCTGAAAACAGTTTACATCCATAATTTTTTTTTGTTTTCCACCATCTTTGTTCATCTTTCACTTATTTGGTTAATATCCTTCAATGTGTTCAGGAATTTCAAAAGAAGTGCAATATTCTGAATTTGTTCTTGTTAGTAAATAAGACTGTTAGCTATAAATACATGCAATAGTCTCTTACTGTCCTTAATTTGATGGCAATAAATAATGTTGTGAAAGAAGTGCTATCCCAGATAATTTATATGACTCACTTCACAAAAGAATGGAAGACAGTTTATCTGAACTGACTAAAACAACATTTTATCCTAGTCTTTGTCTGTATCTCATTTCTTCTTCACATACAGAAGTCAAACCATCTGAAAGAGAGAAGACTGAAGTCCGGTAACTACCCTAGAGCCAAAGCATTTTAAGTAGCAGAATTTAAAAAAATAAAAGAAAAAAATTGTTATTCCTTGTGTGTGTGATTGTGTGTATGCACACATAAATACATGCACATGTTGGCATGTGTGTCTGATATAAATTTGTGCACATGGAGACCAGAAGAGGCTGTTGGATATGTGCAGGCAGAAGGATCTGGTGTTGCACAGAAGATTAGGGCTTATCCCAGTATGTGTCTTGACCAGAGCTGCTTTACTTGAAACATTGCCTTTTAAACCATTTTTGCTCCTTTACCCAGAACACGTGATTCGGTTACATAGACAACCAGTGCCTGCACTAGCCACCAACCTAGATAATCCTATTAAAGCACACGAGTGCTTAGGGTTTGACTTTCTTCTTCCCCCATGCTTATCAAAATTTGTTTGTAAGTAGATTTTTTCTTTAAGTCGGCCACTACAATAGTTGACCTCTAAAGCGGTGTCTTGATAGCCATATTTATTTTTACTAGAGATCTGACGGTTTCCATTTGCCTGTAATGAGAAGGCTCAAATTCTCTATCATTCTTTCTCTTCTTTCTCCTTCTTTCTTTCTTCCAATTCTCATCCTTCATTTTTCTTCTTCTCTTTCTTGCATCAGTCCCTTTCTCTCCTCTTCCCTAAGACATAAGAGGTCTGATACTGTTTATCTACTCTTGCCTTCCGCCATGATGATCCAGGACTGGTGCAGGATAATTTTCTGTATTCTGTCAATCATGTTTTAAATAAATGCTGATTGGCCAGGCAGTAAGTATAGGTGGGAAAACCAGACAGGAAGTAGAGTTGAAGCAAAGAGAACAGGAGTATTCTGGGAAACAAAAAGCTCCCTCTTCCAGTTCTGCCCAGACCACCAAAGAAGCAAGATGTGAGCTACCCCACTGAGAAAGGTACTGAAACATGTGGCTAACATAGATAAGAATAATGGGTTAATATAAGCTACAAGAGCTAAGAAGTAGCCTGAGCTAATGGGCCAATCAGTTTTATAACTTATGGAGATCTCTGTGTGATTTACTTTGGGGCTTGCTGGCTGTGGGGAACTGGGCTGGACATAAACCCCAACAAGCAGGCCACTTCATGTTACATAGGTCCAGGCTTGAAAGTAGTTCAGTAAAAATCAAAACAAGTTCTCAACTTGTTTAATGATATGCTAACATTTTCTCTATTTATTTCATAATCATCACTGTATTGAAATATTAAACATGATACATGATAATTGGAAAAGTTTTAGAAACAAAAATATGTCATATGGATCTTTTTGACCTGCTTTGAGTCTTCATCCTTATTTGACTACTGCACTCTCAGATATCTGAGAACTACAATCTCTGAAACTTTAGGTACACTATAACTCTGTAGCAATGGATTATATTTGTTTATGCTGATTTTTTTGCAACACTGTAGCTTTGGAGCCCGTCGTGGAAGTAGGCTCTTCTATACAAGGCAGGCCTTGAACTCACAGAGATCCACCTGCCTCTGCCTCTTGAATGCTGGAATTAAAGCCATGCACCACCACTGCCAAGCTATGCTGAATTTTTTTTAACAAAATAAGAGTGTGTGTTTAATTAGGTAAAAATGTGTCACACTTGTTTCACCCTGTCGGTCTAAGGTACCTGATTATTCTAATAAAAAGCTGAACAGTGAATAGTTTGGCATAAGAAAGGATCAGTTGGGCAGGCAGGCAGAGATAATAAATAGGAGGAGGAATTTTGACTAAGAAGGAAGAAGAAAAGAATGAGAAAAAGGGAATGAAAGAGAAAAAGAGGGACATGCCCAGGGCCAGAGACCAGGCAGCTGACTGTCAGACATACAGTGAAAGAAGCAGTGAAATTAAGATACACAGAAAGAAAGAAAGAAAGACAGAAAGAAAGAAAGAAAGAAAGAAAGAAAGAAAGAAAGAAAGAAAGAAAGAAAGAAAGAAAGAAAAAAATCTCGAGGCAAAAAGCAAATAAAGAGAAACAGTTTTTTTTTTTTTAAAGTTTAAAAAGCTAGCTAGAAATGAGCCTAAGCTAGGTTGAGCACTTATAACAAATAAGAAGCCTCATTGTCATGATTTGACAGCCAGTTGGGGCCCCAGAAGAGAAAGCCTGGTATGCTACTTTTAAATTCAATCAGCAAAAGAAAAGTATTTTCTTGGTCTTTTTCAGTCTGTTTCTCACTTTCTATATGTACAAATGCATGTGTATTTAAACACATAGACACACATACACACACAAATACATTTATACATTATGTCCAAAACATGCATTATACATTAACAAGTGAATACAAGGGTCAAGAAGCTTGAGTTTCCAGTCTCCAACCATTCCAATTACAAACTCTAGTATGGTTTTTAGTGTGCATTTGCTTTCTCCTGAAACTATTCTCCTTGAAGACATGAACCATGTTATTGACATTCATTTGCCCAAACCTCTATTTCTGCCTACCAGCAGGTTCCTGCTGAATGAAAGTTCTAAAGCTTTACTGACACTGTGAACTAAGCAATGAATGGAGATCATAAGAAGCTAGCTACTCCAATATCAGTGTGTAATATTCTCTGCAGGTTCCAAGGGCACTTAGCTGCTATGCAGTTATTGCAATTGGGTACATGTGCTGCACTTTAGAGATTGCTGCTAAATAAAGATCAAGTTATGTGTGTATTTCCCCAGAGAAAATAGAAAATTTAATCTCAAAGACAAGTTGTTGCCTTGAAGGTAGAAGATGGGTTTTAATCAGTGAAGAGCAGAAAAAAAAGAGTAAGAAATGTAATCTTTACCCTATTTCCAAGGTAAATCATCTTATCCTTTTAGACACATTCCTCACACGGTTCACAGAAGGAAAAGGGAAAAAGCAATTCTCAGCATCACTTCCCACACTCTTCGCAGTCTCTGTGTCAAAGACATTGGGCTGCAGACCTTCACTGCTGCAGGAAAATATTATCTGCCCTTTTCCCAAACGCAGCATGAAACCCAGACAATGTCTTTCCTCATTTCAGTTCCTAAGGCTATGTTCAAAGCAGTCTGCATTTAGACTGCAGGAAATCACCAGAATGAGGTAAGCCTTTCCAAGTGACTAGCACATTGAATTTTCAAAGGCTTGCTGCCTGTGCATTTAGAATAGCATCTTGTCAGAAAGCCCTAATGCACCTTTTGAGTGGTAATATGTGAGCATCATATTTGGCTCTGTGCACTACATATAAAAACATTGCCAAAATGTCTATCTATTTGCATTTTTCTTCATATTAATGTATACAAAGATGTTGCATTGATGTGTTTAACACCAAATATCCTATAGTCAAGTACTGCATTTTAAATACTAAAATCATCACAGAAATCATATATACTTTAACATATAATACATAAACTATAATGCTAAGCTGTATTTATAGAGATTTATCATTATTGTTATTATTTTAATTTTCATATATGTGTCTATACATAAGTATTGTGCATATGAGTGTCTGTATGTTTGTAGTGTAAAACAAGGTACTAGATCCTCTGGAGCAGGAATTTCGGGTGGTTGTGAGCCATCTAATGTGGGTTTTAAGGAATTGAACTCTGGTTCTCAGAAAGAGAATTAAATGATCTTGGTTGCTCATTCTTCTATCGAAAATATATGATTTTTAACATCAAATAATACACAACTTACTAGGCAGAGGCATAGTGAAAATTCAATCATAATTATATTGGTAGAATTTTCTCATTTTCAGAGCCATATAGTGTTGACTGACACTATAAGATTGCTCCTTTTTTTCAAATTTTGTAATTTGTTTAATATTTGAAGAACTATAATTCTGATAATAACTATCTTTTGACTAAATATGAGAATGTTGTTGATACCAATACATCTTTCCACTTAATTTCTGGAGGTTAAGATCCAAAGACAGGGCAGAGAAACAGCCTGGAAAGTATCTCACATGTAGAATTAAAATTCTACAAAAACCTATTTGTTTTTACTTTTTAACCATAGTAAACTTTTGTTATTTTGTTTCTTTTTTCTCTTTTTTTATTTATTAAAATTTCCGCCTCCTCCCACCCCCCCATTCCCTCCCACTCCCCCTACTCTCCTTCCCCCTCCCTCTCCAGTGTTAAGAGAAGTCAGGGTGTTCTGCCATGTGGGAAGTCCAAGGCTCTCCCCCACCTCCATCCAGGTCTAGGAAGGTGTGTACCCAAACAGTCTAGTCTTCCAAAAAGCCAGTACAAGCAGTGGAATCAAAACTCAGTGTCATTATCATTGGCTTCTCAGTTCGCCTTCATTGTCAGCCACATTCAGAGAATCCGGTTTAATCACATGCTCAGTCCCAGTCCAGCTGGCCTTGGTGAGCTCCCATTAGATCAGTCACACAGTCTCTGTGGGTAGACGCACCCCTCGCAGTCCTGACTTCCTTGCTCATGTTTTCCCTCCTTCTGCTCTTCATCTGGACCTTGGGAGCTCAGTCCAGTGCTCCAATGTGGGTCTCTGTCTCTATCTCCATCCACTGCCAGATGAAGGTTCTATGGTGATATGCAATATATTCATCAGTGTGGCTATGGAAGAAGCCCAGTTCAGGCACCCTTTCCTCTGCTGCCCAAGGACATAGCTGGGGAAATCCCCTTGGATACCTGGGAACCCCTCTAGAGCCAAGTCTCTTGCCAACCCTAAAATGGCTCCCTTCGTTAAGATTTTTTCTTTCCTGCTCCCATACCGAAACTTCCTCCATCTCAACCATCCCATTCCCCTAAGCTCTCCCCAATCCTTTCCTTCTTCCTTCTCTCTCCCCATCTCCCCTTCCTCTTAACACCCCGCCCACTCCTGTGCTCCCAACTTTTGCCTGGCGATCTTGTCTACTTCCAATATCCAGGAGGATAAATATATGTTTTTCTTTGGGTTCACCTTCTTATTTAGCTTTTCTAGGATCACAAACTATAGGCTCAGTGTCCTTTGTTTATGGCTAGACTTCACTTATGAGTGAGTACATACCATATACACAAAGAACAAAGAAGCAGAGAGGGAAATCAGAGAAACATCACCTTTCACGATAGCCACAAATAGCATAAAGTATCTTGGGGTAACTCTAACCAACAGAGTGAAAGATCTATTTGACAAGAATTTTAAGTCTTTGAAGAAAGATTGAAGAGGATACCAGAAAAATGGAAGGATCTTCCATGCTCTTGGATTGGGAGGATCAACATAGAAAATATGGCAATTCTACCAAAAGCAAACTATAGATTCAATGCAATCCCCATCAAAATTCCAACAAAATTCTTCACAGACCTTGAGAGAACAATAATCAACTTTAGATGGAAAAACAAAAAACCCAGAATAGCCAAAACAATCCTATACAATAAAAGTACTTCTGGAGGCATTACCATCCCTGATTTTAAACTCTATTACATAGCTACAATAATAAAAACAGTTTGGTATTGACACTTTTGTTATTTTTGTAGGTAGCATAGAATTCAATAGATGTGTGATGGGGAACCTCCTTCAGCCAATGGCCTTTGAGAGGCTGGATCATGTTGACGTGTGGCTTTGGGTACCAAAAAGCCACAGTCCTGCCCATTCACCCCTCTCTTCTCATGCTCCACACCTGGATGTTGGACCTCTTTTCCTGTTCCGTGAGTTTCCCTTTTAATAAAGAAAAACCTCAGTGTACCCCATTTGGACCTAGTGTGGGATTATTTAATTCTCATTCTCCCCGCTTGACGTGTTCTGTTTCAGATGTGATTACAGCATTTTTGTTCATGTATTTCATTGTATTTTGCTTGTATTCACTTTCTACTACCATCTTTGCACAACCAAGGTCACTGGTTTCCTCCTGCTTCTAAATAGACCCTTTTCTATTTTCTCACCACATATATTTAAATCTAGATTTTTCATGAGTAAAAAAGTAAAGTATTTAGGCTTTCTTCCCCTTTTATCTCTCTTGCCTATTTATCCCTCAGTGGGCCCCTTCCCCCTCCATAGTCTTCTTCTTACTTGTATTTACAATTTTAATAAACTTTTTAAACATTTTAATTTTTTTTTTAAATTTTGTTTTACATTCCAATCATAGTTCTCCCTCCACCCCTCCTCCCAGCCCCCTCGCCTGACCCTCAGTACACCCTAATCTTCTCCTACCAATGGGTCAATAAACACTACATTTGCTCCTTTTTGAAAAGAGGTGTAAATGGAATGTACCCTTGGGTTTAGTTTGACTTTTTATGAGGCAATAGTTGATGATAATCAAACTTTGCTCCAGGAAAAACAAACTGGAATCACACAGGGACTTTGCAGTAGCAAATCTAATTTAGTATGAGTTAAACAGTTTCCCTTTATGATGGCATTGCTGGCCTTCAAAATATGATATTATATTATTAACTTAATTTCTTTTATTTGTTATTTTTAATAAAAATGGCCAATAATATTTTATCCTAGAATCTAGTTTTTAATAATTATATTTGTTTATATTAAAACAACCTTTCATTTATCCAAGTCTGGGGATCATGCCCAGACACATGTGTTTTTACACATGTATATCTTCACTGAGTGATGTCTATGGCTCATAGGAACCATGTAAGCATCTTGAAGTGAGTACATAAGGTTGTCATGAACAGAAATAAAAGCACTTAATCAGACACAAAGGCAGTGTCCTGCCAATGCTGAGGAGAAACAAATCACAGCCAGCTGAAGGAATAAATAGCAGTAACTTGGTAGCTTAGGCATTCACTTAGTGTAAGCAGTAATTTGATTCCACACAAATTATTTTGATGTTGTGATATCAATAAAGAAACTTGTTTCAGTTAATTGCTTGTACTACAAACTCCTAATCTCTTTTCATCTGTTTTAGCTTCCCAGCCATAATATAATCATTAACCCATAAGGGATAATAACACTTTTCATTATCACTAACATGATTATTCAGTCAGACAGGTGGAGATGGTACAGTGATTGTATTGAATGTCTCCCATCTGATGGGTTGTTTCATTTTTTCTGAGAAAATGTTATTTCCTAGCCAGACCTTTTGTTCTGAAAGGTCTTGAGTTACCCCGTGATATGAAATACTGATTCATTTTGATATTGTTCTGTTGAAAATAATGATGCCAAGATGACTAGCTGTAGTTTGTGAAGGTGAGCAACTTTATGGTCTTAAAAATGCTGTCTTGAATCCTAGAAAATATCTCAAAACAGTTTCATTGGTCTCCCTGTTGTTGCCAAATTATTAGTATTTTAAATACTTTATTGACACCAAAGAATTGAAAACAATTACTTTATGCACTCTAAATTTTATTTTGTACTTTTTAATGATAGGCTTTTCATAATGCCATTTATAAGATGGGTTATAGAATAGTTTTTATCTGGTTACATGTCAGGGAAAACTTATTTTTGATTGACACATGAAGTAAATATGGGGTCAAAGTTTAAATTTATTTCATATAATTTATTAGTTTAAGTTTTTCAAAAAGCATACAATGTCAGACACTCCATTTTATTTTGCAATAGTGTTTGGAATCATTTAAGAAGCATAATAGTAATAAGTGGAATATATTTCTTCACAAACATAGACATATAAATTCAATTCCTAAATAATTAATGTATTTGTTCTAAACACTTTATAATGCTTACCTAGAGCCATAATAATGTTAAAGAAAAATATTAATTTTTGAAGCCTGAATCCTTGCTTCAAGATTTTAATGCATTATACAGATATATGATAGTTACTAAAGACATATGTATGAATGTTTTATTCTTTTCTCTATGACTTAACATTAGGAATGGAAAGAAAAAGTCAAGGTGAACTTAAAGGTGACACAGCCGCAGGAGTCTAAAACCCAATTTCCATTGCCCCCAGACTGTGTGTGGTTCTGTTTGATTTATATTGGCTTTTAATCTGGTGGGCTAAAGGTAGTTAAAGATTCCTGTTGAGTTAATTTGCTGCTTGTGGCTTATATCGGGAGTTTCTTCACATTCATTGTGATATGAAAATTAAAAGCCATCTTTGGTGACCATTATGCATGCATGTTTATTTTCTTAGATGAATATTTAGAATATAAAATCACCAAATATAATTCAGACATTGTTTTCAGGGTTTATCCTAACTTGAAACTAAGTTGCTGAAGCAAACATTTTCATTGCATGTATTCTTTGTGTGACTCTGGGAGGGTTGCATGTATGCTGCTAGAAGCTTGTTTTAGAGTTGGGATTATAGAGTGGTGTGGATGTGCAAACACTCTCAGAATGATCATCAGATACCACCCCTGTGCAAAGAGTGCTTCAAGCGTAAGCATGCGATCTCTAAGAATAGCTGAGAGACTGGAAAGTTTGTGGTGATGTAGCTAGGAAATGGGAGAGAGGGTTTATTACCTGAGCTGAATCAAAAAAAATTATGCCTGGCTGCTTGTAAATACTTTCTTAGAAAAAAACCTACGACGTGAGTTCACAAGAGGAACAAAAGGACAAAAGAGGATGGAGAGGTCAGTGCAATCAAAATATGTTATACGCATGTACCTTTTTTTTTTCCAGGAAAAGGTGAGAAAATAACAACGTCTGTAAATTATTTTATCCAGGAATTTAAACATAGAAGCCCTTTTTAAATTTTTGTTTTTCTCCATTTCCATGTGTGTGTACTTGATGTAAATGTATGGATTCACACGTATGCTTCCATATTGTGTGTGCTCTAGTGACTGCCCAAGATTGGTGTTGAAAATCATGCTCTATAACTCTTATGCCTTATTCCTTAAGCCAGCAGTTATTGACAAATTTTCTATTGCTGTGAGAAAACACTATGACTAAGGAACGTATATAAGAAAGGCATATTTGGGATGTATCGTCCCATGGTGGTCCACAAATTCCATAATGACAGAATAGCTGAGAGCTCATGTCTAGTACCAAGAATAGGAAGCAGACACAGCCACTGGAACCATGACATTGAGATCTAAATTCCTGACCCCCAGTAATATACTTCTAACAGCAAGGTCATATCTCCTAATCTTCCCCAAACAGCCACCAACTGGGGATCAAGTATTTAAATTCCCAATAATATGGGGGACATCTAATTCAAGCCAGAATGACTGGTTCCCACAATTATAGCCAGGGCTCACTAACAGGGCTAGTCTCACCAGTCAGATCATTCTACAGATTCTGTCAATAATTTTTTTTGAGGCGGGAATTAGATCTCTGTCTAATGGTTTTGAGGTGGAATACCATTCCTGGACAGCATTTTCCTAGAATTTGGGGACCAAACTACTGTCCCCACACGTCTAGCACAAGTACTTTAGCAATTGAGAGATCTCGCACCCTGTTCAAAAGATTATGTATTATTTGTATTTACACATAATTTTGCTTCGTGAGGCTTGAATTTAGGAACTTTTTCCTATCACTCTGTATGTATGAGCTCCAAACTCAATGTCTTATAGAAGTTTTGTGGTTTTTTGTCTTGGGGCTGACACTTAATCAACTTCACCAAAACAAAAATACTTCTATTAAATTTTAATGTGATTATGATATTATGGGGGAATGTTTGTCTCAGTAAGAGTAAACTGCCCTCTACTGAAAACTCTTGTGAAGGTCTGTGTACTTCAATGCTTGCACTCTTCTTGAGAAGGTTTCCATTCACACTGGTGTGTTCCTGTGTTTTGTCTACAATGCAGCTACTCAGTCAAGCGATTTTTCAGAACAATTAAAGTTGTTTACAGTTTGTGTGGAAGTACCTCTATAGCAAACATGAATTCTACAGATGAATCAAATAATAACTTGGAAACTTGTGGTCATCATGCCTTCTAATCACAACATTTTTAGTCACAAATGGTTTTTATATGTGTTACGTGATTTTAAGTGGTTATGTAAATATTGCAATTGTTTATGAGCTATTACATTTGTTTTGCATTCTAAAATAAATGTGTATGCCTTAAGATTAAGATATTCATCTTAGGTAAATTAATTTGAAGTTATCACTTAAAGTGTAATTATATGCATATAAACCCAAACATATTTATTTAACTTTCTGAAAAGCTAAAGAAAGGGTACTGTAAAAAAGATATTAGGAGTTCTTACAATTAGATTATTGTATATTGCAATTTGGTCTTTCATTTTCTCTGGACTAAGACTGTAATTCTATCCCTCCCTTTAAGGGACACCAAGGGCATGGATGTTTATAGCACATTTTCCACAGAATACATTTTTCTTTTTGTGCTGGTAGAACACTTCCTTTTGTCCTAATCCCTAGGTATCTAAATTACTAGCAGTGATTCTGTAACAGGAATTGGTGTCGACTGTCAGATGCCCTTTTGTTTCCTGTGCCAATTTACTCCTACTAAAGTCTCTATTCTCTAGGATAGCTTGAGTAGGAAGTGTTTGTTAGGCTTGATTTCTGGGGTCATGTGAGACAGAAAAGGAAGGACAACCAAGTGTAGTAAGGAGGCTGCTTGTTGGTTCCTGGCCCTTTATCTCTTGCTTCTTATTGGCTAACTCTTACATATTAATTTAACCCATTTCTATTCATCTGTGTATTGCCACGTTGCTGTGACTTACTGGCTATAGTTTTGGCACCTGGTCTCTGTTGAGTCTACATGGCTTCTCTCTGACTCCACCTCCTTTCTCCCAGCATTCAGCTTAGTTTTCCCTGTCTAGCTCTGTTCCCCTATAGCTCTGCCATAGGCCCAAAGCAGTTTCTTTATTTATCAATGGTAATCACAGCCCACGGAGGAAAATCCCACATCACTTCCCCTTTTCTGTTAAAATAGAAAAAAAATGATTTTAACTTCAACATAGTAAAATTACATTTAACAAAACAGGTATCATGTAAGAATTAAAGTTACAATATTTATATCTACTTCATTTTATATTGAAAATAAGGAAAACTGTCTATTCTTCATCTCCATCAAAGATTTCAGAAAGATATAATATTACCTAAGTAAACAAGAAGTAAGCAACTTACAAAACTCTGGAAATGACAAAGACATCTTGCTGCCTGGACAGTCACTCAAAGTTCTTCTGTACTGTTGAGGCATCCTTCTTGAGTCCACAGGCCCATAGTATCCAATAGACGATTCCATGAAGCAGAAAATTTCAAAGACAGTTCTGCCTATATTGGCTGTTTGTCAGTCACTTTCTTTTGTGTCCTTCAGAATGTCTAACAGACTCTTTCATGAAGCAGGAACCCTGAAGGATCATCTCACCTTGAAGCAAGTTTAGTAGTCATTTCTCTGTGGGTCATGCATGTCTAGTTAAGCAGTCTACACCAGAGCAGTTTCTTGCCCAAATGGCTAGCAAACTCCCTAAGAAGCCTCTTAAATGCCCATTTTCCTCTTGAAGTAACTGGTGCTTCCAGGAGCAGATGTGTCTCACAGTCATGTAAAGTCCTAACTTCTTAAAACACTTAAATGCCATATTCTGATGCTCTCTGAAAGATTTGAAGAATAACTATTTAACTGAAATATATATCTATATATTTAGAAAACCTAACTAGCATGAGTACCAGCTTGACTATTATATATGAATATCTTATAACCTGTATTTCTTAATTATACATTATATTTTTAAATGAGCTGCACAAACACAATACCTTAATCAAGAGCAGAAATATACATATACACAGTATAACAAAATAGACTTTAAATTTGCACCAATCAACCAAGATCCATACCCATGCAAATCTCTATAGAATATCCTCTTTTAAATGTAAAGAAACATTTATAAACAATATTTGGGAATATGGGCATAGTTGTCTCCATATTGATTCCTGCTTTTTGTTGGACAAGGTAATTTTTGAGGGGTGTTCATTGTGATCTTTCAAGGGGTCTTGATCCATCAAATCAGATTATTCTGGGAGGATTCCACAGGTTTTCATCCTCTGCGGGAACAAAAGAGAAAACACTTTTCCAAAGCAACATATTTGTAGACTCAAATTTTGAAAACAAGATACCTTTATAATATACATGCTGGTTTAGCTGAAATCTCTCTCTTAACATAGCTCTTTCACAATCAAAAAATTCAAAAAAGACACAATAATATACATAATCCAGACTCTCTATGTATATTCCATCTTTATGTGGCTTATTTATTTTTACTCTATGACACTTTAATATTTATTTTATCTTTACTACTTTAACCTTTGACTGTACTCTGTCTCTGTAAAGACTTTGTTTTTTTTTTTTAAATCACTTATTTATTTTTATGACTCTCTATACTCTTTTTCTTCTCTCACCCAAGTCTATGGACATTTATCTAATACTTACCCATTTAGGGGTCTTTTATGTCTGAATCTGTCCTATTTGTATCTGTACTTCTTTACTGTCCAGGAGCACTTCGTAAAAATTTAAATGGCACCATTGCTAGGGGAAATATGGTACTTCCTTCTTGCCTCACCCAATCCACATGGCAGAGCTGTTCCCTGCCTCTGAGAGCCATGCACAGTGTCCCACCTCTAGGCACACTGTCTATATTGTCATTAAGCAAGTTGAAGCAGTCTGCTCACAGACCCCACTCAAATGCTCTGTTGCTGAACCTCCAGAAAGAGTCATAGTTTGAGTTGGCAGCACAGCACAGAAAGCCAGCATTTCAAAACCGCTGCTTTTTTCCTGCTACCATTGAATCAGGAAAACCTCTCTTAAAGGAGCTGCAGCATGGCTGGCTACCAAGAAGCAGTGCTTAACTCTGTTTTGTGTGTGTGTGTGTGTGTGTGTGTGTTAGGCCTTAGCCAAAGTTGGTTGACTCAACATTACAAACAAGACTTTGGGTGATTGCCCAGGTAGTCAGTTGTCTCTGTCATTTGTTGCACGTTTTGGATATTTCTCGTTTGTTAAGTAATATTAACTCCCTTTGATAGAGTTGAAGATTATATAATTATAGTTACTCTCTACATTATTTAGACTCCTTGAGATAAAATGTTTAGCAAAACTTTTGTTATATGTTTCTTGCTCAATATTGTTTGTTATATTTATTATTTGTTACTATTGTATATAGTTGTATTTGGTTTGGCTCTATCTTATTTAGACAAAAAGGGGAGATGTAGGAGAGACCCAGCCAATCACCTTGCTAGCAGGGGGCGGGGTACCCCGAGGATATTTTTTACTTATAAAGATTGCGGGCGTGCTCCCAACTGCCCCTTCTGCTTTCCTGTTCTCCACGGAAACCTGTGGTTCTGTAAGTCTATTTCCCCATTAAAGCTGTATATATTATTACAATCTGTCTGTATTCATTTATGCCTCTACAACATTGGCATGCCAATTTATAGTAAGAAGGCTCCTTGTTGGTTCCCGGCTGCAGTTCCTTTATTTATCACAGGTAATCACAACACACAGAGGGAAATCCCATACCAACAAAACACATGGAATATTGGAGGCATCATTTTAGCTTTCATTGTAAATAAGGAGGAAAAAGTAGTGTACAAAAGGGGATCAACTGGAAGTTTAGAAATCACAGAACAAGTTGTTTTGGGGGGATGCTAAGGGAGTTTCTCTGTGGGGTCATGTTTTATTCAGCAACATATGAGTACTGCTGCTTAGGCTACCATTCAAAACCCTTGACTGATCTAATTTAAGAAAAAAAAATCAAAGAAATGGTTACTAATAATATTCTGCTATACTCATGGATTGGTGCTTATAACACAGTTGTCACTAGAGAGGCTCCTTCCAGTAACTGATGGAAACAGATGAAGAGACACAGTGAAACACTAGGCAGAGTCAGGCAGAAGACAGGTAGATTTCAGAGACAGTAGGAGTTGAGGACATCAAAAGAATACAGCCCACACATACTCAAGGATCATAGGGACTCACAGAGA
Source organism: Microtus agrestis (assembly GCA_902806775.1). Taxonomy (NCBI): domain Eukaryota; kingdom Metazoa; phylum Chordata; class Mammalia; order Rodentia; family Cricetidae; genus Microtus; species Microtus agrestis. The sequence continues at coordinate 314,895 of CADCXT010006004.1, forward strand.
CTGAATTGACAATCATGGACCCTGCTTGAGTTTGAGCTAGGTCCTCTGAATATATGTTCTGGTTGTATAGCTGGGTGTTCTTTTGTGAATCCTAATAGTATGAGTGGGGTGTGTCTGACTTTTTATCTGTTCTTTGGTCCCTTCTCCTCCTACTGGGTTGCCTCATCCAACTTTGATATGAAGGTATGTCCCCAGTATTGCATTTAGCAGTCAGTGGCATGAGAGACATGAAGGTTATAGTGTAAGCAATCACACAGGTATAGAAAATGTTTAGTCAACCTAAGAAGACAGGGTCTAACTGGTTCAGACTACGTTTTTCAGTTGTCAGAACAAACACCCAGGCAGCAGACTATGTTAAACAAATTTAAGACTGAGACTTGTTTTTAAAATGTGTGATGAGCTGGGCGGTGGTGGCGCACGCCTTTAATCCCAGCACTCGGGAGGCAGAGGCAGGCAGATCTCTGGGAGTTCGAGGCCAGCCTGGTCAACAAGAGCTAGGTTTGGGATGGGCACCAAAGCTGTCCATGTCTCGAAAAACAAACAAACAAACAAAAATGTGTGATGAGAGGAATGATTGATTGGTTATGATGAGCAGTTTGTTGGTAATAGTGAAGAGGATAATGGTTTGGTGACAGTGTGATTAAAGAGGTGATGAAGGCTGGAACTAGACACCTCACTGGGGAGGACAGGTAACACAAGGCCTGGCTAAAGAAGGATGTGGTCACAGTAATGCAGCAGCACTGGGCATTCCAAATTGCATATCACATTTGCATAGGGATGCTCTCCATTTTCAGGGACAATTATGGATCTACGTCTATAAGATTCCCCTGCTTTCCTGTTGGCCATACAGAAAGAATGAATATCCATGCCCATATTAAAGTTTTAGAGATTCTAAATTCAACTTCAAATACATTTTAATTTATCAAAAAGGAAGATAAATGCTCCATTTGTATTTTAAATGTTACAGTGTGAGCTTTGATATGCACTTACTCAGTTCTTATACCTAGTGTAATAACCAATGACCAAATTTTAATAGAGACTTATATTCTAAGTATGGTTTCTAAGTGACTTCATTTCATCAAGATTTAGCTTATTCATTCTGATAAAAGAATAACTTTTTTATATATTATGAAAACCATCATGAATTTTTGAAATTTTTGACATGTTCTCATAACTGTTTATAGCTTCTATTTTATATTTTTATATACACAATAGATTTGTGGGTGGATTGTTACTTAGTGCTCTATTTTAACAAGATTATTTGTACTGTTTATGTTGCCTAATGTTCTGAATTTTATATATATATGTGTGTGTGTTTAATTAATGAGATGTGAGAAGCTATTCATATAAGAGAACTTAGATGAAGTGGGTCAGATGGGAAAAGGCCATGATGGTACCATGTGAAGCCTGTCTAGCCTTATGTGTTGGACATTATGTTTTTCTTTAAGAAAAAGCACTGCAATGCTATATTGTTCTGTTTGCCTAATTAAAAACTTATGTATACATGCTCATATAGTCATCTATGCCTCTGAAGAGAGATACAGGGTAAGAATGTCTTCAAATGTGTTTTTGAGGTTGAATTAAAATATTTCTTTTCTAAAAAATTTGCTCTTTAAAAGGTATAAGTAGGGTAAGAGGCTGTGCTAACATTCTAAGTGTCTGAGTAAATGAAAAATGAGAAAGACATTTCATATTATTGAGGACTCTAAGGTATAACTAAAAAGATGTGTTGTGCATACTTGAAAATGTAACCTGGATTATTCAGCGATAAATAATATACAAGAAGCAATATAAGGGATTAACATTCAGCAGAATATTCATTTTGGCTATAGAAAGTGTTTGTCTATAGTGTAGCTTTAGATATATAGTATGTATGTAACCTTTGTCAGTACTATGTTTTACACATACACACACAGTTGCTTAAACACTTGTAGATGAAGTAAAAAAGATGAAAACTCATATTCTTGGATAAAATTTGAAATATTTTCAGAAGTCAGGAAAATATATTCTTTCGGTTTTGCTTTTCTGTTTTATTAAAACATTTGCCTCTCTCCTCAAAATGTATGTGACTTTTACATAGAAAATGACTAATAGCTAGATAAAGGATACAGTTTCTACAAAAACAACACATACATAAAGAGTTTGCAGTTTTTTCTTAATATCTATAAATTCTTTCTCTACAACATCCCTCAAAATTAAAGATACCTATGATGGTTCTATATCTTTCATACTGTGAATTCAGAAGCCACCAACATCTCTGTAGATCTTTGTAGTAGCCTGAATGGCCATTCATCTGCATCATCAGGTGTGATAGGACCAGATCAAATGATATGTCTGCTTCCAGTTTTTTGAAATCTTATTCACTAATTTCTAAATAGTTGCATCATTTTACATGTCACCAGCAGTAAAACCATACTAAAGTTATTTATAATGTTCAGAAGTTTTTCACAAAATATTTATTCTATGTATAGGAGTATGTTATGAAGTAAAATTATAAAATTTTAAGAAGATGAATAAAACTTATTTTTTTAATGTGTTAGCCCAGGTTTAACAAAGACAAATGCTGTATTCACTCTCATATGAGGACCCTACAGTTTAATGTTTATGCATTAACTTTTGCATAAAAATGACTAATAATTAGATAAAGGATACAGTTTCTACAATAAAAATTCCCTACATGAAAACTTTGCAGTTTTTTTTTCTCAAAATCTCTAACTTTTTTTCTCTACAACATCCCTGAAAATTAAAGACACCTATGATGGTTCCATTTCTTTCATACTATGAATTTGGATGCCACCAACATATCTGTGCAAACATCTCTGTAGATCTTTGTATATCAATATAGTTAATGTTTATATGGTGTGTGTGTGGGTGTGGGTGTGTGTGGGGGTGTGGGTGTGGGTGGGTGTAGCAGATATAAATGGCAAAACTAGAAAAGGGTCCATCAATGTAGACATGGATTTTAAGGGGAGCATTACATTATATGTAACTACTTATCAATAGCAATAACAGGCAGGTGTACCAAAGTCACAGGAGAGATGCAAAAACTGCACAAAATATTATACTGGAGCCATTATTTCAAAAACAAACTAATTACAACATATATATATATATATATATATATATATATATATATATGTATATTTAAAGTTGTACATAACGTTATATAATAGTATTACCCTCTTCAGTTAAGTGATAAAGATTTGAAAAAAATGTTCAGTCATCTTTACTTACCTTTTCTAAATATAGTCACTTTTTCTTAAAAACCTTTTATTAATGTAAGAATGCAAAACAAATCAAAGAAATATTTCTAGTAAATGTAAAAATCATTAATTATATTTCTTAAAGTCAAAATGGAGTATATCAAAATAAGTAAAATGATGATTTGTAGAACCTTTTCTGGGGAACCAGGCATAGTAGTACATGTCTTCAGTCAGGCTCAGCACTTGGAAGAAAGATTCAGGAGTTCAGGAATGCAAGATTATCTTTGACTACAGAGTGAATTCTAAGCCACCCCAGGCTACATGAGGATGAGTCTTAAAATAGAGTAAAAATTAAAATAACTAAATCTTCTCAGAAAAATATTTTATAAAGAAAGCAATTAATTATGAAAATTCTCAGGATTGAAAGCAAGTGTATGTGTGTTTGTGCATGTGGGTATGCATGTCTGTGTGAATGGGCTGTGCATATTACCATTGTATCATGGCAATAAGAGTAGTCATTCTTTTTTAATGAACTATATTATTTTTGCTGTTAAGAGCAAAATGTTCTACACAATATTATGCTAACCCTTCCTTCTGTTCATGTGAAGGAGGAGAATCACTGTACTGTCAAAGGAGAAAGAATACATCCTGTATCCTACAGTGGTAAAATCAATTTTTGTTTTTTCTTTAACTTACATGAACAATTTAATTAAATACAATCAATTACCCAAGCCTAAGCAGGAACACTTTAATTGGGGAAGTAGTAATTTTTTTAATAAGAAAATAGTACCTAAGCTTTCCTGTATAATTGTCATTTATCTTATAGGACTATTTAAATAAAACTCAACAAAGCAAGTTACTCATTAGTATTATGTATATTACAGGTACCCAATGGCCACACATGTGCAGTGGCTTCACATTGGCCCTTAAGTGATGCTGAAAGAGCATTTCTGCCACAACTGGAAATTGCATTGCAAATGTTAGGAATCCTATTTCCCTTCACCAGCTGTGTAAGTTTGAGGCATCGTCCTGCACTCTCCATATGTCCATGCCTAGACTGTATTTACTGTTTAAGTATAGCTGTGTTTGTTTCTTGTGTAAAAGACCACATTCGTTGATGGGGAATCAGTTTCAGGCTCATTCTCTCTAGTCAGTTTGCTGTTCTCATCCACTTGGGAGTCACATTTTTCCAATGTTCATTGTGCTTCAGATATTGGTTGCGTTGTCTCATTTTCCCCCACGTTACCTTTAAATTCCTTTTAAAAGCTATAATGTGTAAGAAAACTTTTCTCATGGTTCTTATCCTTTCCAAATATTGAACTGTAGTTTTCTTATTTAGGTTTTTCCTCTTTTAAATAAATTTTAGATACATATGTGTGATGATTAACTTGGATTCCCACTTACCAGGATTAAGATTTTTCTAGAACAATCATAACTTGTACTTTTTAGTCTGTCTTTGAAAGTGTTAGAAAGGGATTTCAACATATAAATGCTAGAAAATGGAGTCAATGTTGATTGTGACTGTTAATAAGTGGACTTAGCAGTGTATTAGAAGGAATGAAACATGAAAGGGATGAAACATCTATTGTATACCTGCCTTGTCTGAAAAGGGTACATTTTCTGTTGATCTTATCTTTAATATCAAGATTCTGATCTTTAGCTTTTGCATGTGAATTCCATCAGAAAAACTGCAGTGAACTCTCTGACTATTGACTTTAGAATTGTGTTGTAAAACTTCCAGAACTGCTGTTTAGAATTTGTGTACTGAGCATATGTATCTTCCCTGGCTTGCCAACTTATACATGGCCATTGTACAGTCAGTTGTTGATCCTGTGTGGTAGTTGATGAATACATATATATATATATATATATATATATATATATATATATATGTGTGTGTGTGTGTGTGTGTGTGTGTGTGTGTGTATACCTGTATGTGTGGTATTTTATTGACATATCAATATATATAAACTAATGCAATAGGTAGATAGATGTTTAGGTAGATGATAGATAGACATATTAGTTCTATTCCTCAGAGGAGCATTGATTGACAAAGTTCTAACCTTAGCTGTTTGAAAAGAGGATATCTCAATGATTTTCCCTGCTAAAATCATTAAATGTGCTGCAGTCAAGAATTTGTAAGAGAAATTTTCCAATTTTCTTATTCTAGTTGGACTGGACATTATCCATACTATGAGTATACAAGGGCTTAACATTTGCCCAAGCAGTTGAAAATTTTTATTTTAGAAGAAAACTGCCAGAAAATGATTTGGGCTATTTCCCAGTCAAACTGGAATGTCTGTATCTCTCCTCGAAAGCCAGCATTCTATCTAGTATTGGAGAGTAGTTCTTCTATTAATCCCCATAAGATGTATTGTTTAGAACCTATAAGTGTGTATATGCTTCCCATATTATTTTCTTATTTTATTGATTTCCACTTGTTAGTATCTGATTATATTTTATTGACAAATAATTGTATGTATGTGCCTAATGTAATTTTAAATACTTTTATGTCTAGAGAAATATTCATATCAAACCAATAAACAAACCCATGACAGGGTACCCAAGCGCACACATGCACACAAAAGTGGGTGTGCATGTGGTGTATGTGTGCATGATCTCAGCCTATCTCTTTGGTTTGAGAAATTCTCTGAGATTTTCATCTGAATTATTATAACCAATTTTTGTGGTTGCCAGTGTCAAGCTGCATGGAACGAAGGAGTGTATACCACATATTCCTCACTTGACTCAGAAAAGAGACCCTGAACAGAGAAAAGAGACATTTCTAAATTACTTCCTGAGTTCACATGGCTTCCCAGTGGTAAAAGAAATCCTGCTCTTAAAGGGGATAGGAACAAAGCATAAGCCATTTGAGACACCTCATTTCTCATATCAAAATATGATACTTTTGTTATGTACCTCAGTTTCTCTCTAAATTACCAGCAAGAAATAGGGATGGAGAGAACAGGTCCACAGCCAAAAGGAAGACTGTCCTTTAAAGATTTAGGTGTGATTAAATTGTGATGTTCAAACATTGATTACAGAGGTAACAGAATATTTTAGCTAATACTTATTTCTTACTATTTCAATATTTGAATGTGATCTCCACAACACATACACAAACATGTGTACATGCATGTGTTTCATTATTATATAGATTTATCTTCTTACATCCCAGATAATACCTAAAAGACATTTCCAGAATATTTTGATTTTCCTTTATTGCACTTTTTCATAAGAATATATACTGTTTTACATACTTGTTGTCATATTTTGTGATATTTCTATTTATTCACCTTCCTTTTATTGGAATGTTTCCTAAAACTTTGTTTGGCTTGCTTTGTTTGCCAGAGGTGTTATTAAGGAGACCTGTGCTGTCTTCTATCATAAAAATATAGCACATTGATATATTCAGAAGAAGTAAAAATTGTACTTTTGTTTTGTGACTAAATTGAGTACTAGTGAGGTTCTTCTGATTGCTTCATCTATACCACAGTACTCACAAGAGGAAAACAGATTTTAACTGCTTGAATTGTGGGAGTTAAAATTTTGGATTTTTCTCATGTCTGTTTGCATATAGTTTTCTTTCTAGAACCAAGTGGTTGCCGATCCACACTGCTCAAGTATTATATTTAGTTTAAAGAGAGTCAAGACTTTACATATATACATACCTACACACATGTACTCACACATCTATATTTATTTAGATAATTGTATACTTACATATGCGACTCTGGCATTACATTTTAAAGATTAATATGTTAAAACATGTTCTTCATCCAAAAATAATAGTTCGTTGTCATTTTATATTTAACTTGTATTCTCCATGGAAGCTGCTGTACCTGACCTATAGAGCTGTGACCTTATGCTATCAAACTTAGCCAAAGAAAGAAGCTTTTAAGTCTCTAATTCTTAATATGCCATATCTGTTTTAGGAAGAAGGGTTAAGACAGCTGACCTCTAATCTCTTTATTTCCTCTATGAAAAGGGCTAATCTTGAGAAATAAAGGATCTAAGCTAACCTTCCTATCAAGGGTACTTAAAGGAAATAAATTACAGATGTTTGCTAGAGGGAATGTGACTTCCTATGAAATGCTTTTAGGATGATAAAATATGATGACCAGAAAGTAGTATCCACAGCCACTCATAATTCTACATAGCATGTCTCCTTGGGAGCATCCTTTGAAAAACACAGTTTGATATACTAAAACACAGGAATGATTTATAATGCAATTGTTCTCCAATGGATGAGGTCCTCTGCAAACCTATCAGACTCATCTGTGCATATACGTTGGGCCACAGATAGTACCTAACTTCAATGATCCAGATTTCCTTTTATGACATTAAAATTTGTAAGTTATCACATTTTCAACATTCCTCAATAATGATTCTCTGATTAGCACCTCTGATTCATATAATTCTGAATGGAGAAAAATATATTATATATTCACGTGTGATGTGGGAGTGTCATATATCAATCTGTTGATTTCATTGGCTAAGCAATAAATACACTGCTTGGTCCGATTGGTTAGAACATAGGTGGGTGGAGTAAACAGAAGAAAATGCTGGGCGGAAGAGGAAGTGAGGTCAGAAAGCATGCAGCTCTGCTCAGAGCCAGATGTCTCAGAGAGAGACACCATGCTCCTGTCTAGCGGGCAGACAGGATAGCTCTGCTCTCTGAGGCCGAGGGATGAAACTCCGACTCAAGATGGATGTAGGCTAGAATCTTCCTGGTAAGCGCACCTCATGGTGCTACTAACATGATTAGAAATGGGTTAGTCCAGGTGCGAGAGTTAGCCTAGAAGAGTCATGATAGAAATGGGCCAAGCAGTACTTAAATGAATACAGTATGTGTGTTGTTATTTCGGGCATAAGCTAGCCACGTGGAAGCGGCTGGGGTGTTGGGGACGCAGCCCCGCCGCTGCTATTTCAACAGATGGCTGCCCAACGTGAGGACAACTGAATCCACAGAAAGTCTGAGAAAGCTTGGGAAAGAGTAAAGCATGTTTGTTTTCTTGGTAGCAGCAGATTCTCGGTTCTGCTCTGCTTGCTAGAGTCAAGCAAGCGCTCTCATCTGAGAGAGGCTTCCTGACTCAGCTTCAGCTGCAAAACCCTGCAGCTCATTAAGAGGTCCTGCCACGAAACACTTAAACAGTGTTGACAAAAAGCTGAACGCATGCTTTTCGGTTTTCAGCCGTAGCAGGAAAAAAGCTGCGCCGTTTAAAAAATGCCGGCTTTCTGGGCTGTCCTGCCTGGGCAAACTCTGACTCTTTTACGCGGGCGGGTCATGCGGTTTACAAGCCCAGGCTGCGGAAGCTGTCAAGGACCTTGAAACACTGTAGAGTTGTGGCACTGAAGGCAGCTCTGGCCGGTACCTCAGCCACAAGGTTGGAATGGCAGAAAGCTAAGGAATGGACTGGATCTAGCTGGCAAAGCCACGGCTTTAGTCCTACTGAGATTGCTTGGTAAATTGAAGACTCATGTATTCAGAAAAAGAGAGATATACAGTAAAGGGAGATTCAAAGAAAAAGAAAATTTCCAAATGATTTACAGTGTGTTGAAAATATATGCAGACTAAAAGTTGAAGTTCTTAAAGTAAAAAACAATTAAAAAAGGAAGAGAGTTGTTTTGTGTTGTAGTACACGCCTTTAATCCCAGTGCCTAGGAGGCAGAGACAAACAGATCTCTGTGAGTTCAAGGTGTGGTAGCATACACCTTTAATCCCAATGCCTGGGAGGCAGAGACAGAAGGATCTCTGAGAGTTCAAAGTCAGCCTGGTCTACAGAGTTATTCCAGGACAAAGATACAGAGAATATAAAATAAAAGTAAAAATAAATGAAATAGAGGTTAAAATAAAGCGTACAAAGATGGAAAATACACAGAGAATCTTGATACTGTACGCTATTATGCTCTCTTTGAATTGTTTGAATGCTGAGGAAAGAGCAAAAGCTACTAAAAGATATTTGTTTATAAATGCTGCTGAACTAATTCAACATAGATATTTTGGAAATGCCTTGACTTTGCAATTTGGATCTAAGGACATGATACTTTGGAAAGGAGTTTCTTGTTTTGTTTTCACAGAGGATGAGACCCTGTTCATTTCTTCTATCCGAATATGGTATGATGGACCATGCCCTCCTGAAGGGTTGCTGTGAACATCTTCAGAAAATTGCTTCGCTCAACTGCCAACTGAGATGAAACTAGCACACAGGTTATACCATGAAAGACCTAATTAACGACGCCCCCATTCAGCAGGAAGCAGTTTGGAGAGAAAAAACTGCGCCCATGTTCCCAAATATGGTTTATAAATGTTCTTTTACATTTAAAGGGGGATATGATATATGTATGAATAATTTGCATTGCTAGAGATTTAAGGTCAATTCTGTTAATATGTATATGTATTTCTGATCTTGATTAAGGTATTGAGATTGTATAGTTCACTTAAAAATGTAATGTATATAGGTTGTCAATAGATAATCATAATAGTCAAGTTTGTAGTCATGTTAGTTAAGATTTTCTAAATGTGCATAGATATATTTATTTTAGATTGGCATTCTTCATATTTTTCAAAGATTATAGAATATGGCATTTTAAAGGTTTAATAACTTAGGTTTTTCATGACAATGAGACACTCTGCTCCTGGCAGCACCAATCTACTTCAGGAAGAAGATGGGCTCGAAGAGGATCCTTATGGAGTTTGATAGCCATTTGGGCAAGAAACTGCTCTTGCCTGAACTATTGCATAAACTGGACACAGAGAACCCGTAGAGAGAGGACTACTGAACTTGCCTAAAGGTGAGATGATCTTTCGGGGTTCCTGATTCATGAAAGAGTCTGCAAGACATTCTTCAGGACAAGCAGATAGTGACTGCCTTTGAAATTTCCTGCTTTGTGGAATGTCTGCTGAAAACTATGGGCCTGTAGGCCGAAGATGGATGCCCCAACGGTACAGAGGAACTTTGGGTGACTGTACAGGCAGTGAGATGTCTCTGTCATTTCTAGAGTTTTGAAAATTGTTCACTTTTTATTTGCTTAGGTAATATTGTATTTGCTATGTTACAGTTAAAGCCTTTCCTTTTTGTTTAAACAGAAAAAGGGGAAGTGATGTGGGAGTGTCATATATCAATCTGTTGATTTCATTGGCTAAGCAATAAATAAACTGCTTGGCCCCATTGGTTAGAACATAGGTGGGTGGAGTAAACAGAAGAAAATGCTGGGCGGAAGAGGAAGTGAGGTCAGAAAGCATGCAGCTCTGCTCAGAGCCAGATGTCTCAGAGAGAGACACCATGCTCCTGTCTAGCGGGCAGACAGGATAGCTCTGCTCTCTGAGGCCGAGGGATGAAACTCCGACTCAAGATGGATGTAGGCTAGAATCTTCCTGGTAAGAGCACCTCATGGTGCTACTAACATGATTAGAAATGGGTTAGTCCAGGTGCGAGAGTTAGCCTAGAAGAGTCATGATAGAAATGGGCCAAGCAGTACTTAAATGAATACAGTATGTGTGTTGTTATTTCGGGCATAAGCTAGCCACGTGGGAGCGGCTGGGGTGTTGGGGACGCAGCCCCGCCGCTGCTATTTCAACACACGTGTACCCTAACTTTGAACAAAATAGTTCCTGGCTATTTTAAATTTTTATCCTTTCTGTTATTTCTCATCAGTTTCCTTAAACTATGTTTCAGTGGGTAAATTTTCCCTTATAAGGTAGATGTTTCATAAGAATATAACTCTTCCTGGTTGATAAGTTCTTGAGTCTCATATAAGGCACATGGCATATCAACCTTTAAATATTTTATTATTTTTGTCTCAGTGATTCTCCAAATGAGTGGTGTATCAAATAATGGTCATATTACAAAATGGAAAATTCACTTATTTGTGTCCAAATTAGAAAAAAAAATACTTAAATTCATGGTAGATGATAATAATTATGTAGCTATTCTCAACATTTTAATAAAAATACAAAGTTAAATTTATGCATCAGAAACTTCCTATGCCCTTTTGATGATAATGAAAACTGGATATTCATGACAAAGTATCAATATCTGATCTTCTTATAGATTTATGATAGAAGAATTCTTAAAATTTTGACAAAAAATTTAAATTCTGATATAAAAATATCAGAATTATAAAATTATATAAAATATAAAAAATAAAAGTTACAATTTATAAAACTAAATTTCAGTTTTGACTGAAAATTTTATGTAGCTCTTTATCATATTTGGCATTCTACAAACATAGAATTTCTAACAGGATATTTAGTTCTGAAATTATACATCTTTAATTTAACACTTTAAACATTTTTAGGAGAAGCATGCAGAGGCCAACCTGTTCTTCATAGTGGGTTCCTGGTTAGCAATGGATATCTAATGAGATCTCATCTGAAAGAAAAATGATCAGAAAATTGAATAGAGTTTTATTAGAAATTGAAAAGATAAAATTATTTAGCAAAGCAACATATTAATAAAATTTCTAAAAGTGGTAAGTAATCTCTGTTTATACTGTATTTTCTGTAATTTTAAAGTATGTGAAAATTTCCTTCAATAGTCATGATTTTCCTTTGTTTTACATTTATTATTTTTTGATAATTTCATGTGTCAGTAATTTCATTACACAATCTCCACTCCATCCTCTGCTCTTCCATATCCCTTCAATTCCCAGTAACTCCTAATCAAATCCTTACCTCATCTTGTTTAGTTATTATTATTATTATACATATACATGTATATACAATGTGCTGAGACCATTTAGACACTCTGTATGCTGAGCTATAAACAACTCTATCAAAATACCTGGGCCCAGGATTAGGAAGCTACCCTTCTAGTTGTTAGTCAAGGGAACCAAAAGACTCCCCAAACAACATAGACTATAGTCACCGCCTTTTGTTTCCATCTGTAACTTGAAGGTAAGGTCCTATGGCTGAAGACATTATATGTCAGAAACAGAACTTGGGGAAACTGAATTGGAACTGACCTGGAAGATTGTGTCTTGACAAATATGGTTTTCAGGTATCCAACATATTGTCTTTATGTCTGTAATGATATGGTGGTATACCTTTGCCAAGTCCAAAGGTGCAACTGAAATATTTGTATTTTACTCATATATGGGTTAAATTGTCAGATATCTTTTCCTGGTCTGGAATTCATGTGTGTGATCCCTGACCAACTGATATTGGGAGATTGATAGATTTGGACAGTATATAGTGCACTTTTCTACTGTAAACTCAATAACTGTATGCATTCAGACAGGGAGCTCCAAGTAACTGGATTCTCTTGATCCTATTTCATGTCACTTACTATGAGTTAATTCACTTTCCTTAATTTTTATTACATTTTATAAGTGCTGGGAGTTGAGATTTTTTTAACTTATTATCTGAGTTTCAGGAGTGACAATAAGATTGTCTCCATTCTATACAGACAATCTGATTCCTGGGGTGCCCCTGTTATCTGGTGATGATGTCATTAGAAAAAATACTATAAAAGCCCACATTGTTTATCAATTTTCTCAATGATTCTCTTCCCTGGTATTTTTTGATAGTAATTCATCTTTATTATTTAATTGATTTTTGAGACGAAGTCAATTAAAACATCATTATTTGCTATCACCATATGCTATATAACAGATTTAAAAATACACTTCTTCATCCTAACCGAAATTCTAGCCCGCGTTCAACATTCCTTTCTCTGCCAGCTGGTCATTATTGAATGCTACTATGACACTCTCGAATTATACACTGTCCAGTGCTTTGTGTTATATTATTGTGTTTTAATGAATAAAGCTTGCCCGAAGGTCAGTGCAAATAGCCACATTAGTCAGCAATACAGGCCAGGCAGGGGTTGCAAACACCTTTACTCCCACCAGCCACAATAGTTAGTCAGTCATGGAGGTGGGTAGTGATGGTGTATGGCTTTAGTCCTAGAAAGGAATATAAAATGAGAGTAGACAGGCCTCATGCTCAATCTCATTCTGACGATTCATGGAGGCAGGAGGGATATTTTGGTTTGAAGTAATGGTAAGAACCAGTTGCAGGCTACTTTGCTTTCCTGATCTACAGGCGAAACCTTGATGTGGGATTTCCCTCTGTATGCTGTGATTACCACTAATGAATAAAAAACAAGCTTGGCCTGTTCATAGGGCAGAATTTAGGTAGGCTGGGAAAACTAAACAAAATGCTGAGAGAAGAAAGGCGGGAAGAGAAACCATGTGTTCTGATGGAGACGGATGCTGGAATCTTGCCAGTAGGCCAAAAGCCTCATGGTTAAAATATAAAATAATGGAGATGGTTTAATTCTAGATATAAGAGATAGCTAACAATACGCTTAAATAATTGGTGAAGCATTGTTTTAAATAATACAGTTTCTGTGTGATTATTTCAGAGCTAAGCTGCCAGGAACCAACATCATGCAGCCTCTCTTCATACTACAAAACCTCAATATCTGTCTCTGAGTTTTTTTTCTCATGCTACATTATGTCCCACATACATGTCTTCCTATGCTTGACCTATTTCAGTTTGTGTTATGTACTGTTTCAATTCTTGCCTTGAGAGCTGTTTCATAAGAAAGCTGTGCATAAAAAGCATAAAGATAAATAGACCAAGTTGCTTTTAGCAAAGAACTTGTCCCTCTATGAATCTTATTGACAGCCTACTATCCACTGTTCCTCTATTGAGATGCAGCCTCAACTTCAGAGGAACCTTGCTCAAAGCCACGCCTTATTCAGTACATTTTACACTGAAAGACTAAAAGTAAAAAAGCTGTTCATTTTTGGCATTGTAGGGAAATGCCTCTTGGTCAATATTTACTTAAGTGATCTACATGAGCCCATGAACATTTCTGCAGAGAAATCAACTTCTTCTCTCCAGTCATTCACATACCTTTCCTTTTATGAATTTGTGTATAATATCTGTTTATGTTATATTCCACTTGATGACTTTTGTTTTTAGCTGATGGTTCTATGTTTTATTTTTCTATCTCTTTTATACCTTCAATATTTTGCTTCCTTTGTAATATATATTTTTTCCTGTGCCAGTGTATTCAAAGCACTTCCCCACTTTCTCTTCTTTTAGGTTCAGTATAACTGGATTTATTTTGAGACCTTTGATTCCCCTTAACTTGAGTTTTGTGCATGGTAACAAATATGAATCTATTTGCATTCTTCTACATGCTGCTATTCAGTTACGCCAGCACCATGTGTTGAAGATGTTTTCTTTTCTTTGTTGTGTAGTTTAGGCTTATCAAAAGTAAAGTGTTGATGGATGTGTGGATTTATGTGTGGGTCTTCAATTTGATCCCATTGATCAAAATGTCTTCTTTTATGCTAATACATTGCTGTTTTTATTAGTATAGCTCTGTAGTAGTACTTGAGACCAGGGATGGTGACGCTTGCGACTGTTATTTTCATCCCCAGGATTATTTTAACTATCTTCTTGTTGTTGTTTTCATATCAAGTTGAACATTATTCTTTGAATGTCTGTTAAGAATTGTATTAGAATTTTGATGGTGATTTTGTTGAATCTGTAGATTACTTTTGGTAAGAAAGCCATTTTTACTTCGTTAGTCCTCCTGATTCATGAGCATGGGGGTTCTTTACATCTCATGATATCTTCTCTAATTTCTTTTTTAAAGACTTGAAGTTCTTGTCATACAGGCTTTGTTTCTTTACAGTTACCCCAAGATATTTATATTATTTGTGGCTATTGTAAAAAGTATTATTTCCTTGATTTCATCCTTGGTTATTTTATCATTTGTATATAAGAGTGCTACTGATTTTTTTTTAGTTGATCTTGTATTTAATCACTTTGCTAAAGGTATTTATCAGATGTTGGAGCTCCCTGGAAGAATTTTAGGGGTTGCTTTTGTATACTATCATATTTTTTGCAAATAGCCATACTTTGGCTTCTTATTTTTCTATTTATAAGCCCATGAGCTCCTTTTGTTCAAGATATTTTTAAAGAATTTTTATTCTTTGAATATCATGAAGACATACAACAAAATAAGATCAATTTACCTTTCGTTTCCTGCCTTCAACTCCTAGTATATCCCCAACATGATCTGCTCATATCCTCATACTAGTTTCATTTTTAGTAACTTTCTAATTCTAGTCATTATTGCCCATGTGTGCATGTACAGGGCATCTTCTAGAGCATACGGGGTCATAACAGTGGTCATATACCCTAAAGACAATGATCCCCCTTTCCTTAGAAACTCTCAATTCTCAAGAACTCCTTAAAACAAGTTTGAAGATCTTGAAGCAAGAATACGAACTCGGCCATTCTTTTGAACTAGAGTTGCTGTTTCAGAATCAGATACACATTATACTCATCATATTCATTTTTCTCATCCTGAAAACTGAGACAAGACATCTAATATTGAACCTACGTAGGTAAATTTAGGTAAGAGTAAAAACTTAGTGAAGCAACAAGATGTGCTATATAAATTGAAACAAATATATAGAGTCATCTGTTCTGTTCTCTTGAAAGATGTAACACTTCAACCTTTCTTACTGTATTTAACTTACTAGAATTTTCTTGTTGGTTAATACCTTATACCTCCAGTTAGAAGCTTAAATCCAATTTAATTAATTGTTTTTAAATGTAGACTTCAAGACATTGGCTACGATTATTTGATGCTAATTGCACTTAGCACCAACATTAGAGTGAATATAAAAAGGGCTTCGAGTCAACATTTTCTTTGGTAAGCAACCTTGCATATAATAGGCTTGGAAAGGCAGAAAATTAAAATCTATTAGCAATAAACATTGTCCCCTTGGACATCCCTTTCTGAGTAAATCTAGTTTTTTACTATCTATTTTATCTTTTAAAACATTGATTTCAAAAATCCTATAAAATTAAATTCTGTGTACAGTAAGTGAAAATGTCCCCTTAGTACACTTTAAAACACATTTCCCAATGTGTTTATCTTTTCTAAAAGCTATTCAGCTGAGGTCATTAAACACATCATGACCATTACAACCATTCTCTTGTGCTTAAGGGCTCTATGATCATTACTAAGCAATTGCTGTACCTATAAGATGGATGTATTTTTAATAGTGCTCCATCCTTTCTAAATAATCTCATGAAAATCATATAGTTTCTATGTGATTTCAGGGTTTTTACTGAAATATATATTTAGCTAATAGTTTTTTAGTTTATGTCTATAGGCAATGTGGATGATCTTCCAGTGAATCAAAGCAGTGTTGAAAGAAAGTCAGTACCTAACATATAATCAGTGGTGATTATCCTACCCTTCCTTCCTTCCTTCCTTCCTTCCTTCCTTCCTTCCTTCCTTCCTTCCTTCCTTCCTTCCTTCCTTCCTTCCTTCCTTCCTTCTTTCTTTCCTTCCTTCCTTCTTTCCATTCTTTCTTTTTTTTGTTTTGTTTTATTTTTGTCAAGATAGGATTTCTCTATCTAACAGTCCTGGTTGCCTGGAAATTGTTTTGTAAACCAGGCTGGCCTCAAACTCATAAAAATCTTTCTGCCTCTGTCTTCCGAGTGCTGGAGTTAAAGATACGTATATACCACCACCGTCCAGCCATCTCTTTCTTACTATACTGCTGAGGGCAGGACATTTCTACTTAGCGCTTTCTTTTGATGTACCTACTCCACTAAATTAATTTCCATAGTATGTTAAAGTTCAGATTTCAAATTATAATATTTACAGTTTTATTTTTTTATGCCATTCCTGAACTAAAGAGAATATTTCCATCTTAAATTCAGGACTCATCCACATCTTTTTTTGTTGTTGTTGTTTTTCTCTTTTTCAAATGTATCAAGCCAAAAAACAACAACAAAAACCTTGTCTGTGATATTTAATACATTTTGCTTTTTTCAACAGATTTCAGAGACAAATCTTTAGAAATAAACTGTATCGTTTTATTTTGAATACTCAATTTCAATTAACATTATCGTGAAGAATAACTTTATATTCATCCATAAACCTCGGCCTAGGAAATGGAACAACTTCCTACAACAGTGAGAAGAGAAATAATACCACAACCTCTTTTGTTGGCTCCTGGGTAGTTCTTTTTTTTTTCCCCTATGGAAGTTATCATTAAGGAATTCAAAACAGGTTGGTTTCCTCCAAAATAGAACAAAAATCAATAAAGTAGATATAAAATTCAAAGAATATTTGAGCAAGAGGAATAGGACTCAGGGTCAGTGCTAAATGCAGAATGAGAAGACAGGAGCATTTTGTCTTGAGTGGAATGGCTCTTGACTACTTCCTAGTGACTTGACTCCATCTGCATCATTGCCTTCCATTTCTTAAATTGCAGAGCTATGGAAAAATGTAATAAAATAAAAGCTTTCAGCTTCCCCCAGAGAATATAGTGATCCATTGCTAGACTTTAACTTTATATTATTCCTATTATTTAATTCATATAACAAATAGATGGGGGGAAGGAAAGGTCAGCTTTATGTAACATCATTGGAGAAGAAGCAGTGCATAATAAAGAAAACTTTCTTGCTTATTTTTCCGATTTTAACTTTGAATTAAACAATTTTAGGAGGCACCATTATTTATCTGAATTATGTAAAGTTTGAAATATTTTAATGGTAACTGAATTTTCTTTTTTAAAATCTATCATATATATCTTTTCTCGTAGCATCAAAGTATTTTATATTAATGATAAAAATGAGAACCTGAGATACATTTGAGTACTTTTATGCCATGTAGTTATAAAACAACCTACAATAATAAAAACTTCGAAATTAAATACTATTACAAATTTGGAAGGAATTATGCATAGATCTAAACAGAAAATGGTGATAGAACCAAAGTTGTACCATTGGTCTCTGAATAAATATTACTATATTTTGAAATATTTTAATAAACAAACAATCATGCAGTCATTTTGATTAGGTAAAGAATATGCAGTGGCTGCACTGTTATTTTTGAATTGTATAGTCTAATAAAAATGATAAAAATTAAATGTTAATTAATTTCATTCAGCTATTCAGTAATGTGGACGCATTTCAAAAATGTGACAAATTGCAAATCCACACATTTTAACAAATTAAAAAAAAGAGTATAATTTAAGAATTTTTTCACCTTTAGTACAATTGGTGTGCTAATCTTACGGTTTTTAACACATAAATTCATAATCCTAAATATAGTTCACCTCTTAAATTAAAAGACTGTTATTAAAGCTAAAAGATATATCAGTAGTCAAATTCTTCCAGAAAGAAGAAACCCTACTGATGGTCAGTCAGTTATGTCTTGAGAATAACTCTGCAGCTCTTGGTGGATACATTGATTGCGCAAAATTTGAACCAATTAAAAACGACTTTTATAAGATTTTCACATTTACTCTTTGGCAGTTTCATACATTTATACAGTATTTAGTCCCATTGGGTTCACTCGTATTCACACTCTGTCTACCTTGTTTATATAAGGCAGGATTTGAATCTTGTTAAAAATGCCTGGCCAATGAGTCTGTTACTCACGTATCTCTGTTTCCCTATTTTGGTGTTACAAGTATTTGTCACCATAAGCAGGTTGAGTTCTGGGACCTAGTTCCAGTTCTCATGCTTATGTGGGAAACCCTGTGCCAACTGAGATATCTTTTCAACCTATAAGTATGTTTTTAAAGGATGATTTATATGAGCTAACACACTGCAGAAGTGAATATTACTGTCTTTCTATTGTATTCATCTTTTGTCCTTATTATAGAATTCAAAGACTATGAAATACATAAAGCACATTTTAAGCCGGGCGGTGGTGGCGCACGCCTTTAATCCCAGCACTCGGGAGGCAGAGGCAGGTGGATCTCTGGGAGTTAGAGGCCAGCCTGGACTACAAGAGCTAGTTCCGGGACAGGCACCAAAGCTACAGAGAAACCCTGTCTCGAAAAACAAAAAGCAAAACAAAACAAAAAGCACATTTTAATACTGTTTTTGAGTATAGTAAATGAAGAAGCAGCCAAATATATCATTAGTATTTGCTTCTTCTGCCATCTAGTTGTTACCTGGATGATGCTGAGAAGGTGGGAGGTTATTTTTTTCCCAGTTTTACCATGTTGCCATTAAGTTGTGTTAATGCTTTTTTAGTAGAGGTCTGGATCTGAAATTATAGTTTTATTTTAAATAGATGGAATTGCCTATCTAGAGTTGTTCCTGGGAATCTTTGAGTTTCTACGTGTCCTTTAAATGAAGGAAAGTACACATGAGGTTGCAATCACTGGAAGAGCACCACTTCTACCCTGCAGATGCAGTAAAGCCTCCTTGATTCCTTACCTTGCTAGAGATCAAAGATCTGTCATCAGCCCTACTAGAAGGAATTGAGGATTCTTAAAAGGTGAAGATGATTTGAAACTGTGACAGTTGACTTTATTACACTTTTATTAAAAAATGATGCTTACAAATGACCTAAGGACTGTACTTGTATTTTACAAATTATGCTTTCCAGTAGAGTATTTTAGTACTGTGAGTTTATTACTATTAAACATATTATTACCAATTCTAGGTATTTTGAATACAACATCTCTTATTTTCAGTTACAAAACTAATTGCATATTGTCAGTGCTGCATTGGCACTTGGAGACTGGGGAATGTCTCCTACTTCTTTAATATAGATGTACATGTAACTCATTCCTTCACCTGTGATATTTTCACTATGCAGACAGAATGAATATCTGGGTTTTGTTCATAGAATGAATATCTGGGTTTTGTTCATAGAAATAAATTGGTATACTTGACTAAGCTTTCTCTACCTGCCAGGGAGTTTTATGTAAGCAGGAAGATTACATATTGGTTAAGCCAAATTGTCTGAATGGTCTTCTTATCCAGATTTATGTTTTGAGCAGTGATATTCATGTGTATTCAGAAGTGAAGTTTATCTAAGACAGGAGTTGTGTAGGATACTTCACATCTAAGGTTCCTATTCTTGGTTCAGCACTTATGGTGATAATCTTGTTCCAATTCACATTCTATTTATTTATTTATTTATTTATTTATTTATTTATTTTTTAAATGTATCTCAGGATGTGAGCACAGATATAGTCCATAGAAAAGCATAGTTTTCTAAATGTACATTAAAATTTGTTTTATTTTAGTGTTCTTGAATTTTTAAAGTAAAAGTCCCGATATTGGATAATTTCCATTACTCTCTGTGCTGGTGTGAACCCACTCTGAACCACATATGACAAACCGATAAAGTTACCAAGCAAGTTCTCACATATTTTCCAGATACAAGACTGGCTCATTCTCTTCTTCCAACTGTCTCATATCTGTAGAGCCAACGACAAAAGACACAACTTCAAACTCCACTATACCTGGAGGTCAGAACCTTAATTACTGTTCCATTTCTGTGAGGAGATATCATGACCAATGAAACTTATAAAATAAATAGACGAATTGGGGTCTTGCTGACATTTTCAAAAGGTTCATCTTCGAGCACACCCCCAACCCCCTAGTGACACTTCTCATCCAACAAGGTCATTCCTTTGATCCCTCCCTAAAGAGGCTACCATCTGGAACTGAACTCCAAAGCACAGGAGCCAACTGAATGTTTTTTTCTTCAAACCACTACAATCAGAAGAGGATATTTTATCTCTGAGGTCATGATTTAAGGAATATTTTCTCCTTTTTTTTAAAAAAAATATTCTAGGGACTTAAATTCTATTTATGTTATCATTTATATTAAAAATGTGGTGAGAGCAGGGGATTATGGATGAAATCATGTTTCTTAATGTAGTACCATAAGTTCTATGTCCTCTCTAGGTCTAACACAGAGATCTGCGTTATCAGAAGGTGTATATCTTGAGAAATTCAGATCAATGGGTATTAAAAATGAAGAGAAGGCCTACTAAGTTAATTCTGATCAGTATTTCACCTGATCTTTGGTACTTCATTACTGGGAGAAGAGAACCAGTTTCCAAGGGTTGTCCTCTGAGGTCCATAAGTGTGCCATGACATGCTAATCTTCTCAGTATACAGATACACACATTTTAAAAAATGAATAATTTTAAGGGAAAAGAAAATAAGAACTAGAGTTCTCTTTACAGAGTCATTTGTTTATTTCCCATCTCCCCTTTAATTAGAACAAAGGAAAGGATGCATAAGCTTGCAGGGAACTTGATGGTGTTAGTGATTTGCACAGTAAAAGTGCAGTTCTTGGACACAGAGGTCAAAATGAGAGTACTTGATGACAAAATACAGAGAAAACTGTTTTTTTATCTTTTACAAGTAACTATGAACAAACACTTGATTCTGTATTATGAGTCTATAAATAAAATAACTGTTTGCTTAAATATCAACATTTTATCCCTGAATAAACTAATGAGTAGTGACTAATTGCTATCTGTACAAATTTATTTCTTAATTGCTCTTGTTTGAGTGATAAATTTATTGCCATTTTAAATACATAGAAATTTTCTTAATTGTGCCATAGTAAAGCATAGGTAATTAATCACATTAATTGATTTTTTTATAACTAACCTTGGTCTAAAATACCTTGACTATACTACTATTAAATTTATTCTAGGACAACAAAGTATATTTTAAACATAACAGTACGGTTTTATACATTACTTGGACTTATCAGTTATAACATATAAATATTTACAATGTAAATACCAAAATAATTTTTAAAATTCATATTTGTATTATTTTTAGCCAATATTTCTGTGTTGATATTCTTATAAATATTTTGTGGAATAGTTTTGTTTTAAAGCATGATGTCTTTTAGCTCCAAAACACCCCTGATTCTTTCATACTACCCCTTCAGAAGGCATTTCATCATTAAATTTCACATATTTTCAAATGTAGGTAAATAAATCTATGTAACCATTTAAAAGATACATGCTGGTATATCAAATAATATTAACTCAAACTATGGTTTGTCTTTTTCAGAGACCTGAATCATCACACTTCCCTGACTACATCTTTGGCTTAGCTGATATGATAAAACACCCATACAATGCCCTTAAACTATACCGTGCTCAGTAACTTTTACCTTTCCGACCTCTGATCACCCACTGCTTTACAAAACCTGTACTCAGATAACACTCAACCATGGTGCCTCTCAGAGAATGTTCTGTGGAGTATTGTCACCTGTTCTTCTCTTCTGTTGTTCCCCTAATACCTCTACCAAGGTACTTTCTGGAAGCTTTATATACACAAACACTTGTCTTAATTCCTTCACTATCCTTGGACTAATTATTTGACTTCTCTATATACATCTAATTCCCATGACACTGCTGTTGATCTGTTACTAAAGATAAATAGATTCTCATTCTTTTATATGAGTGGGTCATCTCATTACTTGCAGTACTAATATCATTTTACATCATCTGATAATGATATCTTGTCACACTTTTGATAACTTTAATATTTTAGAATTACAGAGAAAATACTAACAGTACCCTACTTACCTTTGCACTTTGTTTCCTTAAAATGATTAATTTTCCAATTGTCTTTATTTTCTTCTCTGCTTATTGTTTTATACATGGTAGACTAGAAACCTAATCCTTATGTTTTATATTTCCATCATTATAAATCAGAGTTAATGTTTTTTTCTATTAATCATTCAGTACTTTGAGTAAATATTCTTACTCATATGGTCATTAAAATAGATTATTTGTATACAGATACAGTTCTCTGGGAGCATGGGAATGAGCAATAGAGACAAGATATCCTCTTTTATGGGGTGGGCAGATGTTTATCTACTAGGCGCTTAATGATCACTGAGCAATTTGCTTTTTTGTATTTTCAGAGAACAATTTCATTTCCTTGTATTGAAGTTATCTATACTGTGAAGGGAAGGTAATTATTCAGAAAATAAAAAATAGGTTACACCATACAGAAATAGTCAACAATTTGGTCCAGATATCACCAAGCAAACAGTTCTTTTGTGGCAGGTAGAATGTTCTGACCTGAATGTGTTGAAATACAGCAGGTCCTATATGGTATATACCTGAGTCTCTACCAATAACTGACATATTCAGGTAGGACTACTGTTGTGTACACTCTTTTTATGTGTATGACAAGATTGCATAATGGGAAAGTGTACTCACAGTATTTCATACTACACTCCAAAACTGACTGTTGTTACACGCCTTCAAACACATGGTGGGAAATCATGTGTGGAAATTGTACACAGCTCACCGTAATTACACAATTGCTTGTCTGAGATGGAGACTTTTCCACCCCATGTTGTATGTTTACATGGTTTTCCGTTCTGCATAGTTCATCATTCCTGCTTTATAATAAAAATACCTTTGCTTCCGTAGCATAGTCTAAAGAAGGAATCTATCCCTTCCACCAATCCCTTCCCCAAAACATTAATGGCAAGCCTTCTACATTCATTATTATGCAATTTTAAAAGTTCTCTTTACTACAATTTATTACTCAATGTAAGATTTCCTTTGGGTTTATATTTTATTTATTCCAAATAGTATTGTTTTGTTACAAATTATCACCACAAATTTATTAGTTTGAAATGATACTCTTTTTTAGTTTGTATAATATGTAAATGCAGAATGATGCAGCCAGACTCTGCTGAATATCTGACAAGATACCATGTAACAGAAGCTATTACTATGTTTCTCAGTGGAGCCCTTGGCTCCTATTTCATAATCAATGGTTATTCATTGAATTCATTCCTCCCTCACATTTTCCTTCAGGGCCCCTTCTCATCCAAGTAAGGATTCTCTCATGCTTAGCTTCTCTCTAATTTCTCCTTTTAACTTGTCTTGCCTTTTCCCCTTGCTCTTTCTTATTCTTTACTTACATGAAGGTACTGTGTTTCTTTTCTTGCTACTGCAATTGAACTCTTGGCATAGCAGCTCAAGGAAGGAAGGGTTTATGCAGTTCACGACTTGAGATTGTTGTCCACCTGTGGGAATGATACAGCAGGCACAATACAACTGGCCAAATGTATCCACAGTCAGACCAGAGAGAATGCCGCCCCTCTGTTTGCTTTCCCTTTCCATAAAACCTAGAATTCCCAAACCACTGAGAGGTACCATCCATATTTAGTAGGGTCTCTGTGCCTCAAGCAGCTCAATTTAAATATCCCATCTTAGACCTGTCCTAAAATTTCTTTCCAAAGTAATTCTCGCTTTCGCCATATTCTAAGAAAATCATCAAGTTCATACCTTGTTATTTTCACATCCAAACATGCTATTTTTATTTTTTATGAAATTTTGCCTATAACTAGTATTTTATGTGAACAACTAAAACCACTTTTTTTTAGAATCATATGGCTAATAACTTTAGTCATATATTCACACATTTTTGTGTGATTGAAATTAACATGGGATTTTATGGGCAAGCTTTCTGAACCCTAAACCAAAATTTAAAAATAAAGCAACAACAGTAGTCATCAATTAAAAGAATGCAATCAAACTAAAGGAAAACAAAAAATTTTGAGTCAATGTTGGAATGTCTAAGACACAGTATTTAGGTATGACTCTATAATCTTTTCTTTGTGATATTATCCTGTGGAACTAAATAGAAAACTAAGTGTTAACCATTAAATGGTTTCCTGTATTTCCTGTATTACAAATGGATTTTTGGATGTCAAAATTTGAAAACACAACCACCATGTTGAAATTTTATACATGAGTGGATTTTTCAAACCTCGCTTTCTCAAGTCAACCTCCTAATACTATTTCATTCTCTCCTTAAATTTGTTCCTTGATGCTTCTTTATAATCTCAGTTAACTCTGGGTCCTCTTTTATTTCAAAACCTTCCAGTTATGAATGGCACCTGCTTTTCCCCAGTGCTAATGTTGGAGCATCAGTAACACTTTAGGCTCATTTAAAAAAATCTTCAGATGCTAACCTTTGTTATTTACTTCCCTGTGTCTACACAGGTCTGAGATTTTCTTATTACCATGGTTACTGAAGTTGCTCTCCAACAAGTTTTATAAGCCAAACATTATCTATTTTAAACTCAGAAATAAGACTAATGATTTAAAATTAAATTCATGTCATTTGTCTTATTAAAACCCTTCAATAGGTTGGCCACTATCCATTAAAACAAAACAATTAATATTTCTTTTGTGGTTGGAGCTATACTTGGTGTCTAAACTTATCTTTTATTTTCATCATTTTTTTCTTCAGTACTGCAATTATCATATTATATTCATCAAGTACCATATTATATAAATTTTTAACATTTTCCTTTCATCTCTTCTATCAAATGGTAACTGTATGTTACTTATTTTTACACAAAATTTGACTGTGGCATAATTCTTACTACTCAAGTTGTTGGAGTATGGTAAATAAATCAAAATTTGATAAATTAAGGGTGTGATTTCATCTTTTTTTGTGGAATGCCTGACAAGAAGAATATTTGAGTATCTCTGGTTTCCTTGTTCTACCACTGGTCCCCAACAAGAACTCTTACTAATGTCAACCCTGCAGAGTGCTATCTAGAGAGTGTTCCTTGACCTTACCATTCTCTTCTTTCAGACTTTCTAAAACAATAACCAATATTAAACATCAATATCAAATGATTGTGTTTGTGCCTTGGACAATTTTGGAGGAAATCATGTAGGAGAAGAGCAAGTAAAATTTTGTTACTGCATTGATTTGCTCATTTTCTTCAAGGAGTGCATTTTGACTATATTCATATTTTTTCTTGCCTATTCAACTTGTCTTTTTCTCTAAATTATCCAGGTTTTGAATTCCAGTTCCTTCTAATTCACTACTCTAAAAGACACTAGGCACCTGACCTTGTATTCCTCCAAATTTCCGAAAGCATACACACTTTCTTCATTGCAGCTTCCTCATCTCACTGTATTTGCAGAGACATTTCAACATTATTATGACTAGAAGAGCATTATTCAAGACACCTAACTGCTGTATTGCAAGGGTGTTATGGTTAGCATTTTCTGATAGTTAGGCAGTTACATAATAAATCAACTTCTTACAGTACAAACTCATTGCATCCTTTTCTTTTTTGATTAGTTTTGCTATTTGACAATTTTATAGGCATATAACATATTCTGATAATTCTCTCCTTCCTGTGTTTTTTTTTTTTTTTTTTATTATTATTATTATTATTTTGGATTTTTTGAGACAGGGTTTCTCCGTAGCTTTTTGGTTCCTGTTCTGGAACTAGCTCTTGTAGACCAGGCTGGCCTCGAACTCCTCTGCTGTTAATTGCCTCCAATGCCTAGAACATCTATTTGGTACCAGTCCATTCTCCATATTTATGAATTTGTGTTTTGTTTTGTGACCAGTTTAGTTTAGACAAGACCATTTCTTCAAGTAGTAGTCACCATTTGTGTCTAGTGGAGTCATCAATGGGTGTGCATACAAGGCAATTATTATCACTCCCCATGAATCTCTCTATAGACAAAGTACAACCATGAGAAGCAGGGGTTTCTAAGTCTCTCTTTTGTCCCTGCCTGACTGCTGGAATGTTCATTCTTGTGCAGATATTGTTCTGGAAGCTGTAGCTGCCATAAGTTTTGATTACCCAGAAGATGACCTTTCTCTGCTCTACTATCTTAGGCATCTAACATTTTTTTCCCATCACTGCTTCCTCACTGTTCTTGATTCATGGAAGGGATGATAAGGCATCTTTGAGATGAGTTCTCATTCATCACTTATACACAGAACGTTGTTCTGCCATGAGTCCGTCTTTGTATTACCACTGTTTGTTTGTGATATTTTACTAGTGTATGCTATATTCAACTATACCTATGAAGAAAAATATAATTATTTCTTAAATATAAACCTTAAGCATAAGCAACAAGAGACAAATATTTTCTAGAAAATTACCATGATCTGCTTCTCAAAGCTCTATTAGGAAAATCAAGCACATTTGACAAGCCATGTTACACAAAGGAGACTGTCTCTGTTTTAAAATTGTTGCATCTGACAAACCTTGCTTGGAGAAGTAGAAGGAAAATTACTAAGAACATAGTTTATGCTTTATATATTTAATAAGAAAGCTATGACTTAGATAAACATATAAATATTTATAATTCCAGAACTTCTATTTCCCATTTTCTTCAATTCTGTACATGCCTTTAAAGTTCAGAATGATGCTGAAGGAATCAAGCATTCAATACAGCTTTGTCTTATTTCTAAGTATCCCGAAAATATTAACATCAAAGTACCAAATTCGGGAAAGTTATCTTACAACATGCAATCATTTATGATTTTATTTATTTTAGGGTTATGTTTTTTATTTTATTACATCATAACATAAATAAAAAACATGTAACATTATAACATAAACTGGATTTTGGATGTATTAAAAACCAGAAAATGAATGATGAAAAATATATAATTTACCTTTATTTACTTTTATCCAAAGCTTAGCAAAGGGTCACATTTTATAATTCAATGTATAGAATATTATAAATTATAAATCTACATCATATTATTTTTCTTATATTAAGGTTTTTTGTTTCATGGTTTGTTATATTTTATGGTTTTTGTTATATTGCTTGAGATATTTTTGAATTATACTAAGTTACATTCATATTTTAACTTAGTGTTTATTTTAACTCATTGATATTAGTAGCCAATTGGAGTCATTCTCTTTACCTACTCACATTTACTTTTTCATCCTCAATATTATAGACATTTTATATTAATTTAAAGATGATATTTTGGCTTATTGGCTACTTGGGACTTTCTTTCAGTGAGAATAATTTGCATTTTCTTTTTACTACAATATATGTGCCTATAATCATAGTAATAGTTTTAGGTATAATTTAGAAACATTATGTTGACATTTGTAGTGGTCATTATATATAAATTTTAAATTGAAAATTCAAGACTAAATCTTAGTCTGTACCATGGGAAGGAAATAATTTGATTACTCTTTTCAGAATTGGAGCCAGAGAAAGAATCATGACCTTCACCATTTTACATTATTCACATTTTATTTCTGGCTATCTTCACTCCCCTCCACCACCACAGTTGTCTTCCTTATGAGTTAAGGACCTGATCATCATTATTTCCAGTCTCATATCCTGACAAAATAAAGAAAAAGGGAGATTTTTCTTTCCTAAATGCAAATTTAAGTGACAGAAAGGAAATACAGATGGATAAAAGTAAAGGATATATATATATATGTGTGTGTGTGTGTGTGTGTGTGTGTGTGTGTGTGCATGCCTTGCCTTCGCCCCAGAGAGAAAGAAAAAGAAAGTATATCTATTAATATTCCTATCTCTCATCTATCTATACATCACCTATCCATTCTCCATCTATCTATCTATTATCTATCTATCATCTATCTATCTATCTATCTATCTATCTATCTATCTATCTATCTATCTATCTATCTATCTATCTATCTATCTATCTATCTATCTATCTATCTATCTATCCGTCTATCATCATCTATTATCTATCTCCCCAAAAAGCCTTATGTTCAGCTTTGATGGAACACTTAAAAAAAAATCAACATCACTCTAATTAGACTTAATACTTGCCAAATAAGTAGAAAACCATCTCTGCGACTGAAAATCTAATTTGCTAACATCTCAGTGCTACCAGGGTCATTGTGATTGCAGGAGAATCCACAACCACTAAGATACTAAAGTAGCATTTTTCCTATCAATAATCTATAAACATTTGTGCTTACACCCATGGATAAGTGTAGCCTTCACCTATAATCAAGGAAGCCTCTCTTTGCAATAGACAGACACAACTACACAAAACCACAACCAAACATAATGAAAAGTTATGGAGTTCAATCCCAATGGATACATCTATAAAACACTCCTGCATATAGGACTTGGGAATCATTATGAAATAGGGATCAGAGAGTTTGGGATGACTTGTTTCTTCTAGTAACATCAAAAGCTCTGTGAGGGCTCACCAATATGCTCACCCAAAGATGAGTGATTAGCAATGGATATGCTAAATAAATGTGAAAAAAACCCATGTGGCTTTGACCCTACATAAAGACCTACAGACAACTGTACAAAACTAGACATGGGAGAGGTGATCCTCCCCAGGGAGGAGCACACCAACTTGTTGTCCAGTGCCAAATAGTCATCCCTGAAAACATACAAACAAATGACATTATATGGATTCAACAGCATGTATTTAGAAATGTGTGTGTGTATGTAATACTCATATACCTGTAACAACAGTTAATGAGAAAAGTGGACATGAATTTAAAGGATAGTGATTAGGGGTTTATAGGAAGGTTTGGAAAGAGGAAAAGGAAGAGGGAAAAGTTGTAATTAAAAAACAATGTAAAGAAAAACAACAAAAATGAAAATAAAATATATTTCACTACAGAAATATGTATTACAGAGAATTTGCTATTGTAGTACAAATCAAGATGAATTTGCTTTGTTCTTTTTACATTACCAGAGATTACTTTAGGAAATATCCTACACTACAGTGATGTAAGAGATACTGTCTTTATTAAATGGGTTTAGAGACAGATGTAATAATATACATTTCTTTAAACCTAGCACTCAAGGGATAGAGGAAGGGAAATTATTGAGTTTCAGGGCAGCCAGGACTATATAGTAAGACCATGATTCCAAATGGATGAATAAAGAAGTAGTTCCAAATAATCTCGGCAAACAAAACAAGCAAGCAAACAAGCAAACACCCTACACATTCCAAATACAGTTTATCCTTCAATGCAAATAAAAGACCTTATGGCTAGAAAGGCTAGGCTGTCACCACCAGGAATTTTAATTTTACAGGTACTATCATCTTTTATTCTTTGGCAGGCTCTGAGTTAAAATGGCACAGAACAAATGTTTGGCAGTTTGGAGTGTATCGTCTATTGTTCATGAAGTACCATCTGGTGTAGCAATCTCAAGTGCAGAAAGTGCTTAATGACCAGTCTGACTGACGGTTGTAATGGATGAATCTCTGCTACTCTTGCAAGATCTATGAGCAATTCCAACCAGAAGGATGACAGTCACAAATCTCAGCAGAGTGTGCAGTTGTTCCAATTTGTCAGACCTTTTAAGAATGTGAAGTTTCGCAAAAGGAAGAAAACTAGTTAGCAGAGTTAGAACAAGTCTTCATACATAATGTACAAAGCAATAAACAATAAAAGCTTATTGCTGAGAGAGATGCTCTTGTTCTAAGCAGTATTCCTACATCCGTTCATTACAAGAAGCTAATGAGATAGTGTTTTAACATACATTTTATATAGAGAAACCAGCATTGCCTCTCATTCTCACAGAATATTTCCAGTGTTTCAATGTTACAATGTTTTTCAAACATAAATACTGATGAATGTGTAAAGTTATTAGAAATGACAGAAGTAAACAGAAAATTGAAGAAATAAGCAGGAAATAATGAAAGCTTCAAGATGAGATCCTTGGAACACTGAAATAATAGTTTAATTCTAGATGGCACTAGAAATCTTAATTTGACCCCAGTCCAGATGCCTTAGGGGATTTCTCATCAAAACTATAGGTCTCTATATGAACTCATATATCTCAGAATAACAAGAAACATTCTTGTAGTTTTTATATTTCTCTGAGTATTAAATGCTACTTTAAACATTAGAAATATAAATACATTTATACCAAAGTAAATCAATCACCTTAGCTACCAAACTATGTCCTGTTTGGTAGTTGTCAGTGTCACATATCAAGCACCAACTTCCTAACTGATATTATCTAATCATAGATGACACCAGATAGGTTTATTAAAATCTGTACAGTATTATAGTAAATTGTTGCATAAAAAGTTAACTTATGCACTGACTTGTAAAAATATCGAAGGCACTTCCATTTTTTTTCTTAAGATTGGTTTTGTATATAGCACAGACATGCTGCAATGGGAAGCAGTTTAAAATACAAGGCTCTTACCCAAAGATGCCCACAGGTTAACAAGTATGTGACATGAATGTTTCTCAGTAATGTGACGTAAGTCATCACACTGCTTCATACATCTTCCAGAGATCCTCATGTCAAACCTGCTTAGCATTCCTGTATCCTCACCCAAGTGGGGAGGAGTAAAGGAAGATATATACTCAGCAGTTATTATAGAAGATTGTTTTCAGATATGCAAGACACCCCTGTATTCCAGCTCGACATGACTGAATTTATGGCATGTTCTAGAAAGTCACAGCTGTACTCTCTTCCTTATAGAAGCATAAACTGGTTGAACTTGTCAAAGCAAAAGTTCAGCCCTGCAGATGCGGTTGATATCATTAGGAACTTATTTATTTAAAATTCTTTTTTATTTAGCTATATATTTTTTCCACTCCCCTCCTTTCCTCTCCGTTCCCCTTCTACATTCCCCCATGTTCCCCATGCTTCCAATTTACTCAGGAGATCTTGTCTTTTTCTACTTCCCATGTAGATTAGATCAATGGATGTCTCTCTTAGGGTCCTCTTTGTTGTCTAGATTCCCTGGGATTGTGAATTGTAGACTAGATTTTTTTTTGCTTTATGTCTAAAATAAGCAATATTAGTTATGAACATTCTTAATTATGTCTTTGGTCATTCTGAATATTAAAATTATTAGGAAGTCTCTTTGAGTTTTGATGTAGGATTTGCTTTGTAGTTTCTAACATTATATTTTCCTGATTTATGCTCCATATACTGCTTAGTAAAAAAAAACCTATATAATCAACACTATGTGTTATTATTAAGCCAGTTCTGGACATATTGTCTGTAGTAACAAGCCATGTTAAAATGTGGCCTAACAATGAGGTTTAAGATGTCTGAGAAAGAAAAATCCATTCAACATATTAGAAATCTCACATTTCATTAGGTTAAATAAACAGCATACAAGTCTCTATCTTTTTTATATTCCATATAGAAATTCTTTTTTTAATTTGGTTGAATTAAATAAATTTTTTAAATTTTTTAATATTTATTAGATTTTTTAAAAAAATACCAATCCAAGTTCCCACTCCCTCCCCTCATTCCATTCCCTCCACACACTCTCCCACTCCACCCCCATCCAATCCTCAGAGAGGGTAAAGCACATTGCTTTGTGGAAGGCTCAAGGCCATCCATACCATATCTAGGCTTAGCAAGGTATACATCCAAAGAGAACAGGATCACAAAAAGCCAGCACATGCAATAGGGATAAGTCCTGGTGCCACTGCCAGTGGCCCCTCAGTATGCCCCAGCCATGCAAATGTCAGCCACATTCAGAGGGACTAGTTTGTGTCCTATTCTTGATCCTTCACAGTCTGGCTGGAGTTGGTGCACTACTATTAGCTCATGTAAACTATTTCGGTGGGTGAACCCATCATGGTCTTGATCTCTTTGCTCATATTCTCATATTCAACTGGACTTTGGAAGCTCAGTTCAGTGCTCTGATGTGGGTATGTGTCTCTGTTTCCATGAGTTGCTGGATGAAGGTTCTATGGTGATATTCATCACTCTGACTACAGGGAAAGTCAAGATCTGGCCCCATCTCCTCATTGCTTAGGGTCTTAGCCAGGGTCATCTTTGTGGATTCCTGAGAAGTTCTCTAGACCCAGATTTCTGCTAACCTGATGATGGTTCCCTCAAACAAGATATATCTTTTATTCGCTGTCATCTCTATCCTTCCTCTGTCTCGATTATCACAGTCCTTCAAGATCTCCTCAAAACCCCTTTTGCCCCTTATCTTCCCCTTCTACACTCCCTTCTCTCCTCACCACCTTGCTCCCAATTTTGTCAGGAATTCTTGTCTATTTTTACTTTCCAGTTAGATTTGTACATATGTTTTTCTTTGGGTTCAACTTATTACTTCACTTCTCTGGGATCATGAAATAAAGGTTCAGTGTCCTTTGTTTATAGCTAGTATCCACTTATGAATGAGTACATACCATATAAATCTTTTTGGGTCTAGGCTGCATCACTAAGAATAATGTCTTCTAATTCCATCCATTTGCATGCAAAATTCAAGATGTCATTATTTTTACTGCTGTAATGTGTAAATGTGCCACATTTTCTTTATCCATTCTTTGTTTGGGAGCATCTAGGTTGTTTAAAGGTTGTGGCTATTACAAATAATGCTACTGTAAACATAGTTGAACAAATGCTTTTGAAGTATGATTGAGAATCTTTTGGGTATATGTCCAAGAGTGGTATTGCTGGATCCTGAGGTAGGTTGATTCTCATACTTCTGAGAAACTGCCATACTGATTTTCAAAGTGGTTGTATAAGTTTGCATTCCCACTCACGGTGGGTGAGGAACTTACAGAGGCATCACCATGCCTAACTTCAAGCTCTATTACAGAGCTACAGTAATCAAAACAGCTTGGTATTGGCATAAAAACGGAGAAGTTAACCAGTGGAATAGAATTGAAGACCTGAATATTAATCTTCACACCTGATTTTTGACAAAGAAGCTAAAATTATACAATGGGAAAAAGAAAGTATCTTCTACTAATTGTGCTGGCATAACTACATGTCAACATGTAGAAGAATGAAACTAGATCCATATCTATCACTATGCACAAGTCCAAATGGATTAAAGACCTTAATATAAATCCAACCACACTGAACCTGATAGAAGAGAGAGTGGGAAATAGTCTTCATTGCGTGAGCACAGGAGACCACATCCTAAATATAACCCCAGTAGCACAGACACTGAGAGCAATAATAAATAAATAGGACTTCCTGAAACTCAGAAGCTTCTGTAACACAAAGGACACAGTCAATAATACAAAAAGGTAGCCTACTGAATGGGAAAAGATCTTCACCAATCCCACATAAGACAAAGGACTGATCTCCAAAATATATTTAAAAAACAAGATATTAGACATTAAAATTCTAAATAACCCAATTAAAAATGGGGTACTGAACTAAACAGAGAGTTCTCAACAACAGAATCTCACATGGTCAAAAGATAGGTAAGGACATATTCAACATCCTTAGCCATCAGGGAAATGCAAATCAAAACAACTCTGAGATACTATCTTAATCCTGTCAGAATGTGTAACATCAAAAACACCAATAATAGCTTATACTGGAGAGGATGTGGAATAAGGGGAACACTCATATACATGGAAATTCTAAAATAAGTTATTTTATTAGTGGAATACATATGTTATAAGTCATAATATAATTATCATCTGTTAATCATATTCCATAAATTAAACATTTTGTAAATATTATGAGTTTAAACATAATTTTATATGGAATCTTATCAATTTAGTCTTTACTTCAAATTACTACATAACCTTTGATCATGTGTATGTGTACATTTATTTCTGTATTTTTGTATGTGTGTTCATATGATATTGTTTCTCTCTGTGAATTCATTCTAAATCTGCATGATGAATTAATAAAAGAATAAGATAAGTTCATAGAATTCATAGATACTATATAAGTTGCCACTTGAATTTTATTTTGACATTGGTTTCATATTAAAGCAAAGCTGTCCTTTTATTCATTGTATTTGAGATTCAAACTGAAAGTGAAATTACTTGTGATCTTTCTCACTTGACAAATGATTAGATTTTAAAAATATGCTTGGGACAAACTCAGAAAGGGACTCCTTAGCAAATGGAAGAGTAATAAATTTTATTTCTTGACAATAATTTTCTAGAATAAGCTAAGAAACTTACAAAATAGGAAATTATAATGCTGATATTAGGAAATAACTTGGAGGTAATTCATTCAAACTCACACAGTCAATATTGTATTCGCACAATACTTTCAGCTGCTGAAAACAAGTGCATTATGGGATGTGCATATATAACATATGTATTTTTTTGAGAAATGGAGTTTAAATTTTCTTATTTACACTTCTGTAAATAAGTGTCTCCTTCCCACTGTCTCCTCATATCTGGGAGATATTTTTAATTTCTATTCCTTCAGTCTTAAAATAATTTTTACTTTATTTTCTCCAATGTTTTCAGTTCTTCATCCTTCCTGCTAACACTCCCAGAAAATGTTACACTTGAGTTTATTTTTTGAAATGTGTTTCAAATGTATGTCAAGAGTAAAAATTGTTTATCATTGTGTCTGAATTTGAAATAGACAGATTGTTACAGAAAAATCATAATTTTTGAAATGCAGAGGAAAAACAATTGTGGAATAGAAGACATAAGTGACACATCTACAATATAATTCCTCTTCATAAGGCTTGGTGAACATCTTTGAAGAGGAAACAGAAAAACTTTAAGAATCAGAGGACAAGAAAGCCTGCTGAGAGATTGTATTTCCTAGAAATGACAGAGAAGCTTCAACCATGATAACAACAAAAAAAAAATGTGGCTTTCTAAATAAAGTCTGAATAATGACAACACTAATAGACCTGCCAACATGGAATCAGGAAATTCCAAAGTGCCCCACCCATAGACAAAGAACTGTAGGTAATTATGGATTATAAAGGGCAAGAAAATAGTCCTGTCCCATAATAAGCCTTCTGCTAGGTTATGCAATACCATGTCCTCATGTCCTCAACTCTGAGATTGTATACACACAAGGAACACTAAATAGATTCAGAAGGTGGATGAATACACACAAGGAACACTAAATAGATTCAGAAGGTGGTTTGTGTGTGTGAAAATGAAATAGAAACAAATCCATGAATTAGAGAGGTGACAAACGGGGCTAGTTTGTGATGTATTAGAAAGTGGAAAGAATAAAAGGTAATAATGAAATTATATTTTTTAAAGGCACCCTATAGCATGTCCTCTATGATTTGTTAGCAGTCCGGCATCAGTAGCAGAGAATAAAGTATTATCTTTTATACACCATAATTTCTTATCAACATTTTCTTTAATTTCAAACTTCTTAAAACGTATGTTTGTTTCTTTGTTCAGGCTTAGTGACTGTATATGGCAGATGTGTATTGACGCACAGCAAACAGAAGAGACATCAGATTCCCTGAAAGTGGATTAACAGGCTCTTTGAGTCAGCTGATGTGTGTCTTGGGAACCAAACTTGTGTCTTCTGGAAAAACAATTAGTTTTTATCCTTTAAACTTTCTCTCTGGGCCCCTAATTTCAAAAATCTTAAAAATAATTATATGCAAAATATATCTTACGCTGTAAGAGTTTCACATCACATGGAATAAGATCAGTTACCAAATGGGCTCAAATGA
The DNA here is from genome assembly GCA_902806775.1 of Microtus agrestis. Taxonomy (NCBI): domain Eukaryota; kingdom Metazoa; phylum Chordata; class Mammalia; order Rodentia; family Cricetidae; genus Microtus; species Microtus agrestis. The sequence goes on from CADCXT010006004.1 coordinate 351,042, forward strand.
TCAAGTATAGAAATTATAGCTTTGTGTACCTATCATTTCTTTTAAGAAAAAGATAAGTATTTCATTATTAAGTGAACACAATGGCAGCTTTTCTGAGACATCTTTCTTTCAGTGATGTTGGTGATTGCATTTGTAAAGCAGTGTATCCATTTTGTGTCCCTAAGCTAATATTTGTAATAGCTAATTTGCATTCGTATCATAATTGTGCATTTGGAAATGAGGAAGATGATATTTTCAGAGGGAATTTAAGTGTTCTAATAGAAATAATACAATAATCTCAATCTATCAGATAAAAGATCTTTTAAATTGTTCAATCCCTAATAAAAAGTGTGACTTTCCTAGTTAAAATTGATCTATCTCAGTATAATTTGCAATACAACATTAGTAACAGAATTTACACCTAAATATTTCATGTATTAATAATTTTCAGAATTGAAATCTGCTAAATAGAATAAATATGTTAATACAGTTTTATATGTTTTCCCATATGACTGCATGAGTTGATAAAACTATTTATCCTTTTAACAGAATGAAATTAATCAACCCCTTTCCCATGGGGTGTGTTCACGAATGACCAGGAACACAAATTTATATACCTAAGTTAAACTGGTAAGCCAAAACAACTAAATTTAGCTTTAGGTCAATCACACAACAGAGTCCACTTTTGTTTATATATGAATAGTTCCCAATTTTCTCGTGCAATGCCTGATGCATTTGCATAACAGCCTAGATATGAATCTGATTAATTGAACTTTGCCATGCTTCAGTGCATCATTTTTGTTCTATTATGTAGAAAACTATAATTAGGTGAAACTCCTGCTATTTACAGCGTAACAGAAACCAAGACTGGAACCCAGGAGACAGTATTAAAAGAACTTTTTTGGGATGATCCAGTTCACTCACAATCTTAATTTGTTCTACAGTCATTGTCCTAATGAATTTTCTTAGCTATCTATGAGAGGAAAATAATTTTCATAGGGAATTTGTTGAAACTTTTTTATTTTGGGCAGAGATAGATTATTGGGAACCCCAGTGTTATATTCTCTGTATTTCCTGATATTTTCTTATGATCACCATTTATTGGGGCTTTGAAAATCTAAAAGAAGTTTACTTTATTATGACATCTTCTGCAAAGTTATTTTCTTTTTTTTCTCTAGAATAGATAATTCTACCAATTAATTTATTAATCCTTCAGCTGGTATTTCTTTAGAAATACAATGCCATATAAGGGTGAAGAAACAAAAAGCAAGCCATATTGACAAGGACAAAATAACCCACCCAGTGACTTTGAAAGTTGCATCCATCTGTCTACTCACTGAAAATGAAAACGGACCATCCAAGGAAAGAAATGAATGTACTGTACAGCACTGACTGAAAAGGACTTGCTCCTCCTCTTTGGAATAATGTTTCCACAATTGCCAGTCCTCTCTCTTATCAAGAGTTTGACACATCTCTGACATTTCTACTGATGTGTCTTGAGATGCTATTTTTCAGCTTCTGGCATTGGTTGTCAGAAGCTCTGAACTGTGGCTATAGTATAAACTTCTTGGTGATAGGAACTAAGTTTGTTATTTTATTTCGTCCATCTTTGTGTGTGGTTTATTTGATCACACTGCAGAGAAGCTGGGGAGAATCGCACGCTACTCTATGTCAAAACAAAAGAGTGGTTGTGAGACTATCTAGAGTGAAAGAACTCATGTGAATTTGTAATCATCTGTTTAATTCACTGATTATAGAAAGACCCATTAAATATTTATGTGATGGACTGTTTTCTTATTATATTTATTATATTTAGCAGAATAATAAACATTTTTTCTAAACTTGTATTTTTTATTGTTTTTTTAATAATTTTTTTAATTAAAAATTTCTGCCTCCTCCCGCCTCTCCCCCCACTCCCCACGCCCCACTCCCCTTTCCCGGGCACCCACCCACTGAGACAGTGGGGCTGATCTATTGGGAGCTCACCAAGGCCAGCTGGACTGGGACTGAATAAGCATGGGATAAAACCGGACTCTGAATATGGTGGACAATGAGGGCTGCTGAGAAGCCAAGGACAATTGCACTGAGTTTTTTTTTAATTAATTTATTTATTTATTAAGGATTTCTGTCTCTTCCTCACCGCCGCCTCCCATTTCTCTCCCCCTCCCCCGACCAAGTCCCCCTCTCTCATCAGCCCCAAGAGCAATCAGAGTTCCCTGCCCTGTGGGAAGTCCAAGGACCACCCACCTCCATCCAGGTCTAGGAAGGTGAGCATCCAAACTGCCTAGGCTCCCACAAAGCCAGTAAGTGCAGTAGGATCTGAGTTTTGACCCTACTGCATGTACTGTCTTTGTGGGAGCCTAGCTGGTTTGGATGCTCACCTTCCTAGACCTGGATGGAGGGGGGAGGACCTTGGACTGCCCACAGGGCAGGGAACCCTGACTGTATTTTTACTTATAAAATTATTTTGTAAAGGTTTCTCACTTTATTCTTAGATCAACTTGCAGATTTAGTATCCAGTCCAGAATTTCTAAAATGCCATAGTCAGCTGTTGGCCTCTTTCAACCAAATCTAATTGTTTGGCCAAGATCTCTTGTCTTTCTTACATCAGCAATTTTTTCATGGAAAAGTTTAACTATTTTGTAATCTAAGACTCAGAGAACTTGGTGAAATTTGAACTGCCATATACAAATAGCATATTGTTTCTTTCTTTTATAAGATCAGTAAAAGTCATTGAACAAGACAGTATCAACTTTTCTCTGATTTTCTTGATTTTAGGCTTCTTAAATATCAGTTTATGCTTGATATAAGAGGTTTTCACAGTATTGTTAGATATATCACTCTATTCTTTTACTTTGTGTTTCCTACATATTCTAATAGGGTATTATATATTCGTGTCCTCTATTGAAATTATATGACTATTTACTTTATTACTCTTGAGAATAATTCAATGTGTTTTAAAAGGGGCATGAACACATAACTTGTCTATCTTAATGTAACAATCTTAAAAATGCGTAGGGACATTTTAGAGACTTATAAATTAATGCAAAATTATCTAATGCAGTTAAGGTTTGTACTTTTAGAGAGCATGTAGCAATGAGAAGAAACCATTAAACACATTTTAGTACTGTCAAACTGTCTAAAGTGGTTTTTGAGTGCTAAGGCTATATACAAGGTACTTTCCTGAAATGAATTTGGTTCTAATAGCAAAAGACTCTTGGGAATCCCTGAGTTGTCTGATTTAGAATGCTAGCTTGATCTGTGGAAATTAAAGGTTGAAATAGTTTGGTTATCCATGACATTTCATTGCAATATTACTGCTTTGGATACCTAATAGATTATTAAAATATTTGTTTCCCCAGTGGGAATTCATTCCCTGTGTTTTGATTGTAATATGATCAGTAATTCTCTAAATTTCATTTTGGACATAATAAAAATTCTCCAAGTAAAAGAGGATCAATCATATATATCTCTCACGAGCTCTAAAACACTCATAGCAGAACCTGGCAATGGCATTTCTTCTTTGTTCTCCCTGTTTCGTTTCTTTTTTATTCGAGTACACATGACTTTAGTTTTATTATGATCAAGCAAGATCCTCTCCTGTGATCGTTTTGTTCTCTTGGTATGGATGATGGAAATACTATTCCATTTTTTTTCTACAAAGCAAAAAAGTAAACAAGTTTTTCATTGAAAATATGATTAATGTCAAAATAAAATAGCTCCAGTTGGTGAGATACAAGAACAAATAAGGGCAGGTTCCTTTTCAAACACACAAAGACACACACACTCAAGCACACACACACACGTTTTTCTAAAGCAGTTTTGAACAATTTGATTTTTCTGTATTATCCATTCTCCCAAGAAACACATTGTGAATTTACTCTGTTTTTTTCTTTGTAATAAAGTCATTGGGATTTTTTGCTCACTAAGCTTCTTGTAGAATCCATTTGATCAAAATACTATGAGATGTCTTCTGTATACAGAAACTTCTTCCTTCAAAGAGATGAATTGAAAACTAGGTCTTATCTAGTAAGCTTAATAATTTTTGATAATCTCTCAGTATTCATAATACTTTCAAAAGAGAGGAAGACAAGTTTACAGTCATTACCAGTGTCACGGATATGAGAGGAGAGAAATATGAAGAGAGATGAATAAAGAAATAAACAGGAAGAAAAGAAGAAAAGGAGTTCCCTATTGTCACCTTTTTTTCTTAGTACATCATGTATATTACACAGTGAACCATCAGGGGCAGCTAATGGAAGTATATTAATAGTAAGCTTTGATAAGGGATTCTTTTTTCCTTTTTTTTTACACTACCATTTCTTGCAGGCAGTACATCATTGTAGATGAAAGGTTTGTTTCTGGCTTGGTGTTTATGTTTCCTCTTTAGTATCATGCAGACTACCTTCCTATACCAAAGATGATGGAACACAGCTGTGAAAGCTCTATGTAGGCACTAAGTCAATATCTTCATTTTTAATAAGTGTGTACATGTTGTCGTTAACCATAGATCCTTGCTGTCTGTTTGTAGAGAGCAAACTATTGTCTTTGGCAACCACTTGGGTTGTTTGGAGAATTCCATGGGGCCCCTTTGACCAGTAACTAAATTGGTTGTAGCCCAATCCTGATACTGGAAGCTTTGCTTGGTGACAATACACGTCCAGTTAGGACTCTTTCTAACCTATTATCTAACACTTTTGTTTAGATCACTTTCATATATGTATATATTTTAGTAGATTTTTGCTGTGTTAGGTTTCCATACATTCTCCCAAGAGTCCCTCCCTCCAATTTTAGCTGTCTCTTCTTGCATCCTTTCCGACAACAACTGTTTCATAAGCAGCAAGATCACCAATGAATAAATGGAATCTCATGAAGTTGAGAAATTTCTTCACTGTGGAGGACACTGTCATTTAGAGAAAGTGGCAGCCTACAAACTGGATGAAGGTTTTTTACCAAATACATATTTAACAGAGGGCTAATATCCAAAATATATGAAGAACCCAAGAAACTAAATATTGAAAAATGTTAAAACAATTTAAAATGGGATATGGATCTGAAAAGAGAAATTTCAGTAGAGGAAACTCAAATGACTCATACAAGAATTGTTTAAAACAATTTAACACTAAGAACAGGAAAAGCATCAGTTGCTGGAGACCTTGCTTCAGATGGGTTTGCAAAACTGAGATGGATGTGCGGAGTTGGTGCCATGAAGAAATTGTGACTACCTGTTGTCATTCAAGTAAATGACCCCAGTTAGCATAGGCTGTCTTTATTTATACAGTTTCAATGACTGACATGAACAATCAGTTTTTTCTTTCTAACTTTTTAAAACTGGTTACAATAAGTGCCAGTTTGTTCCTTGCTTCATCCCCCCTTGTTCACGCAACTCCCCGACTTGTAGCTATTACCATTTTGATATATATCTCTATTGTCAGAAGCATAAGCAGTTTGCAAACTACAGAGGAACATTTCCAACCAGCAGGAAGCACATGTGGTTACAACATCATGCAAGGCAAGATACTTTTGTCTCTTGTGGTTAATATTTACATCTGTCAGGGTCTGGGTTTTCAGGATCAGCTCATCAGTCAATCATGTATTAATTCAATCTGCATTTTGTACTACTCTATCCCCTCCGGGGGTTTCCCAAGTTTTTTCATTTATCTTTTAGGCACCATCACATGGAGACTTATTCTTAATATCGCTGTTTATACCTTGTCCTTATGGGTATTGGCACAGCTATTAGAAATGGGGAACTATGAATTTCTATGATTCTACTTCATTCTCTCTTCCTAGAATATTCCCATTATCTCTTGATACTATGGCATTTAATAACATCTCTTTAAAACTCTTGTGGTAGAAATCATTCTTTCCAGAGCAGATGAGCAAATGTGTAATAATAGTCATCATGACTTACTGTGACTCATTCAGGCTAGTACAGTAAAAGAAAAGAGCATGTAGCACACACACTTCTGGGGACATGACCAGAACCGTGAAGCAAACTGCCCACAGATCTTTTCCAAGTAGGTCAGGATCTTCAGGGTCTTGTCACAAGGAGGGCTGTTAATGCCTTTCTCAGGCCTTGTCCCTCAAAGAAGACATATGGCTGCCACCAATTATTCATAGAGATATTTATATATAATCTGAGCTCATTGAAGGCTGAGGTAGAAAAGTTGTACAATGGGCCACATAGTAAGCACCAGGTCAGCCAGGACTACATATCAAAACTCCATTCCCTCACCTAAAACACACAAAAGAAAGGAATAAAAGCAAGTAGATGATGGTAGCTCTATTTTTATCCACACAGGAATATATGTATATGCATATGAGAAAATAAGGCAAAATTTATGTGCAAGCATAATAAAAAATATGTAAGCATATTAGCTATATATAGAAATTAAGAATGATACCTTTGTTCATACACTAATTTTCCATCCACTTATATATGAAGTTATATATCATATGCAATTTTAAATTAGAAATTATTTCTATATATGCTAAACAGTTACTGTTTTTTATAAAACTTCTGTTTTCTAACATGAGGATTACAAATATTTCTACTTTGGACCATGAATTTCGTTTCTCAACAATGTGAGTAATGTTTGAAAAAAAACAACAGAAGGAAGATTAATTTACAAAATAGATATGCAATATCCTTGTTTCTGAGGATTAGAAAGATTATCAACATCTTTTTTTTGTCTAAAACTGAGATGGAAATCCCATAATTTGATGTGAAGATAAAGGAAATTATCATTGAGTATTATACCCTGAGTTTATCCCTGGAAAGAAGAAAATCACCAACATACTGTGGCAATCAAATAACAGCACACATACAGATACATATGCACACATACACAAACATATAAAATTAAACAATTTAAGTGTAAGAAATTAATATTATTTTATATAAGAATAAATTATCAGTTTAATAAACTCATAATAACCTTCCGCAATAATATTAAAGTGCAATAAATTATTTCACCAAATATGACTCTACATGGAAATTTATTTATTTTTTAGCTACCAAAATTTCAGTTTTATTTAGAAAATTTTAGATAGTTACTGTCATCAGCCTAGCTTCAGGAGCACAGCTTGTGCACTATCTATGCCTGCAGAGTTCCTCTGAAACCTTCCCCATCTCAAAACTCACAGAGCAAGTCCTGGAATTTTAGCTTATGGGGAAAAATACTTAAGAGAATACTTAATATGAGTGGCTACAAGGATTTCTCTTGTGATCTTAAATTGACTTTCCAAACAGACTCTCATAATGACTGATATGGAATTATATCGCCAAGCAGGCTGCAAAATCGTTCAAATATTACAGGCACTCAAAAATCATCTCTAATGACTTCCTTTTAAAACATGCTATTTCTTCATCTCCTGTTTCATAACACAGTGTCCCTACCTCTTTATAGCTCTTTTTCACATACTTATCTGTTTGACCTCAAGGACACAAATTAATCAAGTCTTAACAGGTTCTGTAGTTCTGTTCCTTAATGGGCTTTGTACCTCCTGCTTCAGAAATGTCCTCTGATGACATTCCCTTAAGAATTTGCTATTTCTTCACATTTCAATAACACAAAGTAGATGCCTCTTTCATATCTTGTACAGAACTTTTTCCTATACCTATTTTCCTAGCCTCAAGGACAGAAATTAATCATATTATAATGTGATTCAGAACACCCACTTCTAACTCATTTATGTAGTTTTGAAGCCTTTTTTTTTATCTCCTTACCCCAGGAATTTGGGGGAAAATAAAATGCAGTAATATTATGTATTAGAATTGGACAAGCCCCACATTAGTATCGTGCCAAATGTCTGAGAGACAGACTAGCAACATGCAATATTTTCAAAAATATGGTAATAAAATAAAAAATTAAATTTCATTACTTTTAAAATGACCCAAAGTATTTCAGAACTCTGAGAAATTGGGGGAAATCCTTCTAGGAAGTTTTTTCCCTCATCATATGTCCACAAGAATTAAGGATGAAGAGGAAGCTATGTATGCTAATGATTAACTTTTTGAGCAGTGTTACTAGGCAACAACTTAGTTATTGATGCCATGTAGTCACTTTAGTGAGAAAAAAATGATACATTATTTATCCATAGGTAATATAATGAATTCCACCTTTATAGCTGAATCCTAAAAAGTAAAGTAGAGGTGAGGATATTGCATGTTTGACAACAGGAAAATGAAAGATCACGTTGTTTTGATATCACAATCTATTTTGGAGATGTTAAAACATTAATAATTTTAACATGAAAAGATGTTGTGATGAGAGATATCATGCAAGACACTTATAGGATTATTAGAATGATTGAAACATAGTAGGGTACATCACAAAAATCTATAATACCGTTATTATCAAAGTAAGAACTGTACATTTTTGACCATGCATTCCATCCTACTCTGATTTATCTACTCTTCATCAACTGAATTGTAGCCGCTAAATTTGGATTGGTTGTGTCACAGGAAAGAAGGAAAAATAACACTGGATTCTTCCATCTTGTAGTTGATTGAAATTGAAAAAAAAGGGATTTAAGTCAAAGTCAAGTTTGGATCTAAGTGTGTGAAGTAGGGCTGACTTTTCTAATTGAAAATTAAAATTGTTGAGTCCAAGGACGGGCGACTTATCAGGATAGTCCCCAAAGTCAGGGGAAAAAGTTTGGCATCGCTTAGGTGTATGGGGGGAGAGGAGGGTCTCTCCTTGTCTCCCCTTCTCCTCTCTGATGGTTAGACATTTGCTGGTGTTTGCCTTTGTATAGGGAGCATTAGAAATATTCAGGAACCATTGGGCTAATGTTGGAATTGGTTCTGTTGCCCACATCCCAGTTGAAGCTGTTATGAATGAAAAATAAAATAAATAAATAAAAAAAAGAAAATTAAATTTTGTTTTGCAATGCCTAGGAAGAGTAGCTACAGAAAAAGGGGAAAATTCTATTGTTTTGTTTGTGTGTGTTACATATGTGTTAGTTCTCTAGACCTAAAATTATGAATAGTTGTGAGGCATCATGTGAGTGCTGTGAACTGGATCTAACTACTCAGCAAGGACTTTAAACTGCTGAGCCATGCCTCTAGCCTCCACAACTGTATTTTTAACATTCTTCTATCTAGAACCTGAGTCCTTGGTAAGACTGTGCCATTGTCAAGGATTCTGCAAAATAAGAACCTGGAACTTCTTAGAGTATGCACTATCACTCCTGTTTTATTCCACAGATCATATTTAATTGTACATTTCAGAAACTGTTTCTTCACTGCCCTGGATCCTTCTAGAATTATAGTAAGAGTAAATCTTACAGTGATTCCACATATTATCCTCTTTCCAAGGAATGGCTCCAAACTACATGATTTCTGGGAAACTCTAAAACTCAAATGCCTGATGAAATATACTGTCTATTCATATGAACTATTTCTAGTTTCTAGCCACAAGTTGGCTTTTTCTGCATGAAATATAAGAATTTATATTTAAATCTAGTTTTCTTATATTGTCATTTCTCCTACTCAGATGTTAGTATAAAAGAAAATTTTTATTTCATAGCTTTATCATACAGTCACTAATGTTTAATAGCTGGTCTAGAATGCTGGTGCTATGTAGAGTAGCCATTGGGAAAGAAACCATAAAAATATGAATGAACTCATTGAGATAGCTGGCATTTAGTTTTATTTGATTGATTGTTTGTTTTGTTTTTCCTAGCAACTAATGCAAAAATAGCACTTTTATTTGATGTATGGTAAAGAAAACCCCAAAATCTCTGATTGGCTGAGAGATCTAAACAGTGACTAAAGAAGCCAAGAAAAGTGACACAAATTGTTTCATGGTCATTTACCATGGAATTTTTTAACAAGTATAATTGTAAATTATAATAAATTTTATAAGTTAGTAATGAGCAAATTAAACATTACTGGAGCAAATATAATTACTAAATCTAGTGCAACTACAATTAATATTTTGTATACTCACGTTACAAATGCTTAAAGTCAAGATAACACTGCATTCCCATAAAGTGATAAATCTTCAGAGTTTAGTTTGGACAATATACAGTATATCAGAAATTATTTCCACAATAGATTCAAATTAAATTTCAAAGACTATTGTATATTAGGACTTATATTTATTAAGAAGTTTATGTTAAGATCCCTGGGAAATAGACCCAGAAACAGAAAATGCTATAAGTGACATTTCTGTGCATTCTCAGCAAAATTACTGTGATTAAGTGGGAGAATCAAGACTGAAAATGGATATTTATTAAGGATGTATTTATTGAAGAGGCCTTAAATTGTGATAAAAAGAACTGGAAATTTGAGTTGGCTCTTCAGAATTGTTCTGTATTAGGTGAAAGTGAACATTATTACTTTCATATAGTTTCAATGTCATTGTGTATGGGATTCAATAAGAAAGAGAGTATAATAGAAATAAAGACATTAATCACCCAAGTCAAATCTTTGTAGTTCTCAGGGAAAACTTGTCTCTCATCTCTGAATAACAGTTAAAGAAGAAAAAAAGAGTGATATTGGAAGAGGTGCTCCCAGTTGTGGACAGTAGTATCTTAGGTAAGTTATACTAGTTTGGGGTTCAATATTTTCTTTCTTTCTTTCTTTCTTTTCTTTCTTTCTTTCTTTCTTTCTTTCTTTCTTTCTTTCTTTCTTTCTTTCTTTCTTTCTTTCTTTCTTTCTTTCTTTCTTTCTTTCTTTCTTTCTTTCTTTTGTTTTTTCAAGACAGAGTTCTTTATTGTGTAGCCCTGAATGTCCTATTTACTCTGTAGACTAGGTGACTTTGAACTCACAGAGATCTACCTGCTTCTGCCTCACTAGTCCTGGGATTAAAGTTTTGAACAAACAACCCAGGGTTAGATCAGTATTTTTAAGGAAAATAATAGGTATCAGGTCTCACAATCACTTAAACAAAAGTATAATTGAAACATATGAGCTATCATATTTCATACATTCTCACGCCACAACCTCAAAGATCAACTGCTTTCCTGTTCTAAATTCAAGAACAAAAATTAATTGATCTTCGCTACAAAATATTTAGATCCTAGTCAAATAGTTTTTGAAGACATAGAACAGTTTTATAATCAGGCTTTCAGAGTAATTTATTTAAAGTCAGTCTTTCTAGATATAACTAATTGTGGGGTTAACTCCCTGGTTTAATTATCTCTTGGTGAACATTTTAACGATGGCATCAGTAGTTAGAACAAATGACATTTCTACACTCAAGAGTTTTGCTGAAAACATTTAGTTTATATTATGCCAGATTATCTAGTTACCAAGCAGCATGATTAAGAACACTTTATAAGATTAAAAATAAAAGCACATCCTGCTTTAGCACAATGTTTCCTTATATGAAACTCAAAGTTGGCTCTTGTTGGAAAACAAATGAGCTGATATCAGTATCTAGAGCTGGCTATGGATACCGAATTCATAAATTAAAAATTGAACATCACCTAATTCATAATAAGTTCTGCTTTATAGAATGATATAATGCATTCCTGTGTGATCCTTTATTCCAGACAGAATGAAGAATGGTTAGTTGCGGAGTTGCCACTATTGGAAGCCACATGTTCTTTATGATGAATACTGGCCTGAGTAACTTGTGCATGCAATTTGTAATTGTAGAACATTATAGATGAAAGAACAAAATGTCTGTAATTTTAGAATACGATATTTGAAAAACCTGAGATTATAAAAGACCTGTCAATGTAATAGTACACTTATTGGACAAATTAAGATAAACGTATGTGTACAATAAATTATAAATTATAATGTTGACTATATATTGAAATAGTAGGTCAATCAGTAGTAAATCATTAATCAGAATTTTTTAAAATGCACAAGTTTTTCTCAGTGAAAATTATCTGTAGCTTGCCAAATTTAGAATCATTTTTAGCATTGTATAAAATATACGAATTGGAAATTTCAATGTTACCTCAGATGTACAATGTTGCCATATACATATTACATCTCTCAAATTTCTCTTGCCCTGACCTGACATCTGGATTGAGTTTTTTCTGTGTTGATTTAATGTTCTTGACCTATTGGAGGACATAACGTGTTTACAGTGGATTTCAGTTTGATTGATCTTTAAGAGAGTTTTTAAAACTTCCATAATACTAAAGTTAAAAATAATGCGTTGCAGCTTTAATTTTGTTTTAGTCTATACTTTACAAACCATGTTCATCTCACATAAGCGGAAGATACAAGTCATAATTTTATCTAGTACAAACCTATTTTATTTTATCTACTGCTGGAACTACATGGAGAAGAAATTTTCAATTTATCTTTCCAGGAAACAGAACAGAATTTCTCTCAAATGACATTCAACCAGAATCATGGTGGGGATTTCTTTCTTTCTTTATTTATTTATTAACGATTTCTGCCTCCTCCCTGCCACCGCCTCCCATTTCCCTCCCTCTCCCCTGATCAAGTCCCCCTCCCTCGTCAGCCCAAAGAGCAATCAGGGTTCCCTGCCCTGTGGGAAGTCCAAGGACCACCCACCTCCATCCAGGTCTAGTAAGGTGAGCATCCAAACTGCTAGGCTCCCACAAAGCCAGTATGTGCAGTAGGATCAAAAACCCATTGCCATTGTTTTGAGTTCTCAGTAGTCCTCCTTGTCGGCTATGTTCAGAGAGTCCGGTTTTATCCCAAGCTTTTTCAGACCCAGGCCAGCTGGCCTCGGTGAGTTCCCGATAGAACATCCCCATTGTCTCAGTGTGTGTGTTCACCACTCGTGGTCCTGAGTTCCTTGTTCGTGCTCTCTCTCCTTCTGCTCCTGATTTGGACCTTGACATTTCAGTCCGGTGCACTAATGTGGGTCTCTGTCTCCTTTCATCACCTGATGAAGGTTAATATTCAGGAGGATGACTATATGTTTTTCTTTGGACTCACCTTCTTATTTAGCTTCTCTAAGATCACAAATTATAGGCTCAATGTCCTTTATTTATGGCTAGAAACCAAATATAAACGAGTACATCCCATGTTCCTCTTTTTGGGTCTGGCTTACCTCACTCAGGATAGTGTTTTCTATTTCCGTCTATTTGCATGCAAAATTTAAGAAGTCATTGTTTTTACTGCTGAGTAGTACTCTAATATGTATATATTCCATAATTTCTTCATCCATTCTTCCATTGAAGGGCATCTAGGTTGTTTCCAGGTTCTGTCTATTAAAAACAATGCTGCTATGAATGTAGTTGACTGTTTAACTAGCTGCTCAAACTTTTTCTGACTGGTATTTGAAACCTACTAGAGTTATCACAAATATTGATACTCAATAGTCAGTCTTTGGTTCCTTAAAAATGTTCATGTCATGCATTCATTTGATGATGTCACAAACAATCCCACACCAGCTCAGAATTATGGATAATTAAAGGGTTATTTATTTAAGGAGAAAGCTTACAGATCACTGTCCTAGACAATAGTCCTCTAAGTGACTAGGACTCTAGCAGCCAGAAGTAGGAGCCAGAAGCAAGAGAGAGCTGGTACATGTTTTCTGCTGCTTTTACAGTATAAGAGACCATGCACAAATGGACTGATATCTTAAAGGATATTGGCTGAAGGAGCAGAATGTGCTCCCTCAGCATTCATTGAAGGGCATCAATTTTATGCTTCAATAATCAATATAGAATTAGAAAGTCTGTGTATTAATCTATACTATATAAGATATATTGAACTATTTCTGTTATTTCTTGCTTCCATAAAGCTTAAAAATACAAACAGTAAAATATATGAGTTGATAATTATTGTCTTTTTAAGGAATAGCCCTACCTGTCCAGGAATTTATTATTTAGACCCGGTTGTCCTAAAACTCACAGTGATCCATCTACCTCTGCCTCTTGTTGCTGGTGTGTGTGTGGGTACCACCATGCCCATTAATTTGATTATTCTTAAGAGAATCATAGATTGTCATTTTTAAATCTAGAAATATTGAAATTTGAAATCTAGTCAACTAATATTTCATAACCAGATATATTTTGTTATAATCATATCATTATTTTATGTTTGCATGCAACTATGTGGAAAATTAGTAATTTTAATTTGTTTTAAAACCTTACCCATAGTATTTTAAGACGATACAAAGATATAGTGTTATTCTGTGTGCTCTCCATGGGATTCTAGAAATAAAATTTACACATATTCTTGGATATTTTAAGTGCCTTTAGGAATCACTTACTTATAAATTCAATCTTGGAAATAAATATATTATATTTAGAATATTCTTTTTTACATACATTAATAAATCAAAATTACTTGCATTGCTTTTTGATGTAATGAAGCTTCCAAAATGTTGATTGTAAGACTCACTTTGTTAGAAAAAATATTTTTTGACCCTTCATTTTATTGCCTATATGAGTTTCAAACTCTTTTCCTTCTTTAAATCGATTATGTTATCTATTGTATGAAGTTGTCTGTGAATAAGCTAATATATACATATAACATAAAGAATATTCATGATTATTTATATTGATGAATTATTTTTGCTTTTGTTTAAATTTTTCTGAAAACTTTATGAGGTAATAATATATTCATAAACATTAAAATGTTTGATACTATTATATCCCAAGATAAGCTAGATTCTTGTTCCTATATCCATCTAAATACTAGATGCCTCTTAACCGATACATGCTTGAAAATGTATCATTATCCAGTCTTTATGGGCTAAAGTGGTAAAAGAAGATAATTTGTGGCATTTCTCTAAAAAATAAACCAGTTGGAGAAAAATCAACTAAACTATTTTCCTCCTTTCTTTATATTTCTTTATTCAAATAGACATAAATTACCAAATAACCCAATTAAAAATGGAGTACAGCTCTAAACAGAGAATTCTCCATAGAAGAATCTCAAATAGCTAAAACAGCATTTAAGGAATTGCTCAGTATCCTTAGTCATCAAGTAAATGCAAATCAAAATGACTTTGAGATACTATCTTACACCTGTCAGAATGACTATGATAAAAAGAAACACTAAGGACAACTTATGTTGGAGAAGAAGTAGAGTAAGAGAAATACTCCTCCATTGCTGGTGGGAGTGCAAACTTGTACAGCCACTTTAGAAATCAGTATGACAGTTTCTTAGAAAATTAGGAATCAATCTACCCCAAGATCCAGTATTAAAACTCTTGGGCATAATGGTCATTGAGTCTATATTCTGTGATACCAAAGAAGCTAAATAAGAAGGTGAACCCAATGAGGGCTGCTGAGAAGCCAAGGACAATGGCACTGGGTTTTGATCCTACTTCATGTTCTGGCTTTGTGGGAGCCTAGCCAGTTTGGATGTTAACCTTCCTAGACCAGGATTGAGGGGGGAGGACTTTGAACTTTCCACAGGGCAGGGAACCCTGACTGCACTTCGGTCTGGATATGGAGGGGGAGGAGGGGGGAGGCAGGGAGGAGTGGGAGGAGGGAGAGGGAAATGGGAGGCGGGGAGGAGGCAGAAATTTTTTTTCCAATATAAAAAAAAACTAAAAAAAAAAAGGATAGCTTACAAACTTTTGGTTGGATGTCCAATGGTTAAAGCTCTAGTGATAATATTCTTATGGGAAAAAAAAACCTCTTGGGCATATACCTGAAGAATGCTCAATCCTACCACAAGGGCACATGCTTAACAGTGTTCATTGCTGTATTATTTGTAATATTCAGAACCTATAAACAACTTTGATGCCCCTTGACTGAAGAATAGATAAATAAAATGTGGTATATTTACACAATAAAATATTATTTGGTTGTAAAAATCAATGACATCATGAAATTTGCAGAAAAAAATCCTGTCTCAAAAAGCCACAAATTAAAAATAAAAAATAGAGTTTAAAATAAAGCCACATAAAGATGAAAACCACACAGAGAATCTTAATACTGTATGTTATTATGTTCTCTTTTAATTGGTTAAATGCTGAGGAAGTAGCAACAGCTGCTAAAAGATATTTGCTTATAAATGCTGCTGAATTAATCCTAGATAGGTGTTTTAAAAATACCTTGACTTCAAAATTGAAGTCAAAGGGTATATTACTTTGGAGAAGAGATTTTGCTTTTGTTTCCACAGGAAATGTGAGGCTGTGGATTCATTCTGAGTTAAGAAAAATTAGGGTTGATAAAAGAAGACCACCCGAGAGATCTCCAGATTCAAGACTGCTGCCTGAGATGATCAAGCCTCACAAGATACTCCAGTCAGGAGTTTATCATAATTAAAAATTTTCTTTAGGTCCCCATAAGATTAGCAGCATCCCCAACCAGCAGGAAGTAGCTTGGAGTACTATGCACAAATTCCCCCAAAATGGACTACAGATATTTTCTTTTGTTAAAAAATATGAGGGGGAAATCATGCGGGATAGTTCTGTATTCTGTCAATTATGTCTTAAATAAATGCTGATTGACCAGTAGCCAGACAGGAAGTATAGGTGTAGAATAATGGGTTAATATTTGTTATAAGAGCTAATACACAGCCTGAGCTAATGGGTCAATCAGTATATAATTTATGGAGACCTCTGTGTACTTTTCTTTGAGACTTGCTAGCTGTGGGCACTGGGCAGGAAAGAAACCCCAACAAGCAGGCCCTCATGTTACACCTAAGTGGTCATTCTGGACTAAAATTTGCACTTACCTGGAACATTGAGTCATTATTAATGACATTTTAAATCTTCTATGTAAGCAAGCTTTCCTGCAAATCAAATCTGGGAAGTTTACAAAAGGCTTACTCTCATACAAATGTCCAATTATAGAGACCTTAATATAAAACTTTATTTTTTCTTCAGTATAAATACATTTAGATCATGTTATTAGGATATATTATCAAGCACTTTAAAAGGTAAAAAGCTGCTAGATATACTCTATAATTCTTCTAAAAGGTCAAATATATAGTCCACAAAGAAAAAGGCAATCATGGAAATATTTATTACATTATTTAATTATGTATATATGTGTCCTTATATGTGTATACATAAAGGACTGTTGTTGCCCATGTAGAAAAAGAGATTGTAGTCCACTGAAACTAGAATTGCAACTAGCTGTGAGTGTTGGAACTTAATGCTGGTCCTCTGCAAGAGCAGTAAATGATCTTAATAACTGAGTCTATTTTCCAGCCTAAAGATAATGATTCTTAACAAGGACATCTACTTTATTTATTAAGTTAGTATTTTGATGATATGGTAGATAGAAACTTGGAGGGCCAAGGTTAAGTGCTATGATTAAGGTTCGTGTCTCACTAAATCATTGATCAAAGCTGGGTTTTGGGAATGATTTTCATCTTGAGGATTCTGACTGTACGTATATAAATTCATAATATTATCATATTATTGTAGAATAATTTTATTGTTGAAATTATTGTTATTATAGACTGTATAATAAAACTATTATAGAATTTAATATTATCATAAATTATTGAATAAGATGATTATTAATTGTGTAAAATATGAGATCAGACTTAGTAGAAGGAATCAGTCCACTGTGGCATTTCTTGGAAAAGTATTTTTCCTCCCTACAGCTCTCTTTCTCTGTACTTGTAGGCCACAGTGAGGTGAGTAGTGATGTAGGCAGTCCTTCTGTCTATGTGTTGCTTTCATTGGTTAATGAAGGAACTGCTTTGGGACTACAGCAGAGCTGTAGGGGAACAGAGCTAGGCAGGGAAAACTAAATGGAATTCTGGGAGGAGGAAGGCAGAGAGAGATGCTATGAAGCCACTACCAGAATCAGACATGCCACAACTTTGCTGGTATGCCATGACCTTGTGGTCATACACACATTAATAGAAATGGATTAAATTAAGATGCTAGAGATAATGGGCAAATCAGTGATTTAATTAATACAGTTTCCATGTGATTATTTTGGTTCTAGGTGGCTAGGTTGAACAAGCAGTTTCCTTCAACAAATTGGCGCCCATGTGGTCAACTAAATCTACATAAAACCTGAGAGGGCTTGAAAAGAAATTCTAGAAAATAAATAAATAAATAAATAAATAAATAAATAAATAAATAAATAAATACAGAGCTTAATACAACTTCTTGCTGTTTGCTGGAGGCTTGCCACAGCTCCTTTAAGAAAGATTATCCTGATTCAGCCATAGCAGGAAAAAAGCCATGGACATTTAAAAATGCCAGCTTTCTGGGCTATTCTTCCAGAGTGAACTCTGGCTTTTACAGGAGATGGAGCATTTGAGTGGGGTTAGTGATCAGACTGCTGCAGCTTGCTTGATGGCAACTTGGACTGGCTGTGTGCCTAAAAGTGGGATGTTGTGCAGAGAGATGCAAGCAGCTCTGCCATGCTTGACTGGGCAGGTCAAGGATGCCATACTGCATCTGACCTAGTAATGTTGCAGCTTAAGTTTTAAGAAGGGCTTAGCATTTTAAGAAGTGCTTCTGGTCAGAAAATAATTACAGATATGTAATAAAGACAAATTTGGATTAAAAAAAGACCACTATATGGGTCTTAGAATTGGATAAATGTACACAGTTTTGGAAGAGAAAAGAAAAAAGAGTATGTAAAGTCATAATATAAAGGCATATACATGCAGTATCTCTACTGGAAATAGCTTATACATACTTTTCTTCTATTGTGTTATTTAATGTGAGAACACACAACAGAACTGTATTACAACAAACCACACAAAATACCTAACAAAACACTTCATGTATATAGTCTCTACTCCTGTGATTTCAGTTGTCACTATTCCCTTACAGCTTTTGTATATTTTAACTTCAAGTTCAATCTTTAATATTGATACCTGCAATGGGAAACTCTGTTTTCCAAGTGTCAAGGCTGAACTGTTCAGAATAAGTTCATAACATATTTTTCCTAAAGCCAGGCAGCATCCCTTCTTTCAGCTTCTTCAGCTCAATACAAAAATGCAGCTTTTAAACAAAGGTACAGAGCATAGACAGCCAAGGGAGTTTCTTAAAGAGTGCCTGCTGCTGAAGCATCTCAAAATATTGATCTAAGAAAAAAGTAAATGGAACAGCACATTGATCTGAACGAAAGAAAAGCAGGTGGAAGCAGGAGAACAGAGAGAATCGTCACTCCTGCTAGAGAAGTGGGGTGAACCTTGCTGAGGGAACTGAAGCAGAGTGTAGAGATGAAAGTGTAGAGAGATTTTCAGATGAAACTGGAAAAGTTTTGATAAAATAATTCATACTTTGGAAATTCAAAGTGAGTCCCATAGAGAGTGAAAAGTTTTATTGAAATCCTCAGCAGTTAGACAAGTACTAAACAGATGTCCTGTACAGTCATCATATTCCCATTACTAGGCATCTTTGCTAGCCAGGAAAGGCTTTCAGTGGAGGGACTGGGATGCCAACCCAGCCACAAAATCTTCAACCTACAATTTGTTCTGCCTGAAAGATGTGCTGGGGTAAAAGGTGGCACAGAATTGTGAGAGTGGCCAACTAACTGGTCTAACTAACTTGAAGCACACACCATGAGAGGGAGTCCATGCTTGACACTGCTGGGATGGCCAGGAACCAGAGGTGAGACAGCTCAGAAACCTAAGACAAAAAGAAGTATTGACAAAAATAAAGTCAATGTAATTATTCCTAATAATATTCTGCTTACACCAGAGCCTGGTATAATCATCCCCAGAGAGGCTTCATCCAGCAACTGATAGAAGCAGATGCAGAATCCCATAGTGAAGCTTTAGGCAGAGATGGTGAAATCCCATAGAAGGCAAGGAAGGATTTCAGTAGCCAGGCTTTCAAAGATACCAAACGAGCATGCCCATAAAATTAACTAACCAGGGCTGATAAGGGCTAAAAGGCTGAAGCAACAATCAGGGAGCATGTAGGGTACTGACCTAGGTCTTCTGCATACATGTTATGGTTGTATATTTTGGTGTTCTGTGGAACTTCTACGAGTGGAATCAGGGACTTGTCTCTAATATTGTCCTGGTATTGAGGACCATTTTCTTCCTACTGGACTGCCTCATCTAACCTTGATATGAGGGTTTTTGCCTAGTCTTATTTTAACTTGTTACGCTATATTCAGTTGATATCCTTGGAGACTTGCACTTTTCTTAGGGGAAAAGGTGGAAGAGTGGATCTGGGGGAGGGGAGGTATTTGGGGAGTAACAGGGAGAAGAGGAGAGACAGAAAACTGTGGTCAGGGTGCAACATATCAGAGAAGAATACAGGAAAAATTGAACTTTAAAAAACTAGAAAAGACACAACTTGTCAAACTTTTTATAAAAGGTATAAAACTTATGGCTAAACATGGAAGATTTTCAAAAGTCCCTAGTCTCAACAAGTATATTTTTCTATATGTATCCACTAAACTATTGTAAAACTCAGAGATGACAATTGGCCAGTTGTTTATCAGCTATAGGAGCTTCCTAGTAGAATTTTTGTGGGCACTTGTGTATACTATCATATCATTTACAAATAGCACAAGTTTGAATTATTCCTTTCCAGTTGGTATCCCTTCAATCTCTTTTTGTTGTCTCATTGCTCTAGCTAAAACTTCAATTCCTTTATTGAATAGATATGGAGAGAGTAGACAGTCTTGTATTCTTCCTGGTTTTAGTAGAATTGCCTTGAGGTTCTCTACATAAACAGGACATCCTGAAACATAAAAGCTTATGCAAGGCAAAGGACATAGTCAATAAGACAAAACGACAGCATTCAGAATGGGAAAATATCTTCACCAAAATAGAGGGCTGGTCTCCAAAACATATAATAAACTCTAGAAACTAGACAACAAAACAAAAAACAATCCAATATAAAAATGGGGTACAGATCTAAACAATAAAAATTAACAGAAGAATCTCAAATGGTTGAAAGCTACTTAAGGAATTGTTCAGCATCCTTAGTTATCTGGGAAATGCAAATCAAAATGACTCTGAAGTACCATACTACACATGTCAGAAGGGCTGAGATAAAAAACGCAAGTGATAGTTCTTACTGGAGAGGATGTGGAGTAAAAGGAACAATCCTCCACCACTGGTGGGGATTACAAACTTGTAATTTCTCAGAAAATCAGGAATCAATGTAACTCGAGACTCAGAATTGTCACTATTGGGAATATACCCAAATGATGCTATAAGGACATATGTTCAATTATGTTCATAGCAGCATTATTCATAATAACCAGAACCCGGAAAGAACCTAAATGTCCCTCAGCCTAAGATGGGTAAAGAAAATGTGATAGGTACATTTACACAATGAAGTATTGCTCAGCTGCTAAAAAAAAAAATGACATCATGGAATTTTCAAGCAAGTGGAACTGGAAAAAAAAAAAAGATCATTCTGATTGAGGTAACCCAGACTCAGAAAGACAAACACAGTTTGTACTCACATATAAGTGGATACTAGATGTAAAGCTGTGGATAACCGGATTACAATCCATAGCTCCAGAGAAGCTAAGTAACAAAATGAGATCTTAGAGTGATGACTACCTTAGAAGGGCAAGTTGATGCAACCTCCTGTGTAAACTGGTGTGGAGGGATGGTAGAGGGCAGGGGATGAGAGCATGAGGAAAAGGGATTGTTGAGTTGAGGGATGAATGGAGGGGGAAGCAATGAAAATGATATCTTGATAGAGGTAGTCATTATGAGGTTAGGGAGAAACCTGGGGCTATGGAAATTCCCAGGAAAGCACAAGGATGACCCCAGCTAATACTCCTAGCAATGGTGGAGAGGGTGCCTGAACTGACCATCCTCTATAATCAGATTGTCTAATACTCTAACTTTTGTCATAGAAACTTCATCCAGTCACTGACAGAAGCTGATGCAGAATTTCACAGCCAAACACCAGGCCGAGCTCTGGGAGTCCAGTTAATGAGAGGAAGGAGGGATTATATGAGCAAGGGGGATGAAGATCACGACAAGGAAATCCACAAATTAAGTGAACCAGAGCTTGTTGGAACTCAGGAACACTAGACTGAGAGATGTGGAGATTGCTTTGGAGTAAACTAGGTCCTCTGCATGTGGGCAACAGTTGTGAAGTTTGGACTGTTTGAGAAGCCCCTGGCAATGGGGCAAGGATCTATTCCTGGTCCATGAGCTTACTCTTTAGAGCTCATTCCCTATGGTGGGATGTAGATAGAGACTGCTTGTTAGTTTCTCAGCTGCCCAGACCCAAAATAATCACACAGAAACTATATTAAGTTTAATACTCTTTGGCCAATAGCTTAGGCATATTTCTAACAAACTCTTACATCTAAAATTAACTCATTTCTATTATTTTATATTTTACCTTGAAGCATGTGGATTACCCATAAGGGTCTCAGGCGTCTCTCTTCTTTGATATCTACATGGCATCTCTCTGACTCCACCTACTTTCTCCCTTGACATCTCTTTTCAGATTTTTCACCTGACTTTTCTGTTAAGCCATTGGTCAAAGGCAGCTTATTTATTAACCCATGGCAATAAAACATATTTACAATATACATAGGGAAATTCTACATCAGTGGGATGTCATGCTCAGCCTTTATTGGGGGTGCTTAGTCCTACTTCAACCAAAGCTTTGCTCTTTTAGAGATGTGGAATGGGAAATGTGTTGGGTGTTTGTGTGTGGAGACAAGCCAGAAAAGGAGAGGAGGGGAAACTGTAGTTGTTATGGAAAATGAATAAAAAATTAAAAAAAAACAAGACCAATAATCTAGTTTTACCCTTCACCTGAAATCCACACTCAGAATACTTTCGGGCAGAACCACTGAACAAATAACTAATAAACTTGCCTTCAATGCCAAATTTCCAACGTTTTACCATAATAAAGGTAGTCAAACTTTTCTTATCCAGGATAGAATATAATGATATGATTTGGCAAGTATAAACACAATTGTACAAAGTTTTCAAACTGATACATTATGCTGATTTCTGGCACCAGCATCTCTATTCACAATTCCCATAAACCTGGTAGCCTTTCCAAAGCCTAACCTTTCCACTTTCCTCATTTATTGTCACTACTAAATATTTTTATGTAACCAGCCACCATGTCCTAATCACTCTAACCATTGATTACTTAGTTCTGTCTAGCCCAAAGTACATAAAGGTAACAGCAGGTTTGATTGCCTTTAGTACATCTGTTAAAGTAGTATGGCAACCCTGTCCCATCCCTGAATTCTGATCACACAATCTACTTCTGTTTTGTGCGGATAAGGACAGACTTTTCTAAAATTCATGCTAGCCACGAACTCTCTAATTTAAGCATTTTACTGATCCCACATAATCAGAACCATATTGCCTACTATATAACACATCTCATAGGACTGTTGTAATTGATTTATACCATTTTATTTAAATGCAAAATTTAAAAAAAACTTAATAAGAATTTGAAATGAAATATTCCTCAATTTTTTCATGGTGAGTACCAAATATGATATGGGGACATTCTGAACAAAGAGTTGCAAATGTATTTTATTAGTAGCAGTAATCATATAGGCTTCTTTTCACTTACTGTAAACCTGGCAATATTTTGCTCAATAGGTTTACTTGACTGTGCACTACTATAAGGTTGCCATACAATTTAAGGACCTAATAGAAATGAAAATGTACCACCTGTTATTCAAATGGTAGAAATGCTGTTAGATACCTTAAAACATTTTCATGTTTTTTTATATTCTTTTCAAAATGCAATAGTATTTTTTACTCCTGGCTGAAACAATTGTACATTCATGAAAATGCTTATATATTTTAAGACAACTACATTCGTCATTTTTTTGTGACATAAATCCATTACTTTAACACCAATACTCCAACAAACTAGAATGGAACAAATCAGGTTAATACAGAAGTGGTTTCTTATTGTAAATATTAACTACTGGGGATAAAAAATTATTTTATGACTTTTCTTTTACAGTTCTGTGTTTATATCTGGGGCCATGTAATAAAAAATATTTTCTGTGAATTGTGCACAAAACTGTTTGAAAATCACAAAAGAATGCCACATAAGTTCATTTATCCCCTTGAAACCATATCATTTTTACACAAATGATACTTAAATTTCAGGTATTGTTTCATTTCATAAATAAATAATATTCTCTAAATCAGCCTGCAAAGTATTATTTTTGGTAAAATATTTCCTTAAATGTCCCATCTATTGGCAAAGTTTCATTCAGATTCTCACAATTGGTTAAAATGCTGTCTCTGTGAATCCTTCTCCCACATCTTCATCTTTCATTCCCACTACTATCTTGAGCTAGACTTTTGACAAACTTGTAATATTTGGAAGGAGTAACAATTATACCTTACTAGGTACCTCTACTAAGTCTTTCACACAGAAATTTTAGCAAATAGGAACCTAAAACTCTTGACAATTTACTTTGAAAATACAGTGGAACACAGCTTTGGGTCATTTCACTTTAATTTTCAGGAAAAATTTTTGAAGGTAAAAGGTGGTATATTACCATAGACACATTTTTGAAAAGAAAAGCATTAAATTAAATTCTGATTGTTGCTAATAAAATCTGAGAATTACACCAGAATATATAGACATATGCAATGTGACCTGGGTTTGTATTCAGTGTTGTTGGGGGTGTGTGTATTGTATCTCAAATCAATTTTAACTAGTTAGTTAGTATGTGTGGATATTATTAATGTAGCTAAAAATTCTCAACTTCTTACATTCTTTGTCAATAAACCATATTTTTATCAATAAAAACTCAACCCTACTTATTCTAAGTGGCCAACATGGCATCACTTGCATATATTTTTATCACGACAGCTGAACTCATAGGGAAGATTCTTAAATCTGAAAAAGACTTTATATTGAAGTGGTTACATATAAGACTAAAAAACATGGGGAGAGAACTGGGGCCCAATTTGTATCAGATTAACAGGAATCTCATACATGTTTCCTAAATTGCACTAATAAGTATTTATTATTAGCGTCAAGAATTTGACCACTTAGAAAATGTTGAAAGCATATCAATATTGTTAATTAAATCATAAGCATATAGGAAGGAACACAACTTGCAGAAGTTTTGCCATTGAGTTGTAACACATTGAACTGTTCAACTTTGAAAATAAACACCCTGTAAGGATAGGCATTGTGAATTATTGTGCATTGAAATGACCATAGCAAACTAAAATACAATCCACTGACTAGGCTAATTTAACGATATCTGCCACAAGGGAACTGTGTATACAAAATGAATACCCGAAAAATCAATTTAAAAAAAAATGAGTAGAAGTGAATGCAACAGAAAAAGTCAATGAAACTCTAATGGCCTGGCTATGAAGTGACACTAAACAGTATCCTGTGTTGACAACATAGTCCCTGATTCTGAAGCTATTGAGAGGTTGTAGGCATCAGGAAAAAAAAAATCTAACTTAGCTAATAAACTGTTGAGCAGGATCCTAGTTAGAGGATGTACAAAAGCAGGCCATGCTTCTTCCTTGGAACCATTTTTGTGACCCTCCTTCTCCTTCTTTTCCTCCCCACTCCTGATTGTCACAAGGTGAGCGAGCTACTCGTTCACACATCTCTGCTGCCATAATGTTTCCTTAAGTTAGCCACAGTCCAGCAGATTGCAATCTGTGAAGCTTTCAGAGGCACAATGCTTTCTTTCTTTAACAGGTTTGACTTAAGTGCTTTGTCTCAGTGACAAATACCAAACACAGAGCCAAAGTCACAGAAAACAAAAACAGATATTACAGAGACTGAAAAACAATGATAATGTTATGACCATAACCACATGTTCTGTACCCCCATTGTCCCACACATCTTATAGGCAGGACATATTGTAGGTTGAAGACTACATGTTGTAGGTTTTGTGGCTGCGCTGGAGTCCATGTTTCCCTTTTGTTGCCTGCATAGTACATTCTAAGTATTGGCATAAGAATAAATTTTCCTTTTCACTTACTTTTTATCCTCTTATAAAATTGAGCAGTGGACTGCTTCTATGTTCTTTATATGTTCACCTTTATCTGTAGGTTTTACCTTTACTCTATTGATTGTTTCTTTTGGTATATACAATCTTTCTACTTGATGTCACCTCCTTTGTCTGATTTTATTTCACTTTCCTGTACCTTAAGAATCGTGTCCACATATCTTTCTGATACTAGTCAAGTAGTCCTTGTCCAGCCATCAATCACTTATGTTTTTAAGGCAAAGTGTTAATTCTTAGATTTCTATAACTATGTATTACATTATAAATCATAAAATGTGATAGTTTCAGCTTCATTCTTTTCTTTCAAGATTGTTCTATATATTAGAGACTTCTGTGATTCCATAAAATCAGGTAGATTTTTTTGACAAATATCATTGGAATTACATATAAATGTCATTGACTTTGTATACTGCCTTAGAAAGAGTGATCATTTAGACAATATTCTTTTTTCTCATCCAAGGACAGTGATAACTTTCACTTTTCCTCTTTCATTTCTTTTAAAAGGTTATTTTTAATGTATATGTGTGAATGTATGCTACTTGTGAGTGGACACCTATGGACTTCATTAGAGGGCAGAAAATTCTTGAGTTTGGACACCCTACACATGTCAACTGCGAAATGAACTTGGGTCTCCTGGAAGAGTAAGTAAGTGTTCTTAACCACTGATACATTTCTCCAGATGTTTGTCTTACTTCTTGAACCAATGACAGTTTCTGTTTCAGTTTTAACGTTTTTGGTAAATGATCACAGATAAATAATCTTACAAGTAAACAGGTATTGGAACTTCCCATGATAAAACATGAATGAGAATTTTCTTCTTTCACAGATTTCATGCCTGTGTCATGGAAACCTTAATGAGCTCATACCATTGTTTTCCTGGGACTGAAAGTGGCATTGGAAATTGATTGGCCCTGTTTTACAGAGTTATTTTAGCAATATTTATAATATTGAAGATGAGAATTATTATTAGTTATAAGGTTTAATCATTTAAAAACAGAATCTCTTGATTACTAACCATGCAATTTTGAGGCATTGTCTCATATGCACTCATTAGTAGAAGATAGAGAAAAATATAAGAGGAAATCTAAAATCCTTAGTAAGTGACCTATGTATTTTTTATTAAAGATATAATCTGGTGTCCAGATGTCCTGCCATAGGTAATAAGTTTCTGAGATTTGTTGCTGTTGTTTAATAATTTGGAAAAGCCTTTTAAAGGGAATTTCAAGATGTATGTTTCCACTGTATTTTTAACATAATTCCTGTAGTTTCTTCTATTCTGTGTTATAACCATTAGGTACTATCCCTAACCTTGAAGTGATTACAGACTTTTTCTTTTTCTTCATTATATTTATTTCAGGAAAGTATCTTATAATCCTGATAGCCATGATTTTCAATCACTTACTTCATTTTTTATTTAAGATACTTTAGATATGCCCATTTAATAACACTCATATCCTTCAATATATTGTCTCTGAAATCTACCTTAGTACAGGGTCAGATTTAATTCACAATTTATTAAGCATAATTTTATATCTTTGACTTTGGTACAGAGGCATATATACACATTCATTCATTTTACTCTAAACATTATACATGTTTTTTTTCATAAAACTGGCATTCGTATATTGGACAGATAACATTAACTGCTTCAACAAGAGCTTAAACTGTGACAAAATGAGTTCATACAGTCTGTTGCTTAGGGAAAATGGTGACAAAATTCATTTATGTTCTATTGTTTTTACTCAGCTTTTACTTTCAGGTAAGAAGATTGCACAGGAAATTAGCAAGAACAATATATATAGCATAAAATATTATAACACATCATTTCCTAAGAAATATCATTTTGTCTGAGATGATTGCTTCAGAGGAGGTAAAGAGAAACATCAAGAACAGTTAAGGAAGCTGACAAGAATATTAGCAGAAGCAGAACAATCTTCACAATGAGATGTAAGTTTGCACGGTGTCACTTTATACTCATTTAAAGTTTCTTTTCTGTTTATATTACCCTTCACAGTAATCTGTTAAATGACACTCCAGTCCTTTTCCCAAAAAGCCACCAGACTTGCCCAACTGTGTGGAGCTGTGGTTGTGGATTTCTGTTCTAGCGGATAGTGATTGTGAATGTTGTTAAGAATAAGACTTACTTAAAGAGTTATCAAGTGAAATTTAGGAAGCGGAGAGAGGGTAAAACTGACTACTGTGCTTGGAAACAAATGGTGATTCTGGAAAGAAGTAAGTACAATTCATCAAAAGACAGGATGACAGTTTCTGTAATTAGCAGAAATATTATCTGCCAGCTTGCATTTGCCCGTATAGAAGGGAATATGATAGCCCAATATAGTGTGAGACCTGGCCTTACAGATTATGTTACAGCCTGTTATACTGTACTGCTACTGACCCACAAGCTTCTCAACAGGTTTAGTATAGACAAGCTCCATGAAGGACAAGTGGAGTTGACTGGAGATGAATACAATGGAGAAAATCATTAATAGTCAATCTGGTGCCTTTAGTTGCTGTTTGGATACAGGACTTGCCTGAACTATAACTGGTAATAATGTTTTCTGGGTCCCTGAAGGGAACTGTGGACGGAAGCTTATCTAATCCTCACAGTACCAATCTATTCCCTCGTTATGATTCTGAAAGTAAGGAGCTCAACTCAGAAGTTCATCCGAAGTACAGCATGAGTCAGAGTGTTGCAGGCTACCTGCATTACCTAACAGAGGAAGATGAAGACGTTAATAAGAAACAGTGTCCTCAGTACATAAAGGACAATGTAACTCCAGACATAAAGGAGATGCAGAAGAAAGCTCATGCTGCTACCCAAGAGGACCCAGCCAATGAGAAGAAGCCTAAGAGAAGTAGAGAAGAGGTGGAACTGTCCAAAAATATCCCTTGCCCAGAAAAAGATTGGGTTGTTCAAAAGAAGGCAAGCTTCCTCAGTTCTCAGGAATGGGATGCTGAGAGCTAAACCAATCTTCTATGAAGATATTTTCATAAAGACAATAAACGTATTTGATCAAGGAGCCAAAAAAGTAACTTTTTTAAAAAATATGAGTGTCATAGAATTTGCCTAAGTATTGCAGAATGTGTGTTTATGCTTTCTACAGGATTGCCAACAACAGCATCTATTATAATGATGAAACAGTTTTCAAAAGAAAGAATTTAATACTTACTTCACTGAATACTATTAACACTATATTATTTAAAAATAATATATTTACACCAAAGGACAGCAAGTGCTCTGAACCACAAAACCATTTCCATTGCACCCAAACAATGATTTTATTTTTCTAAAACAAACACATGGCAGTGGCCTCACAAAACTGTGTGACAAACACACAGTTACTTCCTAAGAAATTTCCAGTGATATACAGAATCTACTTCTGCATTTCTACAACAGCGAGTTGTATGTATATAGAATGTATTATCAAATATGTAATTGATTAATTTCTCATAGTCAAGAGGCAGTATGGTGAAATAAAATATTGAGAAAGCCAACTGCTATAAAATTTACTATACTTTGAAAGACTATTCCTTCAGTAATTCCCAAGCACAAAATAGAATGGTTTCTTTTGTTTATATGCAGTAAAATCTCATGAAAGAAAGCTGTGTATCAAGAAATGGAAACTTTAACAACATAATTAGGTCAGAGAGAGAGAGAGAGAGAGAGAGAGAGAGAGAGAGAGAGAGAGAGAGAGAGAGAGAGAGAGAGAGAGAGAGCTTATAAGATGGAGAAGCTAAGAGAATTCACCAAAATGTAAACAACAAAAAAACCAGATTTGATGGTGAAAAATATTATAGAGGACAAATCTTCTTTTTCTGTGGTGGGTTAAATTCCTTTTGCTGGTGACATATATACTTTCTCAGGAAAAAAAGTGGTACTAAGACAAATTGGTACAAAGGTTAGTGGGCAATATTCTGTCCTTAAATAAGCCAAGTCCCACATGCAGTGACTGTGCCATCTTAATAGCAGTAGGGACAGCTCAAATATTACATCATTAGTGCTGTTTTTGAGCTTTATCATGTGTTGTCCAGACTGGCCTGATACAACACTATCCAGAGAGATGAGAAAGGTTAGTATCAGAGAAGTCCATATGACAAAAAAATAAAAATATAAAATAAAAGACACAGGCCAAATTATTGCAGGACCCCCAAGGACATAAAGGTTAGAGGATCTTAGAAAACAAGAGAATGAAATTCAGCTTCATTCTATACTTTATAAAAGAAACAGTACAACATCCTGACTCATATCGACTGTCACAAATGGGTAGTAAATGACTTTAATACCCGTACTTTCATCAATAGATAGTAATACAAGCAAAACTAAAAGAACAAAGCTAGAGCTAAATGATGATATAAACTAAACGGACATAATGTAAATGGATATTTACAGAATATTTTGTCCAATAATAAAATAATATAATATTCTTATCAGCATATCACAGAACCTTTAAATATTGACCTTGTACTTAGATATAAAATGAGTCTCAATAGAAACAAGAAATTAAATAATTATGATATTTATTTGATCATCAAGAATTAACCTTGATATCAATAACAACAGAAATCTTACAAACTCGTGGAAACTGAACAACTCACTACTGAATGTAAAATTGGTAAAGGCAGACTGTGAAAAAAGTAAAAACTTTCTAGAATTGAATGAAAACAAATACCCAAGCTACCCAGACTTATGGTACACAATGAAGTCAATTCTAATAGGCAGATTCATTGGATTAAGGGTTTATATTAAAAATTGGAGAGATATTATATTAGTAAATTAGCAGCACAGTTGAACTCTATAGAACAAAAAGAAAAAAAATATACCTAAAAGGAATAGATGGCAAGAAATAAATTCAGTGTTGAAACAAATAAAAGAGAAACAAACAAACAAAATTACAATAAATCAATCAGTTAGTTCTTGGAGAAAAATCAGTAAGACTGGCAAACCCTTATCAAAATGAAACAAAAGGCTAAGAGAAAATATCTAAGTTAACAAAATTGGAAATGAGAAGAGGACATAAGAATAAACACCAAGGAAATTTAGAAATTCATAAGAGCATACTTTAAAAACCTGTACTCCACCAGACTGGAAGAAATAAAAATGAATAATTTTCTTGATAAATGTCATTTATCAAATTTAAATCAATATCATATAATCAATTCAAACAGACTTATAACCCCTAGTGAAATCGAAGCAGTTGGTAAGTCTCCCAACCAAAGAAAAAAAGCCTAGTGACAGATGGTTTTACCACAGCAGTCCTACACATTTTCGAAGGGAAGTTAAATGCCAAAAGTCCTCAAATTATTCCACAAAAAAGTATATGTTAATAAAATATGTTCCCTAAATCATTGTTGTGTTTATAGAGATGCTGTTGTCATGGTGATGTTTAACAGAAAGAAAGATGATTTTTAGGAAGCCATACTGGTGAGACTCATGTGTGTAGCTTCTAACATGTCTAGGAGAGAAGAGTCTTACAGAAAATTTTCTGTACCTCTGACTATTATAAAATTTCCATCTCCTTTCCCACGATGGTCCATGAGTCTTAGGTACAGTAGTTGTGCTATAGATGTATCAGTTGGGACTAGGCTCTGAATTTGAATAGCTGTTTTCTGTGATGGCCTCCATTTGTTGCCAAAGAAAGTTTCCTTGATGAGGGATGAGAATTACACTTATCTATGGGTATAAGGACAAATATTTAGACTGTAGCTAGGAATTATGCTGGTTTAATGAAGGGTCAGTCTTAGCTTCTCCTCCAAGACAAGCCCTGGGTACAGCATTTGAACATCAATGAAACCAATACACATGTTAATGTGGAAAGGGGAAAGATCTAGAGGTCTCAATGCTACACAAAGAACTACAAGCAACAAAGAAATGCTGATGTCAGAGAAATAGCCCCATCCCCCCCCCCAGGGAATAGCACATAAAGTGGTTATCTAATACTAGGTGGCAAGCTTAAAAATATAAATAAAAGCAACGTTGGACAGACTGAGTAGATGATATTTCTGTATTTAGCTAGATGTATGTATATGCATATAAAGACATGCATGCACGCACACACACACACACACACACACACACACACACACACACACACACGAGTGACTTGCTCAGGTACCATCAATGAAGCTTCATCCTGCAGCAGATGGGAACAAATCTAGAAAACCACAGCTGGATACTATGCAACGAGACCTAGGAATGGTCAGTTCTCAAAGGGATGCCTCCTTCAATTCTCTCCTCTCACAATCAAGTTATCTTGCAGAAAAGGAGGTAGGAAAAATGTAAGCGTCCGAGAAGGTGGAGGACCAAAAGGAAACAGGAATTCTAAATACAACAGGACCATGAACATAAAACCTCACAGAGATTGAGGCGACTCTAACAGGGATTGCATGGTCTGTACCAGAAGAATCCTAGAGTTGAGTGGAGAAGTGGACACATACACTCAATTTAATTAAAAAGGCATCTTCAAGTCCAACTGATAACCACTTGCAAAAGGAAAAAAATGATTGTCTATAAGGGAATCTCACTTGGGAAATAAATTACTTTTAAGAAGGGTAGATGTATGCGCAAGTACAGACGGCTAACAGAATATGAACTCTGTGGCACATTTGGAGATTTACTGTCTCATAAGGTTATTATAGAGTTTTTCATTTTTTCTCTTTTGTTTTTATTTTAACTTTTTTCATTTCTTATTTTACACTACAGATTCTTTGCATATATATGTATTATGACTTTCATTTTTTTCTCTTGATTCCTGAGTATACAAATGAGTGGGCATGTTTCTGCATCTGTATCTGCTACTTATGTTTTTTTTTCCTTGAGTTCTATTCTTTCTGTTTTTTTCTATATTATGATTTATTTATATTCTATTTCATTATTTTATGATTATCTCTTAGATTTTTGTTTCCTCTAATAAGAAATAGAAAGAATGTAAATCCAGATGTGATGGGAAGTGGGGAAGAACTGGAAGGAATATAAGAAGGAGAAACCATAATCAGGATATATTACTTGAAAATTAATTTATTTTTAATATAGAAAAAATTTTAGTGGCATATATACTTCTAATAAAAACAGAAAACAATTAGTATATGTACTTTCACCAAATAACTTACTTTTTGCCAAATATGTTTAATTATTTTGTTAATAAATTTATAAAGTATCAAACCACATTACAGTCTCTTGACCCAAAACTAAATTATCGTAGGTCAGAAATAATACATAAGATCCTTCTGATTTCACTCTTCCTTTGTTCCTTTAAACATCATCACAATGAAGCCACTGGTCCCAGCAACTCATGTATCGCTTTCAGTCATTTAATAAGCAGATTTCTTCCATTAGTATTTGAGCACCTTTCTGAATGTGAAACCTCTGCTGGATGCTTTGCTTTTGTAAGATATGTTATCACATATATCAATTATTACAACAGTTTTAAGAGTCAAAACACATTCTTTTTCACAGAAATGTAAGTGCGAGTGGATGATGCACATCTGCCAGCCTCGAAATCACAGATGCCTTTATTCACTAGAGTTGTACCTTAACCAGAGAACAAAAGAGAGAAATATTCTAATCACAGTTTATCTTGCCATTGAGTGTATTTTATGTCATCTTTCTAAACAAAACTCATTGCTAATCTTTACATCCTATTTTTGTATTTTTATTGACCATATATTGTCTAAAACATAGCATAGTTAAGTTCTATTCATTTTAAATTATATTATATGTAAATTTTTATACATTTGTGCCATAAAAATCAATAAAATAATCACTGACAATTTTAGTCACTGAATTCTTTATAGTTCAGTGATAACAAAATGTGAATACATAGAGAAACAGTATCCTAAAATAGAATTTGAAAAAGGAGAAGCCTGACATGTGGCTTGTCTAGAAAAGGACGATAAGCTTGCATTGTTTTGAGTTTCATAATCTAATTATGATACATGGGAAGCTGGAATGGAGATATGAATAAATTTAGAAAAGTAAGGCCACCTAAATCTAGACAAGAGTTTTTACATGCATTTTAAAAGCCAGTTTCTTTAACAGACAATAATATAATTTTGGCAGTAATGAGCTGGAAACCCTGTAGGCATAAGACAAAAAGAGTTTTATACTTTATAAGGTTTTGCTATAATCCAGTATATTAGCCCTTCACAAGTGCTTAAATTGGGTAAGTACAAGAAGATAGGTTTAGTTAACTCTAATATTATTCTGTACCATGCTTTCTACTTTGCTCATAATGATTCCTCATTTCCTCTTCTTTTGTATAAAAATGAACATAAGAAATCATTATCATAATAGCACCAGTGTACTGTAATTTCTCCTAGGGAGCTTACCATATGGTACCCGTCTCTTTCATATTTAATTTACCTTGATCTGCTAAATATCAGACTTGTAAGGAATCATAAGTCATGCTCATTAAAGTGTCATACACTTTAGAGAATCCAACGCCAAAGCTACATCTATCCTTTTGATATGATAAGTAACAATTTAATGTCAGACAACCAAGAAACTAAATTTCACTAAGTGCTTAAAGATTAAACGATATTTTCATAATAGAATTGTAACTTTTTTTTGCTTAATCATTTTTGTTTTAGTAATTTAGTTAGAAAATACAGATAATTACAAGTTAAACAAGTTAGTATTTAAGTTACTTACAAACAGTAATAAACAGCTAAAAATTTCTTATCCATTCTAAACTAGAAAAGACCAATAGCACTATTATTAGTTAATAACATTGTTAATCAAAGAAATAAATATGAGTATAAGAGTTTTTATGCTAACTAAACTGAATTTATTTTTACTTAAAAAAAATACCATTCAAATTCCCACTTCCTCCTCCTCCAGCTCCCCTCCCACTCCCTCCACACACCCTACCCCTCACTCCCCTCCAATCTTAAGAGAGGGCAAGGTACTCTGCCTTGTAGAAAATCCAAGGCCCTTCCCACTACATCTGGGTTGAGCAAGGTACACATCCATAGATAATAGGATCCCAAAAAGCCAGTACATGCAGTAGAGACAAACCCCAGTGCCGTTGTCATTGGCCACACAGTCTGCCCCAACTGTCAACCACATTCAGAGGGACTAGTTTGATGCCATGATCAATCATTCCCAGTCCAGTTAGAGCTGGTGGGCTCCTATTTGCTCAGGCACATTGTCTCAGTGGATGAACCCCTCATGGTCTTGACCTGCTTGCTCATAATTTCACTCCTTCCACTCTTCGAATGAACCTTGGGAGCTCCGTCCAGTGCTCCAATGTGGGTCTCTGCCTCTGTTTTCATCTGTTGTTGGACGAAGGTTCTACGGTGATATTTATGATAATCATCAGTTTGACTAAATGGCAAGGCCAGTTCAGGCACCCTTTCCTTTATTCCTTAGGGTCTTAGCTGGGGTCATCCTTGTGAATTCCTGAGAATTTTTCCTAGAGCCCAGATTCTCACTAAGCCCCAAAAGGCTCCCTCAACAAGATATCTCTTTCCTTGCTCTCATATTTGTCCTTCCTCCATTTCAACTATCCCATTCCTTCAAGTTCTCTCCAACCCATCCCTTCTCTCCTCCTCTTCCCTTTTTCCCCTTCTTTCGACCTCTCATCCCTATGCTCCCAAATTTTGTCAAGTTATTGTGTCTGCTTCCAATTTTCAGTTGGATCTATATATGTTTTTCTTTGGGTTCACCTTATTACTTAGCTTCTCTAGGAACTATGGGCTCAATGTCTTTTGTTTATGACTAGAATCCACTCCGAGTGAGTACATACCATATTCATTTTTTGGAGTCTGGGTTACCTCATTCTGGATAGTGTCTTCTAATTCCATTCATTTGCATGAAAAATTCAAGATATCGTTGTTTTTTACTGCTGAGTTGTACTCTAATGTGTAGATGTACCACAATTTCTTTATCCATTTCTTTGTCGAGGGGCATCTAGGTTGCTTCTAAATTCTGACTATTACAAATAATTCTGCTATGAACATAGTTGAACAAATGATTTTATAGTATGATTGAGCTTCTTTTGGGTATATGCCCAAGGGTTGTATTGCTGGATCCTGAGGTAGGTAGGTTCCCAATTTTCTGACAAACTGCTACACTGATTTCCAAAGTAGTTACACAATAAAATAAAAAAATTCAATGCTATCTAATTTGATAAGTATTTCAATTAAAGCTCTCAAGATCTCATTTAGCGGCATCTGCAAACTACACAAAACTGCTCGAGAAGGGGAATGAACGGACTTGGTGTGGAAGATGTTTGCTGTGCAACCACAAGCACCTATATTTGGATTCCTAGATTCCCCATAGAAGAAAGACATTTTGGTTCATATATATTATCTCAGCACTGGTTAATGGAGGCAAAAAAAATCATGGAGGTGTTTTGGGTACTCAGTTTATAAAAATTAATGAGCTCTAGGGTTAGTGACTGATCTTGTTTCCAAAGACTAATATGGAGAAATGGTAAATGAAAATATCCCATGTCAAACTATGGTCCCCACCCTTTTACTGCGTGGATGAGTGAATCCACACATAATTGTAAACAGATGCATGAGCAAAGTTTTGGAGAACATTATACTACTATGTATATAAGTTACAAGACATTTAATATAGCAAATAAATAATTCAATAAAATGGGGCTGGAGAGATGGCTCAGTGGTTAAGAGTTTTGCCTGTTCTTCCAAAGGTCGTGAGTTCAATTCTCAGCAACCACACGTGCTCACAACCACCTGTAATGAGAGTTGGTGCCCTCTTCTGGCCTGCAGGGATACATGCAGGCAGAACACTGAATACATAATAAATAAATATTTAAAAAAACAATTCAATAATATACCAATTTCACATTTCTAAATACATCAGACTAAAGAAGCAAGGTATTACTACTGAGATATTACTACTGCTACTTCTACTGCAAACTAAACAGAACCTTCCTGCAAATAACTGAGTCAAGTACTTTCCTCAATGGTGTTTACTTTTGCAGTTCCGTGGTTGTGAGTGCATGTGTTGTACATTGCTTAATCATTTTTATACTACACATTTAGATTATACTATACAATTAGATTCTCCATATTGTTATAATTCTATTCTTGTTTATTTTCTCATGACTACATATACTTTTATGTCAACCTTTAGTTTGTTTTAATTTAATTATTTCTTTGCCCACTTCTTAGGTATTTGTTAATCTGTATCTTTGCAAGATAGTTTTAATCTTATTCCCAACCTTTACAAATCCATTGCTTTTACTGTTCAACTTAATCAATTGCTGTTTCTTGCTTTTGTGCTTTCTGTTACTGAGCTTTTTTTGTTCACAGCAGTTACTTTCTACTTATATGGAAACTAATATTTACAGCATTGTCATTGCTGACTGTGGAAATCAGTAGTTTTGCAGGTGCTTGAGTGAATGATTCTGCTGCACATAGTGTTTTGGGGAAGTGGATAGATGTTATATAGAAGCTGTGACTTAAGGAAGTTTGACCCAGGGTTGGATTCCTCAGTGTTATCTCAAGGTCCCTGACTTCCCAAAGAAAGCAACCTTGTTTGAATACAACAAGCAAAGACCATGGCTTTGTTACCAACAGTAATGTAATAGCAATAACATGTCAATGATTTCCGTAGCAGAATGCAGTGTTTGTTGGAAGATAGTCCATCCTTCTGAAGACAGCCTCGTGTGCTTTTTCTTTGTACAGCATGCTATAGATCTTTTCAGCGAAAAGAATTTTAGCTATGCTGTGACTAGAATGCAAGCTCTTGTTTCCCTGCAGATCACCATGCCTGGGGGTTGATCCTAGAACTGAGGCATCTTAGGTGACTTATATCAGTGGGTTCTTAGCACTACAGCAGAACAATATTTCTAGAACAGATGTGGCTGGACCACAATGTACCAGTGTCATTTTAAAAGAAAAGACTTAGTTTTATCATTAATTCTGTCTTACATGCAAGTATGTGCTCAAAAGTAGAAGTTTCCCATGGAGAGACCTGATGCCATGGATCATCCAGGAGTTGTAGTTACAGTTGTTTGTTATCCAAGAGAGTTGGGTACTTGTAACCATCCCTGGGTACTCTGCAAGAGACATCTGTAGTTTTAACCAGTGAGTCACTTCTCCAGAACTCTGTGTATATGGTTCAATTAAACTGTTATATGTTGGCAAATAATTTAATGTTCATAGCAATGTAAATAAAGTATACCCTCCTGTAATTTTTACCTTATCTCTTTTTTAAAGACTCATGTTTAGGTATAAATTAATTGCTGACCTCACAAAAACAAATCAGACTGACTATTTGGTTTTGGATAACCAAATGGTGTGTACTTCCATAGGGAAGCCTGTTTCTACCACTCTCAACATTCCTTAGTTGTTTGCAGATTTTACTATTAAAGTTTGTGGTCTTTCCCCTATCCTCTGGCGTGTCTATTGTTGTCTTTCTTCAGCTCATATTTAGACAGTCATATTGGTGAGACATATAGTCTGGTTCAGAATATCACTATTATAAATCTTTAGACAATCAATTTTACATGATATTTTGTTTTTAATATAAGAGAATGAATGCTGAGAAAATATATGCATTGTTACTATATATTATAGTTCACAATTGTACATAGTAATTATGTTCAAAACAACGTGTATGTGATATAATACAAAAAACAAAGGAGACTGGTTAGGTTTTAGCTTAACCATAGGGTCTGTAGCAGGTAGATCATTTAAAATCATTACTAGTCTTCACTTTTCAATAAAAACTCCCCAAAACAAGAATGAAAGCCTTTGAAGATGATTGGAACTGTGTGCACTCTCAGCCAGAAATAGAAAAGCTTCTCCACTGCCAATGTCTGCCTGATGCTGGCCTGAGAACTTAGAGTTCACAGGCTGTGTGGAGACAAATTAGAAAAGAAACATAAAGTAGAAATATTTGTGTGTAGCACATTGCCCAGAGTGGTGACAAATTGGCCTTTCTAAAAATGATGTGGTGCTGCCGAGACAGTTAAGGGCTTATTAGTAATTCCTACAAGTCCTGAGGGGTTTGAAAAGTTCAGGGGAAAAAACTGAACTATGTTCTGTTCACTATATTTTCACAAAATTCAAAAGTTTTTTTGCAAAATTCACTTAGAGACTCTTCTAGAAAAAAATACTTTGCTTCTGTTTGGAGACATAACTTGGTATATTTTCAGAATGATATCCAAAGCCACTTTTGGCGAGCATCCATAGACCATGATCCTGGCCACTGTGAGGAAATTTATGCCATCATGACAGCTGGGCTTGACAGAAGCCACATTTCTGGGCAAGAGTGTCTGACCTATGTAATTATGGTAATGGGTTTCCTGAAGCAGCAATCACTCTGAGATACATCTTGCTCACTTTGACTCCCCTTTAGAATTGTAATAATCCCAAGTGTCTTCTTCTGTACTCCCATTTTTAATTTTATCTGTGCAAGTACTGTGTATTTCAATTTATGCTATATCCATACCCATTAGTTTATTCTTTTTTCTGTTTCTTTTTTTAAAGCATTTATCCCACAGAGACCATTCCAAAGCTTCTCCATTTTCAATTGTTTTATTCTAGAGTTTCCTCAGTTACTTGGTCAAGATGGCAATGTTACCTCTCTAGAATTACTGCACTGGCTTCAGAAAGCAGCCTTTCTGATTCTTGTCTTCACCCTCATAAACTATTCTTAACACGGAAGCTGCTATAATAGGTATGCAAACGGAGAAACAAGTGGCAAATAGTTGGAAGGTAGATAGATAACAGATAAATAGACAGATGTAGATGGATGACAAATCGATAGATTGCATAAAATGAAATACAATTGTAAGTAGGTGAAGGATAGATATGTAGATACATACAAAGATAGATTTAGACTATGTCTATATGAGGAAAAGCTAGCAAAACAGAGGTTTCCACTCTTTCCAAGAGCATAGTGTCTGCTCTGAGTGTTTTAAATATTACTTGGATCTCCAGGCTTACAAAATTTCTCTTTTTCAACTTTTCATTTTGCATAGATGTTTTAAAAGTAAAGAGGTGGGCTAATTATCTATTTCTTAAGTTAGTTTTGTCCCATTGTGAATGGAATAAAGTAGTTTCTCAGAGTCTGATAGAAAACATGTTACAGTAAAATAATGCAGATTTCCCTTCATTTAATGACTTTTTAACAAGAAGCAATGATCCAAAATGGAAGTTTTAAGAAAAACATTTTCTTAGGACAGAGAATTCTTATTTCTTTTTCATTACGAATAATTTTTACTTTTAGTAAAACTACTATTCCTGATTTTGTGTTTAAACCTGGGATCAAAACCATCCAACTTATTTTAATTTTGGAAAAATAAATAAGGACTTGCATTCTTGTTGTTGATATCACATATGTGACTGTTAAAATTGTATATACATAATATGTACAATTTTATGCATTTAGGATACATATATTATAATCAATTAATTTGACAAATCTTTGAAATAAACATTTTGGCTATTCTTAAAGAAACTAGAATGTAAGTACTATTTTGAGTAAATATTGTTTCACTATGCATTTCCAGGCTATTTGTTTAAAAAACATTTGTAGGACTTGATGACAATTTGTACGTGCTTGTTATGTTAAAACATCTTTGCCAATCAAATTCCTAGGAATGGTTATCTTTCTATAGTGACCATTTCAGTTGTTAGATAGCAGGCACAATATTCTACATATACTAAAATATTAAAATACATCTTTTAAGATAGCAAGACATGTTAACACATTCTATGATTTATCAAGAAAACATCTTTGTTCAGTTTACTGTTTTAATTACAAAAGGGAATTTTTTTCAAAGAAATGGGATGGATTAGAGAAAATTTTATCTTAATTTTTTTATCTTAAACATGTACACATTAATAAGAAATAATTCACAATTCATTATATAAATAAAATAAAAACCTCAGTGGTTATTAAACACTTGTCCTGATTAATGTTCTATTGTTGTGAAGAGACACTATGACCATGGCGACTTTGACTAAAGAAAGATTGTAGTTTCAAGAGGTTTAGTATATTATCATCATGGTAGGGAGCATGGCAGCAAGCAGCAAGGTGCTGGAGCCATAGCTGAGAGCTACATTCTGGTCTGTGGTCAGAGGAGAGAGAGAGAGAGAGAGAGAGAGAGAGAGAGAGAGACACAGAGACAGAGAGAGAGAGAGAGATTATAAAGGCCTGGCTTAGGTTTTTGAAACCTCAAAGCCCATGCCCAGTGACATACTTTCTCCAACAAGCCACACCTCCAAATCAATCCTTCTTGAGTAGTGACATTCTGATGACTAAGTTCAAATATATGAGCCTATAGGGGCCAATCTTATTCAAACCATCACAACAATAAAGAGATTAAAATTTATGATTCAGTGGCATTTGGACTGTTTTATGTCATTATAATATTGACTACATACCTCTGTTTACTTTTTCAAATCCATGGAGTAAAGGACAACAAGAATAATCCCTGGTGAAGACTTCTCAATTTGATTAGCATTGATATATCAGAGTAGGTTTGTCAAATGACAAATGAACCACTATTGGAGGCAAATGTAGATGATATATAGCCATAAAAGTATGGCCAGTACTTAGCTGTGAAATATTTCTCTTCTAGTATAACAAAATTTTGTTATGGAACTAAACTGTTGTAACAATTCAAATCTTGGAAAACATAATTCCCTGTAAAGGATCATGTAACTTTCTCACTTTCTAATCCGAAGGCTAAGGCTATATCCAAGCATGAAGAGTTGCACTTAATACATATTTATAAGAATATACACCAGGATCTGCTTTAGACTCTGAAGCAGAAGGAGTGCTTTCCCTGTGGGCATTCATGAGTATTTGCAAGATATCTCACAGCAACATGAACAGGGACTAAGAAGAACAATTCAAACAATTTGCAAACAGCATCAGCAACATTGAAAAGCCCTCTGCCCTTGTATTTTTATTGAATAAACCTTCACAACATGCCACTGGGGTTTTAGTATGCAACTGAGCAACTAGGAACTGCATCAGCTGGATATCAATATGATTAATATTAATTCATGTATGACTAGTTTTTCCTATTGCACAATAATCTTTATGCTAGAGAAAGAAAACTTACTTTACTATCAGATGAAGATGTCAAGCAACAATGTAGAAGTGATGCTGGGATAGCTCCTCTACATGGCATTATCCAGACAGAAGCTTGCAGATGCGGGGGGAAATCTGGTCTGCTGTGGATTATCACTGCAAGAGCAACTTGGAGAGACTTTAACACTTTCTGTGAAAAAGAATGGTTCCGAAGGAAGAAAAATCTTGTCTCTAAGGTATTTGCTTCCTAAAAGTATAGAAACTCTGGTATGAATAACAGTGAGAGATACTATGCACAGAAGGAGGGTATAATAACATGCTAATTGTGAATTACTTTTTCCTTAAAAGTTTGTCAATTTTCTAGACCCAAGGTTCAGAGCAATCCCCTCCTGCTGTTGAAACAATTTAGATGGAGTGAATCATTAACAGCTCTTTCAAAAAAAGGAAAAAGAGCTGTAGAACTGAAAACTGAAATTGAGGAGTTGAAGAAGGATGATCACTAGCACATCAGATATGATTAGCTCTTTCTAAGGACATGTCAGCCTATGAAGATGATCCAGTGCGATGGGAGTGGAAAATTTTGGATTTTGAACTTCTATGGACATCCACTTTCTCATTTATATATTTAAATAGTGATTAAAATAGTAATTAAAAGCTCAATGAAAGAGAGGATTTAGGCAGCTAGATTGTTAGGACAAGTGAATGAAGTGTGTCATAAGAGTCTATAAATATTTTATACATACACCAATACATCCAAATAAAGTATTTGATGCTTTCGAAAGATCTTCTGTTCCTTTCCAAACTAGACTTCTTTGACTATGTTGTTGTTCCCTGCTAAATCATTACTTTTCAAAACTTTTATTAGATTTACAAATTTTATTTTATGTCTTATGCCTGCATGCATTTATGTACATTAAGTACATACTTATTGCCTACTTGTTGTCTGCTGATATCAGAAGAGAAGTGGATCTCCTGGAACTGGAGTTATGGATGGTTGTGAATCACTGTGTGTGTGCAGGGAATCAAACCATGATTATCACCTGAATGGCACATATGATCCTATCTGCTGGACGATCTCTCTAGAGCCATCCCTAATAAACTTCAATGACTTCATTCTACATTTTTAATTGCTTCCATCTTGTGCTACTACCCTAGCATTATACATGTCTATTATTCTGTAATAGTACAAGTTTTCAAAGGGAGGACACTAATGATGCTTACTAAATAGTTCTGACTCTCAGATGGTTGTCACTCAAATACAATGAGCATATGGTAGCATGTCCTTGCAAAAATCTCTCTTTTTCTCATTTGCTTCATTAGAAAGATAAACACCTTGCTTCAAAACCTTACACAAACTTTCCTTCACTGTCACTATAATTACTTTATTATAGAACAATAATTTAGAAGTCCAGGTATTTGTTTTTGGAGGTATTATCATGTGTAGTTGACGTAGGAGACATCAACCTCAGGTAAGTCCTCTGGATTGTGGTGTGCTTTAAATGTAAAATAAACACAGGATTCCAAAGGTTTAGGTTAGTACATATTTTTGGAAATCTTTGAGATTAATTGTATACTGAGAAATTTCATTGTGGATATATTGGTATAAAATAATAAGAGGCTTATTTGAAACTTTATGTTATTTAGGGTCAATTTGTGCTATTATAATTAAACTCAGCAGAATAGAATCTAAGAAAACCCTTTCCATCTTATTTAGTTTAGGACAATAATATTGGTTAGATGTATTCTGCATTCCACAACCCTTTAAATATATTAATATGTTTGTTAATTTTTAAGTGGTTGGCTTTATAAAAGAAATGTTTATATACTTCAAGTCATTGCAGAGTAAGAGAAACTATAAGGGAATAAGAGTGGTTTTCCAAATATTGTTGTGAGTAAAGTCACTTATTGAGGGCAGAACAAATAATACATAATGCATTTTTTTCAAGAATTATTGTTTCAAGGGTTTTTGTGCCCCTTAAAACCTCCTGAGTAAGCTAAGTACAAATCATGCGAGAAATTGACTGGATGGAATTTTCCACTAAGGGGTTTGGATGTTGTCTTTGATGAAAACCGTGTCTGGGCTTTGTAACTGCAGACACATCCTCAGAGACTTGCTTCTGGAGGGTAAAAAAAATACTAATACTTTGAACAAAATGAAAAAGAATATAAAACCCACAAAATCAAATACTAAAAAACAAAAAAATCATACATATGTGTTACATCAATTTTTATTTTTATCAGTTGTGAATTTCTAAAAATGCATAGTGTTTATGAAATTACATGTAATTGTTATCTAAAGATTTATTTATGAATTAAGGATTCTCTGTGAGCAAATAGTATTGTTTCTGCTTATTTAATAATGCATATAAATAAAATTTATTTTATAATCTAGAAATATTTTTAAACAATTGTTCCAGTATAATAAGTGTATAAGCAAGAACTGATATGAACAATGTATACATTCAGAAATAATTTATAGTTTACTCAGTTGTTAACTGATTTTTTTATAAATATTGCTATTTCATGTAAATTCAGGAATATATTTAAGAGACAATACATTTAAAGAAAATACTTTTTTGTTTATTTTAGATTGTTGGGTTTTCCTCTTAGGATGAGATTGATTCTCAGAGAATACTTTAACTTTTAGTATTCTCTCTATAATATTTAATAACCTTTGGAGGTGTAGCTGTTGTTTTTCTTAAAATAGTATAACTTCTATTTATATTCACTAATGTGAGATTTCTTTCCAAGAAAAAAAAAAGAAATCTACTGTGCTTCTTTAATATTGAAGTGAAGTACAAGACGGTAATTGAAATTCTTTTCAAGGTTCCTTTAAGTACTAGAGCCTGGGGAAGGTCTTGGGTTTCCTAGAGGAGCTTCCAGCTAGATTAAATGATAAAAACCTGACCAAAGTCAGGTAGTTAGTTATGAAGGATCTATGATGTGGGAATGATTTCTTATTAATAAAGAAACTGCCTGGCCCATTTGATAGGTCCACCCTTAGGTGGGTGGAGAAAACAGAACAGGGTTCTGGGAGAAGG
This sequence comes from Microtus agrestis, assembly GCA_902806775.1. Classification (NCBI taxonomy): domain Eukaryota; kingdom Metazoa; phylum Chordata; class Mammalia; order Rodentia; family Cricetidae; genus Microtus; species Microtus agrestis. The sequence continues at coordinate 395,883 of CADCXT010006004.1, forward strand.
AAGCTGAGAAGTCGCCATTATGTCCTCATGCCAGGCAGACGCAGGCTAGAATCTCCCTGGTAAGCACACCTCGGGGTGTTACACAACTTATAAGAAATGGGCTAGTCCAGGTGCGAGAGTTAGCCGAGAAGAGCTAGCCTATGGGCCAGGCAGTATTTAAAAGAATACAGTTTCCATGTAATTATTTCGGGGCATAAGTAAGCCATGTGGCCGGCCGGGTACTGGGGATGCAGGAGCCCTGCCGCCGCTCCTACAACAGATCTAGAGGAATTCTTATTACATTTGGAATTACCTGGTCTTTAAGGAATATTTTGATGATTTTTTTATGTATATGAATGTAGTATTCTTTCCTATATCATGAACGAGAGAAATTAAAAAAATATTTGCACATGCCAGATAATTTAACCCAAAGAAAGTATAATAGATTAAATAAAAATAAGAAGAAAATAGAACAAAATTAAAGAATTGGGATGATAATATTTTAATTATTATAAACAATATAAAAAAATTTCAATGGCAGGTTATGTATAGGGAAACACATTGTAGTTGTTGGTCAGAATACTCAAGAGATTCCAAAACAATTTGGGTTATTTCTGATGTTCTTGGTGACTTGAAGAAAAGATAAGACCCCTATTGCTGAAGACATCATGTACTTTGGAGACAGGATTTAATAAGTCAATATGGAACTGACCTGGAAGACTTGTCTGCTTGTTGATTCCCAGCAGCCCTGCTAGCTTAGACCCAAAATAATAACACAGAAACCATATTAATTAAATCACTGCTTGACCTATTAGCTCTAACTTCTTATTGGTTAACATTTATATATTAATTAAACCCATCCCCATTAATCTGTGTATTGCCACATGACTGTGGCTTACTGGCTACAGTTCTGGTGTCCGTCTCTGGCAAGACTACATGGCCTGACTCTGCCTACTTCTCCCAGCATTCAGTCCAGTTTATCCCACCTACATAAGTTCTGCCCTATTGACAGGCCAAGGCAGTTTCTTTATTCATTAACCAATAAAAGAAACATATAGACAGAAGGCCCTCCCACACCATTTTTTCTTTTCTGTTAAACTAAAAAGGAAGGTTTTAACTTTAACATAGTAAAATTACATAAAGCAGTTACCAAGCAAGTATTACAGTTATATCTATTTTATCTTTTATTATAACTAAGGAAAATTATATTATTACTATCTATTTTTCAACCCCATCAAAGACTCCAGAAGGATATAATGTTACCTAAGTAAACAGGAGGTGTATTGTAAGCAACTTCCAAAATTCTAGAATTGACAGAGACACCTTGCTGCATGGACAGTCACCCAAAGTTCTTCTGTTGGGGCATCAATCTTCAGCCCGCATGCCCATAGTATCCAGCAAACTTTTCCAAAAAGAAGGAAATTTCAAAGACAGTTCTGCCTATACAGTTCATCAGTCATCTTCTGTGTCTTGCAGAATGTCTAGCAGAATTTTTCATGAAGCAGGAAGCCTGAAGGACTGTATCACTTTTAGAAAATTTCAGCAGATATTTTTTCAGTTAAGCAAACAATCAAGGCAAGAGCAGTTTCTTGACCAAATAGTTAACCAACTCCACAAGGAGCCTCTTCGATGCCCATCTGCCTCTTGAAGTAATTGGTGCTTCCAGGAGCAAATGCGTCTCATTGTCATGAAAAGTCTTAAGTTCTTAAAACATTTTAAATGCCATATTCTCTAGTCTTTGAAGGGTTTGAAGAATGCCCACGCATCTGAAATACATCTCTGTACAGCTGGAAAACCTAACATGACTACAAGATTTACTATTATAGATGATTATATATTAACTTATATTTCTTAATTATATGCTAAATTTTTAAATGAGCTGCACAAACACAATACCTTAATCAAGATTAGAAGTATACATATAACAGAATTGACTTTAAATTTTTATCAGTAAACTAAGATTCATATCAATGCAAATCTCTATAGCAGCTATCCATTTGCCATCCAGTGATTCATTTCAGTGACCACATGATCACACATTCTGAAAGCTGCAAGAGTTGCACTAAATTGGATTATTTTGTATTTTTTTGTCTAATTTCTTGAGTTCTTTATATGTTTTTGAGATCAGCCCTCTATCAGATGTGGGGCTGGCAAAAATATTTTGTCATTCTGTGGGCTGTCATTTTATCTTATTTACTATTTCATTTGCCTTACAGAAGCTTTTAAGTTTCAGGAGGCTCCATTTTTTGACGTTTCTCCCAGTGTCTGTGTGACTGGTGTTATATTTAGGAAGCCTCCTGTGCCATTGTGTTCAAGGCTACTTCCCACTTTCTGTTCTATAAGGTTCTGTACAACTGGATTTATGTTGAGGTCTTTGATCTACTTGGATTTGATTTTTGTGCATGGGGATAGATATGGAGATAGATATGGAACTATTTGCAATCTTCTACATGTTGACATCCAGTTATGCCAGCACCATTTGTTAAAAATGCTTTCCTTTTTCCATTGTACCATTTTATCTTTTTTGTCAAAAATCACATGTTCATAGGTGTATGGATTATTATCCGGGTCTTTGATTCAATTCCATTGGTTCACATGTCTATTTTTATCTCAGTACCAAGTTGTTGTTTTTTTTAACTATAGCTCTGTAGTAGAGTTTGAAGTCAGAGATTGTGATGCCTCCAGAAGTTCCTTTATTGTACAAGATTGTTTTACCTTTTCTGCTTTTTTAATTTTTTATTATGCATATGAAGCTGAGTAAGTTTCTTTCAAGGTCTGTGAATAATTGTGTTGAGATTTTGTATTCTTTTGTGTGATTGCTTTGTACGTCATTTTTATTATGTTAATCCTACCTATCCAAGAACATGAGAGATCTTTCTATTTTCTGATACCTTCTTCAATTTCTTTCTTTAGAGACTTTAGTTCTTATTATACAGGTTTTTCAGTTGTTTGGTTAGAGCTACCCCAAAATATTTTATACTTGTAGCTATTATAAAGGGTGATGCTTCTCTGATTTCTTTCTTGTCCCATTTATCATTTGTATATAGGAGCAATAGACTCAGCAATATTCATAGCAGCATATTTGTAATTTATAAAACATGACAACAACCTAAATGCCCCTCAACTGAAGAGAAAATTAAAAAAAAATGTCTTATATTTACACAATGGAGTATTTCTCAGCTGTAAAAAGCAACGATGTCATAAAATTTAGAGACATATGGGTGGAACTAGAAAAAATCTTCCTGAGACGATTCAAACTCAGAAAGACAAACATGCTATGTACTCATTCATAAGTGGACATTAGATGTAAATCAAAGAATGACCAGACTACAATCCACAGCTCCAGAGAAGCTAGGTAACAACGAGGACCCTGAGAGGAACATATGAATTGCCCTGGGAAGGGTAATTAGATGAGATCTCCTAAGTAAACTGGGAGAAAAGGGGATTGGTACAGGATAGGCAATGGTGGATAAGAACATGAGGAAACAGGATGGTAGAGGGGGAAGGAATGGAGTGGGAGAGCAATGAAAGAGAGCTCTTGATAGATAGAGTCACTATGGCATAAGAGAAAAACCTGGTGCTAGGCTAAGTCCCAAGGATCCACAAGGATGACCCTAGCTAAGACTCATAGCAATAGTGGAGAAAGCATCTGAACTGACCTTCCCCTGTAATCAGATTGGTGAATACCCCAACTATCATCATTAAGCCTTCATCTAGTAATTGATAGAACCAGTTGCAGAGATACATAACCAAACACAAGGCAGAGTTGTGGGAAGCAGTCAAAGAGAGGGAGGAGGGGATGTATGAGGAAGTGCAGTCAAGATCATGATAGAGAAATCTACAGAGATAGCTGAACCAGTCTTGTGGAAACTCATGAACTCTAGACCAACAGCTGTGGACTCTCCATGGTACTGAACTAGTTCCTCTGTATGTGAAATAAAATAGTGAGGGCTCCCTGGCAGTGGGACCAGGATCCATTCCTGGTTCATGACATGAACTAGTTTGTTGGAGCCCATTCCCTATGTTGGGATGTCATGCTCATCCATAAGGCTGGGGGCGTGGCTTGGTCTTGTTGCACCTTAATGCTGCAGACTTTGTTGACTCCCCTTGGGAGCTTTTACTCTTTGGGAGAAGTAGATGGAAGTGGGGCTGTCAGGGAAGGAAGGAGGGCAAGAGGAAGGGTGTGAAGGAGAACAGAGGTTGAAATGTAAAATGATTTTCCAAAAACAAAGGAATTTTAAAAAGAGTTGTATTTATATCTTAGAAATAATAGATACATAATTATACTTAAGGCCTACTCAATAGAAATATCTAAAATAAAAAGTGTAGTCAATCTGTGCCTGGTTAGTCACAGAAACTAGAGACTAACTTACTGCTGCCTCTCTCCTCAACCAGTACAATCTAACTCCATTCTATACAATTATCTTTATATTCACAGATGAGTATAGCTGGTACCCTCGTCAAAGACACTTTGTTTTACAGCAGAAAGAGATCATTGCAGAAAGCTACAACTTGTCAAAATGCAGAGATCAGCTAACCTAGGGATTCTCTCATATCATTAATCAATTTCTGCATTTGCAACACAGTCCCCAAATTTCACTCTCAGGAACATCATGGAAGAGGGCTTGGAAGAGTGTCAGAGCAAGAGGACTAGGACACTTTTGTAAAATAGTTTCAAAAGCAGTAGACAAAGCATAGAAATAGGAGGAAAGGTTGCATCTCGAAGGAGTTTGGGTGGGAGTGGGAGGTGGACATGATAGAGAGATGCTGCATAAAATTCTCTAAGAACTAATAAGATTATTATATATGATAAAGAAATATGATAAACTTGGACAGGTGCCAATGTTGGATCAAGAATACATAATGAACAGTTTACTAAGAAACTTCCTCTTGCAGCAAATGGGAATAAATATGAAGAGCCATAGTTAGACATTACACAAAGAATGAAAGACCTTGGAACAGTCAGATATAAATGTGATGTCTCCATTGAATCCCTCTCCCTAGAGCTCAGAGAACACTGCAGAAGAAGAGATGGAAAGTGTGTAAGAGCCAGAAGGTATGGAGGATACAAAGGACACAAAGTCCTCTAAACCCGCATGAGCAAAACCCATTTGAACACACAGAGACTGAAACAGCATGCACACGGTCTGCATGTGTCTACACCAGGTCCTCTGTACTTATATTATGGCTTCCAATTTGGTGTTTATATGGAAATCTAGGTGTGAGAATGAGTGTGTCTCTGATTCTTGTGTTTTCTCTTGATCTGTTTCTTTCTATTTCTTTGTCTTATCACACTTGATGTGATAGATTTGTGTTATATCTTATTGCATTTTATTTTGTTATTTTTTTTAGAAAATGGAAAACCTAGCCTGTAGGATAAAAATTAACAACTAAACTGTCATTTATTATTATGGAATAAGAAAATCAAATTTCTGAAATAGAGTGACAATGGGCATATCAACCATTTCAGGGAAGGCTTTAAGTTCAGTGCTAGTTGATCAACATAAAATAAATTCTACTGTTGTTTTGTTTGCTTCTATTTGGTTTCAGTATGGTGTTATCAGGTGGCAGTAATTTGGTTTTGTATGTATTTTTTTTTATTTTAAGAAATAACATAGTTGACTAGTTTTGGAAAGGATTGGAGAAAGTAAAATATAATCAAAATCTATTCAAATCTAATTTTTTTCTGTAATAAAATATAAATAAAATTAAAATTATAACAAAGTAAATAAGAAAACCAAATAAATAATATCTGTTTACATAATGAAGTCAACAGAGCTTGAGAAGTGGAAACAAACTGTTCAATCTCATGCTTTTTAGAAAGGTCTGGGGTGCAAGGGTAACAAATAGTTGGGGAGGAATTATCCAATTATGCAGGGTTAGTAAACATCTTAGATTGAAAATAAATAAAATATGAACCACAAAGTTTGTTTTATCTACAAAGTCTATGTTTATTGAGCTTATGGAGATCTTACTTATGTGTTCTGAAAGACCGAGCACTCAGAATGTTCAGACAATTCTAATGAACTTGGCTTTTCAAAATGTTCAGAGAAGTGAAACTATAATTAAACATTTCAATCGAACTTATGCAAGGATGAAGTCTTCCAGGAAAATTACCACCACTATTCGTGTGTTTCAATCATGAGCAGCTTGGTACAACAGCAATTCATCATACAGAAGAAACTAAGATAAAGAATGTATCAGCAAGATACTTTTAATTGAATAAGAAGTCATACACAAATAAATGAACATAGACAAATAATGTAATTATAGCTTTGACAAAGCATTGCATGTGCATAATGCAATTAAAAACTCATTTATATGTTATTTTACCTTGAGCACTACTTTTTGAGAAGGCTAGTAATGACTAAAGGATGAAGCATAAAGATGTCAGGATAGTTTCTAAATAAAAATAGACCTAAATCAAGCGTGTTAAAGAATTGTTTCATTTGTGTCTGGATAAGCTACTGCCTGAGTTCAAATGTCCCATCAGAGTTACTCTGAATCAAATAGTAAATCAATATTGTTCGTACATTACACTTTCCAGAGACATCTTCTAAAAAAAGCTTCACACATTTGTCTGATACTTAAAATGTACAATTTTCATACAGAACAGGGATTCCTTTGCAATTATTTTTCTACTTAATGAGTAATAAACACCAGCAGAGTTTTTAAAGCTTCCTTGGTATCCATGGGTATAGCATGATAGATGGAATTTATAATTTCTCAATTCAACTACATGATCTTAATTGTACCTGCATATTAAAGTAATTTATATCAAATTGAAATTTATTCTTAATTAAAATTTGAATTCACACTCTGAGTCTTTATTATATTTATAATAAAACAAGAACAATGTTCCCCTTATGAGTAACAAGCTAGTATTTAGGTATAGATGAAATATGAAAGTATAGATGAGTTTTATTGCAAAGGTCATCACAACTAGAAAGCAGCATCTCCACTACCTATGTCTAAATTCTCTATGCAAAGCAAATAATCTAACAGGTTTTCTTATTGCTTTGTCTACCAAAATTTGGGATAATGCACTCATATAATTGAAACATACCATTTTGGAAACACAAAATTAGATATTAAGGCAAAGTGTGCAGGGTTATTGTGGAAGAATATGGGGATATCTTCTACAGATCACATGGCATAATACAGGATTTAGAGTTGTCTAAGGCATTGGGGATGGCTCCTGTACTATCTAGTCCAGAACCACAAATGCGGCATACCACACAGACCCTACAAGAAATTACATAGCCTTCAAGACATTCAAAATAACAAAAGCCTTTGGGCCAGATAAAATTATTTATATTCTAATATATTAATAATCTACATAAATATGTATATGAGTACTATTCACTAACCTTTCCAATTTAAAATCCTCTTTACCTATGGTAGAATTTTAAATAGATACTGTAGTTTTAAGATGAACAGATTTTAAATTTTATGTGCATATAACAGTTGTTATTCTGAAAGGAAAATTTAGAAAATTTTTACCTTCACAACATAAAAAAATAAATTTTATTTTGGAAAAAAATAGCATTAGTTCTAATATGTATATTGAGGCATGACAAATATTTCTAAGAAAAAAACTTAAATACAAATAAAAGTAACATTTCTTAGCAGGCTAAGGCACTTGCTGCCAAGCCATATATCCTAGGTTGTATCCTTGGTACAAATACAGTGGCAGGAGAAAACGGTCTTTCATAGGCTCTCCTCTGGTCTTTATGTGGGTGCCCAAGAATAATCACACTCCAACAAATTAATATAAGAAAATTTGTAATGAAAAAATTTGTCATAAAAATTTCCTCACTCTGTCTCTGTCTCCTTTCATCGCCTGATGAAGGTTAATATTCAGGAGGATGACTATATGTTTTTCTTTGGGTTCTCCTTCTTATTTAGCTTCTCTAAGATCACGAATTATAGGCTCAATGCCCTTTATTTATGGCTAGAAACCAAATATGAGTGAGTACATCCCATGTTCCTCTTTTTGGGTCTGGCTTACCTCACTCAGTATAGTGTTTTCTATTTCCATCCATTTGCCTGCAAACTTCAAGAAGTCCTTGTTTTTACTGCTGAGTAGTACTCTAATATGTATATATTCCATACTTTCTTAATCCATTCGGCTTTGGGGGAGCCTAGGCAGTTTCGATGTTCACCTTACTAGACCTGGAAGGAAGTGGGAGGTCCTTGGACTCCCCACAGGGCAGGGAACCCTGATTGCTCTTTGGGCTGTCAAGGGAGGGGGACTTGTTTGGGGGAGGGGGAGGGAAATGGGAGGCAGCGGTGGGGAAGAGACAGAAATCTTTAATAAATGAATAAAAAAAATTTCCTCACTCTGGCCTCAAATCCATATGATGGAAATTTAGCACATTAAAATTTGGAATGTTAATGTGGTAAAATAGCAGTATCAAAAGCCAAAATGAAATGTATCTGATACAAAATAGGACAAAAAATAAAAAGGAAATAACAGGTTTGTGAATGTGTGAAATGAAACACCTATATGACAGAGCCTACATTTAGCAACTTCAGTGAGTAATGAACATGTGAACTAAATCATAGAAGGAAATAAGGTCACTACGGTAAAAGGTACAAATGACCAGAAAACGTCCAGAGAGATCTTTAACCTAGTAATTAAGATATTAAGACAATATAATAAAGACAAACACAGACATTCTTTGGCAGTTTAGTTGAATATATATATATATATATATATATATATATATATATATATATTTTTTCACTTTATTGAGCTATACATCTTTCTCTGCTCCCCTCCCTGTTTCTCCCCTCCCCTTCAACCTGCTCCCATGGTCGCTGTGCTCCCATTTACTCAGAAGACCTTGTCTTTTGCTACCTCCCATGTAGATTAGATCTATGTATGTCTCTTTTAGGATCCTCATTGTTGCCTAGGTTTTCTGGGATTGTGATCTGTAGGCTGGATTTCTTTGCTTTATGTTTAAAAACCACCTATGAGTGAGTACATATGATAATTATCTTTCTGGGTCTGGTTTACCCCACTCAAGATGAATATATTTATGGATTACTGATTCTTTTGTGAAAGGCTATAGGGTTTAATTAATGTGTGTGTGTGTGTGTGTGTGTGTGTGTGTGTGTGTATGTGTGTGTGTGTTCTTTGTTTGCAGGGGTTATTGAAAATCATTTGGTGGCTGCAATTGCTTCCTATTTATTGGGGCAAGGCTTTGGTTGGGCTGGAATCAGTAGGTTCTGAATGGTCCAGTTTTTCAGTTTGCCTTGGGGAACTCCTATGCAGCCACCACCTGTCCAACTTGGAAGTGATATTTGGTGACCTAAACTCTGGTACTCAGACTTGAGATGCAAGCACTGCTCTTCCAATGAGAACTTCTTCTCATTTACATTCAGTACTTTAAATTCTTTAACACCTACGCTTATTTGAAAATTTTTAGCTTCCTAGAATAAAAGTCTATGAATGAGCATTTGAATAAAACATTTGGGGGAATTGGTTCATGTGTTTATTCTACATAGTTCAATATATTTATTCATTCTTTATTAATCTTTCCAATTAAGACACTAATTGCATGATGTGTAGGACAACTCAAATTCAATGCTGTTTTTCTAAGTGTTTGTAACTGTATATTTATTCTCCTAAAAAAAAACAAAAGCAAAGCCAGAACAATTGTCAAAAATCAACAAATATTGCACCAAAGTGAACAATGACACTCTTTTGGGAACTGGACCAGTCTTATCTGTGTGTTGTAAGAGAATGATCAAGAGGAAAGAGCTCTGGCTAGGGAACCAAAGACTGATATCATGGATGTCCAGGCAAATCAATTAATTTGTCAGATGTTCAGTGTTAACAGCATTACATCCTAATAATGCTATTTTCAAACATTATCATGTATCTATATAACTATTCTGAAAACCTAGCCTCTCACTGTGTAATTGTTCAATGATGGTGAAAAGAAAAGTCATATGTAGATAAGCTATGTAGTATAAAAATAGTTTAATACTATTTTGACTTTTGTTCATGTTATAAAACATCCAGACCAAAAGCACCAAGAGAGAGGAAGGAGTTTATTTGTGTACAATTCCCAGTTATTGTTGATCATTGAGAGAAGCCAAGCTGGTAACTCAAGTAGAAGTTGAAAGCAGGCCTGAGTGTTATTCTACACAGTATCACTTCTGAACAAGGACCTCACTTCAGATCAAGGAAGTTCAACAGGAACTATGAAGGATGCTCTTTAATGACGGACAGGGATGTTCATTCTCAGTTAGCTTTATTACATCTTTCAAGACCAACTGACTAGGGATGGACCTAATTATATCATTTAACACTAGAGCAAATCTCCCCCATGCCAGTCTGATACAGGTAATTCCTCAATTGAGGTTTTCACCCCAGATAGTTCTAGGTTATGCCAGGCAAAAAGTTAAAACTTACAAAGCCAGGGGTTATGCCAAATCATTGAAAAAATTGGCATTCAAAACATTGATTAAAAGGAAAGTTAGGTGAAGGGCAAAGTAGATCTTTTTGAAATTTTTTGTCACTGTTCTTTAAGTCTAAATTTATTTCAATTTAAATTTTTAAAAAGTTATATTACATAATATGTTTGGTATTTTATATTTGTTTTTTATGACAGGAAGAAAGTACATTTATAGAAGGACAGAAAGAGTAGATAATCTATATTTAATACATTTTGTCCCTCTCCCCTTACAGTGACTTCAATTTCTGCTTAGAAAACAAGGATCATGGCTGCCTATAAATAGTTTCCTCAGAGGTCCTGGCTGCTGCTTTGAGGCTCGAGGGTTTTAGCTTATGAATAATGAAAAGGAAAAGTGAGCCTCTTTGTACCCAATCTAATGCAATAATAGTGGCCCTGTGAATCTCCTGAGTTTAAAGTAAATTCCAGAATAAGCCAGCTCAGCATTCCCAACTGACAACTGGGCTGAAGATGGCAAACAGTGGCCTTCCGTGTACCACCTGACCAATCTGCTGAGCTCATCAAAGGTCCTGCTTTTTGAGTTTTTGTAATCAGATTCCCAGTGTCAAACTTAAGGATGCTCTTCTCCCAGACAATCTCCAGGTCATGCCACTGTATAGGCTGTTCCTTCCATTGATTCATTTTATTCTTCCTTTTGCCTCTTATAATGTAAATTCCTAGTTAAGATCAAATAAAATATTTAATGAAAAATGAAAAAGTTACAGTATTTACTTATCATTGAACTAAGTTGGGTAATATTTATTCTTTAAAAATTCAATAATATGTATTTACAAACAGAAAAATTATCAAGCCTTTTTTTATATTAAGAGAAAACATTGTCCACAGTGCAGTTTCTAAAGTCATAATAGATTTTATCCTTGAAAACTAAAACTTTTCCATCTATAATTCAACTGAAGCACAAGCTTTTCAATCATTCATGTAATTGAAAGCATAATAGTTAATACTTTTAGCAGATTACCAATTGGTGAGCTCTGTTTTAAGGACTTGTTTTGACATGTGTTGATACTATATTACTTCTATAAAGATGCCTCAATTTATATTAATGAGTGGATTTCTGGCAATAATATGCCAGAGGTTATGCTGCTAAAAGACCACAAAAGAAGTGTCTGGAACTTTACAGAGTAACTTACACATTGCTCTGTTACATCATCCAGAGGCTACACTACTGGGAGACCACAAAGGAAGAGAAGTATCTGGATCCTTCCAGAGTAGCTCTACACATTGCTCTGTTATATCACTCCTCATTATTTTAAACCAAAGACCAATTTAGTATTCTGAAGGGAAATATGGTAATTATAGTATTTATGCTTATTAGTACAGAAGTGCATGATAAATGCTTATCTCCTTGGTCTTATAGAAATGAAGTTTTTGCCTTCAAGATATGTTCAAGACCAGATGTTTTATGATAAATTTCTGTGTGAAAATCAAACTATTAGGCATATATTTTAAAAACAGAAATATGAACATGTGTACTTATTAAAACACACTTCAATTTCATAAGAGGAAAATATTAATGCATCCATTATTTAAATTACATTTATTTTTAACTGATATGTATAACATATAGCTTAAAGAGAAAATCAAAAGTTATACTGATGAGTGCTATTTTAATACATATAAACACTGCATACATTTTAATATATATATATATATAATTGTACAATAATTATATTAAATAATCCTTCAACTATTATCGCTTTTTTTGTGGGGGCAAAACATTTAAAATCTTTTTTCATCTCCTTAAAATGCAAAATAAATTATCAATATTTATAGTCACGCTATTATGAACTAGCTCATCAGGACTTAACATTCCTTACAATAAGTCCAATAGGTTAGGATCCATTTACCAAATTATCTTGATCCCTTTATCTTTCCACATTAGAAAACAAACAGGCAAATGATTAAATCTTCCTCACTATTATATGTTTATACATGTGACATATATTAAGCAAAAACTTTCCTATAATTCTCCAATCTCCTGTCTATATTTTGAGGTTTGGGTTAGTGAACTAAAAAATCACAAAAGCAATGAACTGGGGAATTTGTGAAAATAAGAATTCCAAAACAAGACAAAATATTTGCAGTTTTACTGATTGTAGTATGTCAGTGAATTCAGTATTAAAAGCATAAACAATTGCTTCAGTAAAATATAGATTCTAAAATCAGAATTCCATTGATAATTCTTATTGAATCCTTTTGGAATAATTATAAGATAATATGATAATGAATATCTATTTGGATGATATACTTAGTATTTTTCTGTATTGGCAGATTGTAATACTAGATTGTCAATAATATTGGAAGATAAAAAATGATCAGGAAGATATTAAAATAACATGTGGTATTGGGTATGCAATTTTGATTACATAGTCAGAAGTTTAAACACCACTCAGATGTCAAAACAGTTCTCTCTATTAGTATCTTTTTCTTTACATGTAAATGACTTATTATTGATTACATTTCTGAATTCTCAAACTATGAATGACTCTGAAATCATTTCTTTCCAGCAAGATGCAATTAACCAGTCTTTTATTGAAAATATAGGATTCAGATATTCAATTTAGAAGTCACATGCAATATGTTTATCCTTACAGTTTAATAATCTTTTAAATTTTATTTTTCTTTATGGGTAACAATTTTAGTTGGACATTAAAATTTTTGCTGTGGAAATTAAGATTTTAGCCAGGTATGGTGCTACACACCTATCTATAATCCCACTGCTTGGGAGACAGAGGCAGGAGGATTTCTGTACTTTGCAACCAGCTTGCTCTACATTTTAAATTGCTCATCAAACAGAGCTTCATATTGAGATGTTGACTTAAACAAAATTAAGATAAAACATTTTGTATAATTTTACAACTTTGCTGAACTCTTAAATTTTCATATGAACTAGTTGCTTAATCCTGACCCATCCCAGCGTACAGGTTCTGTGCTTTTCCTTAATTTTCCCTTTCTTCCTCTCTCTTAAACTTTTCTATAGCTATAAAAGCTTGCTTAATCCAGTCTGGTGAAATTGTGGAAGAAAATGAACTAAAGTTACTGCTGCAGAAAAAAAAAAAAAAAAAAAAGAGCCTGGACCCCTGAGGGAAAGTCGTAGTTACATTGTATTTCTTGCTTCTTGGAGAGGCCATTACCTCTAGTTTCTCAAAACCACCTCAGCAGAGCAAAATCACTGATTTCCACAACTGTGACCCCTCACAAAACACAAAACACACCCCTCCTGTACATCCTTTAACTTTCTGTCTCAGTTTTTCTTGTAATAGTTTACTATGATTTCTGTTAGAAAATGTGGTGAGCTTACATTTATTGCATTACTATTTTTGATAATGTTTGTAATTACAATTTTTATTTAGAAAATTGTGCGTTTTATCATTTATTTAAGTGTATAATTATATGTGAGTATATGTGTGGGGTGCCTACAGTTGTCATATAAAAATTGCAGCTGCTGCCTTTAGTATTGAAAATATTATATGCTTTCAAAGTTTTTAAGGAATACAATGTAAAAAAAAACCTGCCAAATGAAAGATTATATTACTTGACAAATATAAGCTGGAATATGATAAAGAACATAAAAGGACACAGGATAAGGGTATGTAGAATCACTTTGCATACTACAGGAATAGATAACTCTTGAGTTTGGGTTATTTATTTCTTTTTTAGTTCTTGTTTTAGGGTAGGGGTTGGAGGAGAAAGCTTGAATAGATATGTTATAAAGTAACTATCGATTGTATATTCAGCTTGTGTCATTAAATGGAGCAGCTTACTAAAACTCTAAAATGTTGATAAATTTTTAAAAACAGTATCTTATACTTTTTTCAATTAACATCTTCTTAATTGAATTCTTTTGACATATGAGTTCAATAGTAAAATAATAATAAATAATTCTTTCATTTTCACCACATGAAATGTACATAACCTTAGCATCTTATGGTGAAGATAAAGTGAGTTAATTCAGCCAATGCATATGGCTCGACATCTGTGTTTACTTAAAGCACATGGTTCAGCATATGTGTGGTATAGACTAAAAATTTTATTTAAACAAGTCAATAAAAATATGAAACCTTTTAAACTTTGTTTCACTGGAAATAAAAAATAACTGCCTTGTCTCCCATCAAGCAGAAATAGAAGAGGTGCACTTGAGCTTTAAAGTTACTGCTTGCATCCTTGCAACACTTCAAACCAAGTATTAGTTTGTTTCAATTTTAAGTTTCAAGATTATTTTTTGAGTTAGCAGCTTGTGGGAGAGACATGGCTGGAATGTGTGATCCACTTTCCTCAAGCTATAGTGTCCTTTTGGAGATATTTTAACATACTCTACTAAGGAACATTATTCAAGGACTATTAGCAAAAGTAACCTAAACGTTACCATCAACTCTCACCTCCTCCCACAATTCAGGAACAGTTTCTAGGTGACTTCTTATGTGATTCTGTTTATTTTCCCATTATTTCAAAATAATGCTCTTTAGTTTCTTCTTTTACAAATAAACTCCCCTATTATGCAAAACAGTAGATTACTGGTGAAATTAAAATGGAGTGGGAAAAAAGCATTGTATGTATTGGGTGCAATACATTACCCAGAAAACATCAAGATGGAGGAGAACAGATAATTAGAGTCATATGAAATATTGTCCCAACCAGCGGGACACGAATCAGAGCAGTCCCTGAGGAAGAGGAATGGAGAGGCGGCAGGCAAGAGACACGAGAAACGGACAGAAAATCTGTATTCTGATCAAGTTGTCAACTTTATTTTTTCTCAGGAGCATGCTATAGCAAAAAGTCAGGGGGGAAGGTAGGATGCTGGAATTTCAGGTCTGGAGACATCCCTAGCTGATAGGAAGAGATAAGGAAATGCTGAGGGTCTGTAAATGTTTACAGGGGAAATGCTAATTATTTCTGAGTCCTGGGGCCTGCTAGGTCTGCTGGCATTCTTAACTCACAGCGGGGAGATAAGGGTATGGAACTTACTCTACAGATGTGAATGTCTTACTTAATTTGTGAACTAAGAGGTCTATAACCAAATACAGGTCTTGCTCCCAGCAGTCCTCCCTTTTTAAGTATTAGAATGAGGAGAGTTAAAGGTCATATGGTAGATGAGTGGGCATTAATGGTTTCGTGTGTGTGTGTGTGTGTGTGTGTGTGTGTGTGTGTGTGTGACACAGAGGCCCAATCCTCCCACATTTACTTGGAGGGGGAAATTTCTTTCCAACTTGGTGGAGAAAATTTCTTTCCAAAGTTACACAAGTCTTTTTTGGGGGGAGGAGAGAGTCTAGGTTTTTATGTCAATACCTCTGGACAACAACTTCTATGCAATCAATCATGTTCCTCAGGAGACCCAGAGACGGAATGCATGGTCCTCTCCCTGCAGTGCTTTGCCTGTACTCCTTGCTGGTGTCCATGACTGTCATGGACAGACACACATATCTCTGGGTTTTATGTGGCTCCTATAGGAGACTCGCTCTCAAAGGACTCTTCTGGTCTTCAATTAGCCAGATTAAGCTGGTGATAGTGGACTTGAATGGGCTTGGAGGCCAGGGAGTCCACCTGTTGGTGAATAAACTTAGTGAGCCTATTGAAGGACCACGGTCCAAAAGCTATCAATAATAAAAATCCTAAAAGGAATCCCAAAAGGGAGGGAGGGTAAAAGAGTGGTGAGCCAGGGGGAGGTGGAAAACCAGTTTTTAAACCATCCTTCCTCTTGCTCTCTCAGCTTTCTTTTATGCTCTAATCCTTCTCTGACTTTTGCCATACTGTCTCTATTTCGGTGTGATCAGTATAAAACCAACATTCCTCTTTTAAGGCAGTGCAAAGAATCAAAATCTAAAATTCTTAACATATGCATTAAACCCAAGTATTTACAGGGTGTGTCAAACTTTTCTCAATGTTTATAAGCAGTTATAAATATCATCAGGTCAGTTTCATAATTCTTAGTATTGTTGGTCAATACCAACTTTTCTGAACATCTTATATGTAGTTGCAAATATCAGTTCAATACCGTTAATAGTATAATGACATTGTTGTTATCAAATATCTGTTCCAGTTTCTGAACAGCAGTTAAACCGTTAGTCTGCCTCCTTCTTAAGGGAAGAGGGTTTTAGCTGACATATTGTAATCCAAATGCTCTATTACATAAGTAACATTGGAAACATCAGCTCTATGTGTTTAAGAAAAATATAAGATAAATATTTGGATATAAGAAATTATTTCTTTTATTACTTACTTGCAAATATTTTTGCATAAATTATTAAATAATATAGAAAGAAATAATAGACTCAATAACATTCTCAAATAATTTCATTAAAACATTATGGCATAACTGTAACAAATGCTCTAATAGATAGATAATTTCTGGCAATCAGCTGAGTAGAAATTCAACAAGATACAGATATTTTATAAAGATATAATGCTAAATTTTGGATTTCATATTAGGCAAGATCACACTATGTATCTCAGACTTCCTCAGAGCTCACTCCAGATCTAAACCTCTTGACTCATCCTTTAGAGTGCTGGAATTATAGACATACATCACAATACTCTGCTTAAATGAAAGTTATAATAAGATACAGAAAAACAAAACCATATATGTATCTATGACTGTCAAATGATTTAGTAGCTGCTTAAATCGTTACCGTATTTTTATTGTAAAGTTGTTAAACCTCCCTGCCCTATTGTCCTACGAAATGCAGTACAGTTATTAGTTGCGACATTGTGCCACACAATAGCACAACAGTGCTCCTTAGTCTGAACTGCAATGTTGCCTGTTGATCTGCTCTCCCCATCTTTATCTGTATATCCCCTTTCCCCAATAATAGGTTTCACCTACTCTGAGACCAACTTTCTCATGTTCTCTATGTAAGTGAGTTGATGTGGCATTTGATTCTTTGTAACCAGGTTATCCTTAACCACAGTGACACACATGATGTTGAATTAGGTATGATTCAACAGCAGTCTATTGTGTCTATACCACATTTTAATACCAATTCAGTTTTATGATATCATTTTTATAAACATGTGCATACGATCAACTATTCTCTTAATTCCAAGTATTTCACCTACTTGGATTGTCATTTGTGGGACAGTCATTTTTCTCCCAGGCATTAATCTCACTTATTTGCATAAAATTTTGGTTTTCTCTTGAATTCATTTTTGTTAATATTCGGGTTTTTTTGCTATCATAGTATTCAGGGATATTGACCTGTACCCTAGCAATTTATTTCTTTTACTTTAAAAAATACTATGAATAATATTTGGCATATGGTCAGTTTTCATCATATTATTTATGCTAAACTTTCCCTCCAAACCCAGGGGTGTGATGAACCAGATTGAAGCTCTTATACATGCTGTTTCCATTCTATCCCCTGCCCTTATACTGGATCTCCTTTACACATTTTTCTGAATTCATTGGCAAATCGATGAAGTCTCTGGTTTTGCTTTAATAGGAAATTTTGTTAATGATTCCATTCATGCGTAGAAGTGATGCAATGGGTACCAGAATTTCTCCGGATCATAGTTGAGAGGGAATGCATTGTGATCTTTATTAAAAATTATGCCAGTATAATTTTTTCCAGATAGTATTAATCATAATTTCATTCAGTGACCAACATTTAACAAAATTATATTATCTTTAACTAAAAAATAACAATGCATATTTCAAGTGTTTTTAAGTTATATTGTAAAGAAAGGAAGTGCCATGTACGTTAACTTGAGGAAGTGGATGACTTTGAATTATATAATACTAAATTCAACAGAGAATGGCTATGCAGAAAGAGAACTTCCACAGAGTAATTTCATTATTATTATTTTCTGTTTGCATAGTATTCACTAAAATAATTTTTAGCTAATAAACATATTTTTCAGCCATTAATAGAGCTCTTAGTAACACTTTGAATTCTGTACTGTATGAAAGCAGGCTAAATATATTTGTTTCTTCAAACATTGTTCATCTCTTAAGGTGAAAATGATCATCATAGCTTCTTTGTTTTTTTTTAAGTGATGCTCTGTTATGTCATCATATTTCCAAATACAGATAATATGTATCAGATTTAAACTTATGGATGTCTCAACAAGTAAAAAATTATTTACTCTAATAGGCCACTAATCATCATATCCCATTTAAATATTTATGCTAATCTATTAATTATTAACTTGTTTTATTTTATTATTATTTAATAGTAACCTGCTAGGTTTGTAATGAGAGAAAGAAAGAGGGTGGATCTGAAGGGAAGAAGCTGTGGGGAAGAGATGGGAGGAATAAGGGAGAAGAAAACATGATGAGGATTTATTACATGAGAGAAAACAAGGTATTGCTATAAAAGGAAAAAGAGAATTTTTAACTTTTTACTAGTTAATTAATATTGTAGTCATCTTCAATAAATTTTCATCTGTAATGCTATGTTTAGGGACACTTCAAAAACTGTTAACTTGAATGTAAGATAGCACATCAATCTAGGTTTTGTGTTCATGTGAAAATAAAATGTATTCATAAAAAAATTTATATTTCTTGGCCTTTTTTATTTGTTCTTGGAGGTAGAATTTGGCATATATCTTTGGTTGCTTTGACATTTGCTGTGTAGAACAAGCGAGGACTAAAATCACGTACTAAGTCCTGGGTAGTATGGGATTGTACCTCCACCACATTTGACAGCATTTTATTTCAGCATTTTCAATAACAATGTTCTAACCCAATATTACTATGAAGTTTTGTGACATTTAAAAAGCTTTCTATTCTATAAGTTTAAGTTCACACTAAATATGCATCAATCCTTAACTAATGAATTGAACCCCATGACATATATGGCTAACATTTATATTAAGTCATACTTTATGTTCCAAATAGATGAAAATAGTTGTAGATGTGTGGACTTTGTAACTCAAAATATTTTAAACCCGGATAAGACATAAGAATGAGTATGCAGTCAATTTTCTATAATTGTCTATGAGGTGCTACGAAGCAGGTATATTCTATCATCTTTGGGTGAAATGTTCTGTAGATAACTGTTAAGTAGGTTTGAGTTGCAGTTTCTGTTATGTCCATTATTTTGAACTGTGGGAAAATGTTCTTGTACATTGTAAAGATTTGTCAATTATATTGGTATAATTAAACTCTGAAAACCAGTAGCCAGTTTGGTAGCACAGGCAGGGCAACCAGATTAAAAGAATTCTAGGAAGAGGTAAGGCAGAGAAATACAGTCACCTGCCAGATGCAGAAGTAGCAAGATGTGAATGCATCACTGATAAAAGAGAAAAAACCACATGGCTAAACATAGATAAGAATTATGGGTTAATTTAAGTTGTAAGAGCTAGATAATAATATTTCTCAGCTAATAGATCAGACAGTTTATAATTAATATAAGTCGCCATGTGTTTTTTGGGGACTGAATGGCTGAGAGACTGGGTAGGACAGAAAAATAAAGTTTGATCAAGAAGACCCCCTGAAAAGTCCCCAGTGGGAATGGATATTTCAGATGATCCACATTTCAGAGCACCTCTGATGCAGTTTCTCTGAGTTCTTCATCCAGAACAGTTTCAAGGCTTCTGGTTGAAATAATCCAGCCTCTCAGAATACTCCAGTTAGGAATTGACCATAATCCTGAATTTCCTTTTGATCCCCATAAAATTATCAGTGCCCACAACCAGCATGAAGTAGCCTAAAAAACTACACCCACATTTTCAAATAAATTGAATATGGATGTTTGTCTTTGTTTAATATGTTGGGTACAAGTTGTTATGGAGAATGATCAGAGAACAAGCTTAACAAAAGAAAATAGATTCATAGTCTTAATTTGAAAAGAAAAAAGGAAAAGAAAGAAAAAATGCTGTGAGATAATGTTTTTGCACACTATAAGGATTTGTCACTCATTAATGGTTTAATAAAATGCTAATTGATCAATAGTCAGGCAGGAAGTATAGGTGGGAGAACCAGACTATGAGAATTTTGGGAAAACAAAAGGCAGAGAGATGCAGTCACCACTCAGACACAGAGGAAGCAAGATGAGAATGTCTCACTGATAAAAGGTACCAAGTCATATGGCTAGACATAGACAAGAATTTTGGGTTAATTTAAGATGTAAGAACTAGTTAATAATAAGCTTGATCTACTAGGCTAAACATTTTATATTTGATATAAATTTATTTTTGTTTCATTGCGACTGAATGGCTGCAGGACCAAGTGAGGCAGGAACCGTGTCTACAAATTTGGTTTAGATTTTGTCTGGATTGACTGTTTATTAGTGAGAATGAATTATTAAATTTTCCCTCTGTTAATGTGTGAGGATTGATGTGTGATTCAAGCTTTAGTGATGTTTTATTTACAAGTGTTACTGCCCTTGTGCTTGGGACATAGATGTTAAGAATTGAAACTTGGGGGAACTTGAAAGATCAGCTTGGAGAAGAGAACAGAAAGAGACTACTAGAAAGGGAGCATTTCAGGATAAGGTATGAACCTGGCACAAGGGAATCTTCCAGGTATCTACAAGGATGACAGCAGTTGAGATTCCTAGCAATAACAGATACAAAGCCTGAACTAACTATCTCCTGTGACCAAGAAAGATTTCAAGTGGAAGGAGTGGGAGACTAACCCAACCACATAAACATTGACAAATATTCTTCATGCCTATGCAATGTGCTTGGGTAAAGGTGGCCTAGAGATTGAGAGAAAGGACAACCAATGACTGGTTTAGATTAAAACCTGTAGTGTAAGTCTACTTCTGATACTTCTTGGAGCACTAGTACCCATAGGCTGGATGATACCTGAGACGTAGGATAGACTAAGCACAACTGAAAAAAATCAATTTAATGATGGCTAACAATATTCTGCTATATGTAAAGATTGGTACCGTGCCCAATTGTCATCAGAAAGGCTTGGTCCGGCAACTAATGGAAACAGATCAGACCCACAGATTAGGCAGAGCTTAGGGAATCATGCATAAGAGGGGAGAGAGCCTATAGGTGTGAGAGGAGTTATGGATAGCACAAGAAAACTCATAGAATTAACTGATTCGGCTCATAGGGTCTTACAGGAACTGAACTGACAACCAGAGAGGGAGCCTATATGGGTTTAATGTAAGCAATTTACATGTATGTTACTGTTATGTAGCTTGCTCCTCTTGTGGTACTCCTAAAAATGGGAATAGAGGCTGTCTCTGACTCTTTTTACTAGCTCTACTCCTCATACTGGGGCACCTTTCCCAGACTTACTACATGGGAAAATGCTTAGTCATACTACAACTTCATATGCCATGTTTTGTTGATATACATAGAAAAGCAATCCTTTTCTGATTAAAAATGAAGAAGGAATGTATTTGGGGGAGTGGGAACAAAGAGGTGGGGGAAGTGACTTGGAGGGAAAAGGGGAGATGAAACTGTGGCAAAGATGCAAAATGAATGAATGAATGAATGAATATATATATATGTATATATATACATATATATATATATATATAAAATTGAAACATCTATTTATGTTTCCTTTGATCAGTGTGAAGTGCCCTTTCCAATGTCCTTTGATTAATTTTGGTTTGAAGCCTATTTTGTTAGATATTAGAATATCTACATCAGCTTGTTTTTTGGAATTATTTGCTTGGGAAAATATTTACCCACCTCTTTACTCTGAGGTAATATATATCATTGATATTCAGATGTATTTCTCACATGCAGCAAAAGGATGATTTTATTTTCTTATCCATTCTTTCAGCCTATGTCTGTTTATTGGGGAATTGAGTCCATTGATATGAGGGCATTAATAACCAATTATTGTTAATTCTTGTTATTTTGTTGGTGGTGGTAGTGGTGGTGGTAGTATGTACTTGTGTGTGTATGTCTGTGTATCTCTGTGTGTGTGTGTCTGTGTGTGTGTATGTATGGGTGTGTGTGTATGGGCACGTGTGTGTATCCCATCTTTGGGTTTTGCTTATGTGTGATTGTTCATGGTTTGTAATTTTGTGGGTGTAGTTGACTTCTTGGATTGGAGTTTTCCTTTAGGAACCTTCTGTACTTTTGGATTTGTAGCATGATATGTCCAGGCTTAGAAGTAGACATTAACTTTAATGTGAAGGATAATCATGTTACAATTCTGAGATTCACAGAGCCTAAAAGCAAGGAGGAATTAAAGAAGGGATGTAAGCATCTCCCTGGGAAGCAGAAATAGAATAGATTTCACTGGTGGATTGGGGGCACTTGGGGTTGGGAACAGAGAGGATCATCTGGGCAAGAGAGAAAGCAGGGAGAACAATACTAGAAGAAACAATTGAATTTGAAAGGCATTTTGGAAGTGAGGGAGACACTGTGCAAGGGAAATTACATGGAATCTAGGAGAATAAACCTAATAAAAATTCTAGTAATGGGGAACACAGATCCTAAAGGAGAGAAGGACTCAAGTGAAGGGATTGAGACACTAACCTATCCATAGCCCCTTCAATATATGGGTTTTTGGTTTGTTTGCTTGAAGAGCATTCTGGGACAGAATCATTACATAATAGCCATCCAAGAGACCAAAGAAATTCTATCCAGAAATTGATGGTAACAAATGCAGAGTTCAATAGCCAAACATTTGGCCAATTCTAGGAGCTCCAAAAAGGAGGAGAAAGTAGGATTGGAGGAACCAGAAGAGAAAGGGACACCACAAGAACACTGCCTACAGAATCAACTGACTGGGATATAGGGAGCATGAAGGTGTCTGACCTCTACCTATATGTCGTGGCTGAGTAGCATGGTGCTCTCCTAGGATTCCCAAAAGTGGGAACTGGGGTTCTCCCTGACTTTTTTTCCCATGCTTGCACAACTCTGGTCCTCCTATTGAGTTGCCTACTTCAGTCTTGATGTGATGGCATGTACGTTCCTGGACTTATTTTAGCTTGTTTTGCCATGTTTAGTTGTGGTTACTGGAAGGCCTGCTCTTTTCAAGTGTATGATGGAACTGAAGGATAGGAATGGAAGCAGGAGAGCCTGAGTGTGGTGAGCTTGAGGGAACTGAACCTGGGATAGGAGATAAGAATAAAAAATTCAACTAAATAACAAAAAAATGTGAATTTAAATGATGCCTTATTTACACAGTGTGATTTTTTATGATAGACTAAGAAGGTAAAGGTTCATTGCATGGCTGTTTAAAAGAATGTTCTTTCATCCTGATATATGGTGGCCTTATTGAGGTAAAGAAAAGTGGACATGATATTGTTGGAAGAGATGAGGTGAATAGGATCAAAATATACTCTATACAACTTTACCTTGAAATATCTTTGCAACTACTGTTCAATATCACTGTCAACCATACAAAAGCACTAATATTGAGTTTTAACATAAAGAACACAACAGAACTCAATTTACACATGCCTATGATTTGATATATTATAGCAAAAGAAGCATTTTGCATAGTTATAGGATTTGAAAAGGTAATAACCATTATTTTCAACATTCAGTTAAGAAATAGTTGGGCAAAAATACTGAAAGTACTAAGAAGGCATTTTTTTTTTAGTTTCACATTGAGTATATATTTTTACTTTATCAAGTAGTAGCTTTTATTTTACATAGTTGCTTGGCAACTCTATGGACTTATGAAAATCCATGTATTTACCTATTAATGACAACTATTACAGTTCTTCTTGGGTTCTTAAATGGTTTCTCATTTCAAGATTATGTTTATGATTCAACATAATAGCAATTTACCTGACACTTGAAAGAAAAGACATTTGAGGAGCTCATGACTTTGGGAAGTGATGCAATGCATAAGCTTCAATCTAACATTTAAACTTGCAAAGATTGAGTAGAATACCAATTTTATAGAGATGTTTGATTTGCAGTAATATAGTATTTGTAACCCCCATGTGTGTTTATGTCATGTGTATGCGTGTGTGTGTGTGTGTGTGTGTGTGTGTGTGTGTGTGTTGTGAAAGAGATTGGAGAGGAGGAAGAAACTAAGTAACAGTAAAACAAAGAGGAGGAGAAAATGAATGAGCGTATAATTTCCTGATGGTGCATAAACTTTCAAATGTTACTATTCCCATCCTTTAACACACAGGCATACCAGTCTTATTTATAGTGAATCATATAAATTCATCTTAGATAATGTTCAAGGCCAAACTCTCATCAATGCCAACTACAAAATCAATAATGTAATTAATTCTGGTAAAGAAGTTTTAGATATATGAGATGTTTCTGAATTGTACAATTATGTAGCATTGAATATTTATTTATAAATATACTATACCTTCTCAGTTTATAATGCTACACAGTCTTACAAAATGATCTACCATGAAATTTTTCTTTAAAGCTGTGACATTTATTTTAAGTCAAGATGTGTCCCTTAATATTGCTTGTTGACAGCAGTCATTTTTACTAGATTTATTTTTGCTCCTTTTCATTGCTTACCTTGAACAATTCCAAATTTTCAGTCTTGAAAAAATTTGTATACAAGTAAAATTTGTATGGACTGAGCAGGACGTATTTATATATTTAGAAATATATATGTGGTCATGCTTACACTCATATGCATGTAACAACATTTAAAGGAAATGAGGCACCAAATATGAAAGATAATAAATATCGAAGGACATTAAAAGGTTTGGAGGGAGGATAGGGAAGAGGAAAATGATATATTATAATCTCTATATTTCTACATCTGTATGTTTTATTATTTATATTATTTATTATTTTATTGAATATAATCTCTTCTCTCATACAACATATCTCAAACACAATTTTTTCTCCTTCCATTTGTCCTGACTTCACCCAATCTCCCATACCCCCAGATCTACTACCTCTCTGATTCTTCTTCAGAAAAGAGCAGACTATCAGGCGAGCAAAACACTTCATATAGACAATGGACAAAGCCAATATATGAGAGAAAATGAGTCTCAAGCAATGAAAATAGTCATAAATACACATGCTCCCACTGTTAAGAGTCTTACAAAAACACAAGCCAACAGACATAAAACATATGCACAGGATCTGGTGCATACCTTTGCAGGCACCATACTTGCCCTTTAGGTCTCTGTTAGCCCATGTGAGCCCTGCTTAATTGAGTCAGTTGACCACCTTCTCCTGGTGTCCTCTATCTGCTATGACTCTTCTTCAGCATACCCTAGTCTCAGAGGGAAGAGACGTGATGGAGACCACCAATTTATACTATTTCTCCACATCATGTCTAGCTGTCTCATCTTTGTATCCCCTCTTGTATGACACTAGAGGAAGTTTTTCTGATGATAACTGAAGAAGGCATTCATCTATGAAGACTATAGAATATCATTTAGGAATCATTTTGTTGATTTTTTTCCTTTGGAGTGATAACTGTTTCTTAGTGTTAAACTATGAAATTGCTATTTACAACATAGCAAACAGGAATCCAAATTGCAGAAATGACTAGTGATAACATGGGAGTGGGGAAATTTCATGTAGTATCATCCCTAGAAAAAATCTTAGGCAACAATGACTACTCTGAGATGAAGAATTAACTTGTCCTTAGGAAGGCACCACTTATCAATCAACACTTTTCTGTAAACATTTAAATATCTTAAGAAGTTTCTAGGAAAGACTGTTACACAACAGTCACAAAGTGATTATCCCTGACACCATATACACACAAACAAAAAGGGCAGACTTACCAGGCCTTACAGGTAATTTCTAGCCCAGGCTGGCCTTGAACTCATGATTCTCCTTTCTCCTTCAGCGTGCACTACCACAGCAGCTTAGAGCACTGTCTTCTCTTCCAGAAGTCCTAAGTTCTATTCACAGGAATCACATGATGAATCACAACCATCTGTAATAAGGTCTGGTGCCCTCTTGAGAAAGAGTCTTGGTCAGCTGTCCTTACCAACTTAGAACATGAAACCCAATATGATCAAGTTCAACAGAACCACCATTTTTGGACTTCCCAGGCATGCTTCAATGCTTTAAAAAATATATATTTGTGTAACCATCTACATACACACACAACCTCAGGTGTAGACTGCAACATGTTTTGAGAATGTATATATGGCAAATAATAACTGTAGCATCATGAACCAACAATTCACATAACTTAGCAACATCATGAGAACTGGATTGTATCATCCTCCAAAGCAGAGAACTACTACAGAGAAGAAAGTCCATGCAGATGAATTTCGGCCTCAACAAGAAATGAAGGGAAGCTTTTGTTCTTTCTTAAAAGCTTTTTGGAATATTAATAGAAATTATCCCAAGTTGTTATTCTAATACTTTTGAAAACAAATAAATCTCTCACTGTAACAAACTATTCCCTGGTCTTCAGTTTCAAAACTTTGGACAGACCCTAAAGGTCATTGATCTCATTCCCTCTTAGAAAATGCATAAGGGAAGACTCTGGAGTCTCTTACTGTATGATCAGTCATAAGGAGCTCTCCAAGATGACTTTCATCCTAGGCCTCATGCCTCAATAGAATTGCTCAGAAATCTAATTGTACTGAAATACACAAAACAAAAAGGATTTCTTTAAAAATTTTTTGTGCTATATTCTTTGTGAAATACTCATTAATAGCTTTGCTCATTTGAATTATTCTATTTGTCTTTAATATTGAGTTGTAAGAGTGTTTGTACATGTTTCTTTCCATTTTGTATTATCACATAACATAATTTGCAATGCATTTCAACCTTATTTATAATTGAAAGCAATGAAAATTTAACTCTTTGTTACTATGGATCATGCTTTTGGTACTGTAGTTGTGAAACTATTGTCTAAATGTGAGTCTTTAAGAATTACTGCTCTATTTTCTCCTATTTTTAATTTTAAATAATTCATATAGGTCAACAAAATGATTAAACTTTTATATATGATGTGAAATAACATACATTATTCTTGTAATTGTGAACACACTACTACCCTAGCTTCATGTTTTAGAAGGCATTCCTTTGCCCTTTGCACTTCAGAAAACTTTTACTTTTTGTAGTTCTTGTATTATGTTTATGTATATATCTTACGTTTTATGATTTCTTTCAATATTTTTATGTCTTTCTTCTAGTAAACTACACTATGTTGTTTAATGTAGCATTATGACAAGATTTAAAATGGAAAATTATTATGCCTCTTTTTTGTATTGTCTACAGTATTGTGGGTCTTTTGCTTTAAGATATGCATCTTAGCCTGGTGTGGATTGTGCTGTTTTCATAAAACAATTTGGAGTGAATTGCTACAGCAATAATATTTGGTATTCCAACCCCATACAAATAGGATGTTTTTTGACTTAGGGGCGAAGGAGGGAGTTTTAATTTTTGCCAATACTGTTCTAAAATTTTCAGCCTATAGTTGTTTTACTTCCATTGTTAAGTTTATCACTGTGCTTTGTTGTTGTTGTTGTTGTTTGTTTAGGGCTATTGTGAATGAATTGCACTTTCAAATGGACCATTGTTGCTATAAAGAAATGCAATTGTTTTATGTTTATATTTCAGTCTTTCATAATGTGAGCACAATGAAACCAGTATATTAGCTCTATTAGCTGTGTGAATGTTTCTGTATTTCTTAGGAATGTCTACTTATGAGATCATAACCTCTGTGAACGTATGCAGGTTTTTACTTTTTTTTTTTTGAAGGTATTTTTCTCCTTTTAAAAAATTAATTTTAATATTTTGAAGGTATTTTTCTCCTTTTAAAAATTAATTTTAATATTTAATGCATTATAAAAGAGTGAGGAATACTTCATTTAGTGGGAAAATGATTTATCATTTTGTTAAATTTTTTACTCATTAGATGCTCTAATGCTTCTTTTTAAATTTTATTTCAAATCAATGATCAGAAATTTTAATTTCTAATCTTCTCTTTGAGTAATTTTGTGACTATAATAGTTTGTAATTTGTTTGCCTTTTTAGGTTACATTCAGCTTTGTCCTTCATTTAAGGTATACATAATAAATGTAGAATTAGTTTACATTTTAACAGACTATTTGACTGATTTAAATCCCTCTAGTGTACAGTACAAATTCTTTCTTTATATATTATTTTATTTTGATAGCATTTAGTAGAAATGCTCCCAATGATATTATTCAATATTGCTTATGTCCATTTTGCTGCTTTTGTGAAGGTTTTGTTGGACAGGTGAAAGTATAAAATACAGAGGGAAGTATTTCCTTTTTTTGTTTTCTTTGAGATTTCTAAAGGATTTACATGACAGGTGTCTGAAATATTTGTATTTTCAGCAATAAATTTATCTAGTTTTAGGAAGCTCAATGAATAAACTCATTTTTTCACCATTTTATAAATTGGATGAAGATGCTGGTTGTTAGCTCATGAACACTGGTGATACAGTTTTCAGAGATGGTAGAACAACTAAAAGATGATGTCTTTCTGGAAGAGATGAGTGTCTGGGGTCAAGTTTCTTTATTCCTCATTGCGTGATTTTGATTTGCCTAGAAATGAACAAGCCCCAACTACTAAGACATAAATCTCTAGTGTCACACATCTCCATTGTGATAGCCCAAATAAACATTCTTTCTTTATCCCAACTGCAGAAATTACAACCAGATTGGTACCTAAATGACCATGTAGGCTTTGAGCCCTGGAATATGGGAGAAACACATGCTAGTTTAGAACTGTGTGTTAGAACATTCCTGATTCAATCAAACTTTAGTGAACAATTGTGGTACATGTGTGGAAGACCAGATGGGTGGCTGAAAACTGGACAGTTACTAGCGTGCTCAGGACTTTTCAAGGCAAAAAGGGTTCTTCTTGTGATTGGACTGAGGCCACTTCTATCCTTCAGTGAGTTTTGCTGCATTCTACTTGTGTCCTGGCAACCAGAGCAGGACCAAGTTCAAATGAAACAGACACAAGCACTTTTGGAGCAGAAATCTCAGTATGATAAACAGTTATGTTGTGGTATGGTTATTGAATAGGACATTCAAGGAAGCTGATGGGGAAATCTCGGAGGAAAAAGTTAAGCACCAAAGGTGAAAACAATGCAGTCTGGTGAGGAATGGAATGACATCAAAATAGAAGACAAAGAGAAAAGGGTTGGTTTGCTTGCTGCAGATGGAATGGACAAAGATTAATTCAGTTAAAAAGAAACTCCCCTTTGCAACAACAGGAAATGATACTCAAGGGCAAAGCATCGGCCATTTGAAAGTTCTTAGATATGGAAATTCAAACACATTGAAAAAAATCAGTTGAGAAGAAACAAAACCAAACCAATGACTCAAAAAAGAAGGTCACTCAAGCAGGTCTTCCTTGGGAAATGTTTGTTCAGGTTCAGCAAGTAGACACCCAGAATCTTTGGTCCAAGGGTAAAATATGCCCTTTATTTCTTAAAACATGATGGTTTTACATCACTGTAAGCAGCTAATCGAAACTGAGGGTTTTAATATTTGTGTAGGACCAATGCCCTACACTGCTTTACTGGTCAAGAACCAGTGACTAGATATCCCAGAGATCTAGATTAGAGTAGAACCAAATACTATTGAAAAAAATCAATAAAATGGTTGAAATGATTCCTAATGATATTTTTCCTATACTTATAGATCAGTGCTTTGTCCAGTTGTGATCAGCAAAGATTTCTCCAGCAGCAGATCAGAGCATGTACAGATACCCACAACCTGACATACAGAGAGAGAATCTATACTGGAGCTCTCCATTTACTCCCTTCAGTTGCATGTCAGGGAACCTCTATGAGGAAGGAAGGAAAGATTATAAGTGTCAGAGGGAATGAAGGACATTAGAACATGGCCCACTAAATCAACTAAGCAGGGCTCACATGGAGTCATAAAGACTGAAGTGCAAGCATGGCGCTACATGGTTCTGTACCAGGTCCTCTGCAGATATGTTATGGTTGTTAGCTTGTTCATTTTGGTGAAACGCCTAACAAAAGGATTAGGTGTATCTCTGACTCTTTTACCTGCTCTTGGGACTATTTTCCTCCTCTTGGTTTGCCTTGTCCAACCTATAAGAGGACTTTTGCTTTGTCTTATAGTTTTATGTTTTGTCCTGTTTGGTTGTTGTCTCATGGAGGTCTGTTCATTCCTGAAGGGAAATGGAGGGAATGGATTTTGGGTTTAGGGGTGATAGGCAAGGGGATGGAACTCTGGGGGGAGTTGAGAGAGAGAAAACTGTAGTTGGGATGTGTTGTATGAGGAAAAAAAATCTACTTTCAATAGCAAAAACAGAAAAAATAATTTTCTCATATATCTTGATTACAATTCACCTTCCTCTATTCCTCCTAGTCCTTACCATTTCCCATCCCATACCAAACCACTCCTTCTCTGCCTCTCATTGAAAAATATACTTCTAAGGGATAATATTAAAATAAAATGTAACTGAAATGCCACACCAACTCCAGTGTCGTCTGTGTGACATGACATATGTCATTATGCCGGATGGGAGCTACGTGTCCCATGGGACTAGGCTTCCTGGAGGTCAATGGCAGACAGCCCAGTATTAGCCAGCGCTGAGGCATAGACGGGTTTCTCGAGTAGCTGGCTATGCAGGATATGAGCTTTGCACAATCTCTTTTATAATAATGATAATGTATATATATATATATATATATATATATATATATATATATATATATATATACAAGACAAGGATCATTCTCCTCAGGAACAGCTCTGGGATAAGGAAGCACAATATGGGAATGTATAAGACTACAGCACAACCTTTGTCATACACAGGGTGTATGATGAGCAAGGGAATAGATGGGTTAATGTTGATAGGCAAAGACTGTTATATTACACTTTAAACTTTATGGATAGGCTTGCTAGACCCTAACCCCCCATGATGTCTGCTGCATAAGAAGGTACTAAAAAGTATAGTTCAACAGGTGCAGAGAACTGATTAGGTATATTTGGTCACTAGATGAAATAAAGGGTTAGGAAGAGGAAGGATCATGATAGCGATAATGATACAGAAACTTTCTATTCATAAGATGAAACCACTTGTCTGAGGTGTACAGTCCCAACGACAAGATTTCCTCTTCTAAGGATGCTTTATGTCTAACACCTGTTCCTGATAGTGTACTTTTCTTAAGTATCCTTGATGTGACTAAAAGAAGCTTTCATACTGTGCCAACTGATAATAAATGACCTTCTAATTTGTTCTTTGTTTGATTACTGTATAATGAAAACATGAATTTAGTAAAATCTCAGCAGATTCCAACCACTCTCTCGTGTGTTGTGTCTGTCTGTCATCCAAACTTGTGCCTTCCTGTTACCAAGACCCTGCTTCTCCCACAGTCTGAGTGGCTCCCCTGAGCCGGTTCATGGCACTGACATAAGATACAATGGAATAAAAGAAAAACTAAAATATCACAACTGACAAGATAAACAAAAGGAAAAGAGTCAAAGAGCAAAAATAAGAAACAAAGACTCACTGATTCACACACTCAGAAAACCCATAGAAACATTAAACTGGGAGCCATAATATATAATCAAAGGCACTATGGGGAAAAAGAGAGAAGAAAAATAGTAATAATGTAAAGTAAAAATAAAAATGAAAAATTAGATATTTTTAAGGAAAAAATAAAAAAGAAGAAGCCTTAATATGACATTATAAAAGGAATAAAAAAGGAATCTTCAAAGATGTCATTAAGTATTTTGTTCTTTTTTTTCGGCCACCTATTGCTGGACATGCATCTCAACCTAGGAATAATTTGTTTCTCCAGTGAAACTCTTTAGGGACAATATTAAATTTCCTTTGCAACCAGTTTTATTTAGAGATTAAATCTGGGTTAGGGATGGTATCATGTGTCCACTTCACCTTTCATCTCTGGGACCCTGATTGGTGTCCAGTCATTATGTATGTTGCCTCTTTCTTTGTGAATTTATGTGTGTTGATCTTATTGACTTAAAAGTTCTCATTTTTTTGTGTCTTCCATCACCTCTGTCTCTTATACTCTTTCTATCTCCTTTCTACTCTTTCTTATCTCTTATATTCTTTCTACAGAGTTGCCTGAGCCCTCAGTAGAGGAATTCTATGGAAACATTCAGTTTTGGCCTGAGTGTTCAAAGATTGCTCACTCTGTATAATGTCTGGCTGTGGGATTCTTCATTGGTTCCAATCTGCCAAAGGTGTTCCTTTCTTTGATGATGACTGAACAAGGCACTGATATAACAGCATGTCATTAGGAATTAGTTTTCTTCTATATTTTTGTTTGCTTGCTTGCTTGTATTTTATTTTTTTTCTTTTCTTTTTTTAAAACAAAGATTTCTTTTCTTTTTTTAATATTTATTTTATTTATTTAATATGTATATAATATTCTGTCTGTGTATACACCTGCAGGCTGGAAGCGGGTACCAGACCTCTTTACAGATGGTTGTTAGCCACCATGTGGTTGCCGGGAATTGAACTCAGGACCTATGGAAGAGCAGGCAATGCTCTTAACCACTGAGCCATCTCTCCAGTGCTTGCTTGTATTTTAGAACAGAATTATTTTCTTTTTTTCCTAGGTCCCTGAGCTATCTAGTCTTGGGTTCTTGGTTATCCAGACAGTATTGGATATGGTTTCTATCTAAAGGAGTGAACCTTCATTTAAATAAGTTATTGACTGATTATTCCCTCAAGCTTTGTGCTACCATTGCACTAGCAAATCTTTACAGGCAGGGCCATTGCAGATAAAAGGGTTTTTGGCTAAGCTCCTGCTTATGTTTCTTCTTAGGTAGTATTCAGACTACTTTCCTGTACCAAAGACACTAGCGTGTAAAGGGGAAGTCACTATGTAGGCACCACCTCAAATTCTCCTTATACAATGAGTAGTGTAGGTATCGTCTTTCACAATTGGGCCTTGGTTTGTGGAGAGCAACCGATAGTCTTGGCATTAGCCTTTGTTGTTTGGGTATTCTCATGTGACCCCTTTCACTCAAAACTCCATTATATGTAACCTAATTCTGGAAGTGGAAACTTAATTTGGTGAAAGGAGATGGTCACTTGTCGCTCTGTCTCTTCTTCATCTGTCAATTTCATTTGGATCATCTTCATGTATGTATATATTTTGTCAAGTTTCTACTGTGTTTGGGTTCCAATCTACCTCTCATTTATAATCCTTAATTTTACATACCTTTCTGTTATTTCCTCCCTCGTTCCCCCTTCCCATTCCTTCCTCTACTAGACCCTTCCATTCTAGACCCCCATCTATCTTTCCATAATCATAAAATTTTAAAAGCAAAAAATGTTAGGAAATCAGGTCAACACTTGGGGGTACTTCTATTTCACAACATGACACATAAAACTCTAAGAATACTTCAGCTTTAAGCGGTGTCTTTTCAGTTTTAGCATGTTTCTCTCTGGTGACAGGGTCTATTCTTTCCACAGAATTCTGCCTTTCATTGCTGCCACTTCTTCCCTTAGTCTTCTTAGCTTATCATTTTTCTTTTGGCTAAATTTAAAATTGAATAATGAGGTCACCATGGGCCCCTTTGCTGTTGGGGCTTTTGAAAGCTATGACTTTTTCAAATGTCCTAACTGTGTCTCAAACTGAATTCTCATGATGACACTGACATTGAATAGAAGTTAGAATGGTTTGGCTGTAGTTTCATGATGAGTATTAAGAAGAATATTTTGTTCTATTTTTATCTGTGTTTTAGAAACTTGTTATTAATTAGGAAGTCTGATTTTTATTTCATCTATATTGGTTTTAGCTGAATACCTTTTTTGAATAGACACTAGAATGTATGAAAGCCAACTTTTTTTGTTTTTATTTTATTTTTATAATATAAATTACTATACATACCTCCAAAAGATCAATGCATCTTTCTTAGAGCTTTCTTTGAATTGTCCTTTGTTTGGACAATGTTTGACTGTAAGTTACAGCAAATCTGACAGTCCTTTCTGGTATTATTCAAGTTTATTTTTCCAGCAATAAAACAGCAAGTTTACAGCAGTGGCTTGTCTGTCTTGTTAAACCAGTTCAAAGCAATGCTTTGTTTTCATGTTAGGGGATCTAGAAAACTAACACACCTAGACATAAAACTGACATCTTTTCCAGAATAAATGTGTTAAATTTACTTTATAACTGACTTTATCTGCTAACCATCTCATATAATTAATTTTACTGTTTTCTTAAATGCAAAAGGTAAAATCTAATGAAATTTTGTTTTCAGCTTTGCATATGACTTCAAGGAATAGAGATCTTGAACCATTGTTGAGATTTAATCTTAGAAAAACCTTTTTTATGAAAGAATCAGCTCTTGCCTGAGAGTGGATAAGATACATTTTATTCCAGAGCCAAACATCAGCAGCCTAGTCACAAGGACAATCAGTGCTCAATGTGGTAACAATCTATGGAGTCTTTATAGTATGTAACAGAGAAACTCATAAATTTTTCTAACACACTGGTAGACATGTCAGTTAGGTGGGTATAACACATGGGGATAATCATTACTGTATATGATAATATTCTTACAGTTTGGGTTGTAGAAAGCCAGGTATCTGTCTTAATGTTAAGGGAAGAAAGATAACACATGGCAATTTGACTCTGAACTTTCAACATTTTAACTCATCACATGCAATCATATTGCTTTCTATCTTCCCTTTCCTTTATTCAGCCAGTACCTGCTATACTCCCGTTGAACCCTTCCAACATCCCCCCCCCAACTCTCAAGTTGCTGTCTCATATTGTTTAGAAAGGTTCCTCACATCTGATCCAGATAAGGCTGAGTCATAGTTAAGAGAGTCATCAGTCTTTATGATAGAAAGATAGGTCAAATTTCCCCACAGTTTCTGAATTTATAAAAGTTGATTTTCTGTAATTATTAGACATAAAGCTGCCTGGAATACCCTATGGTACTTTTTGTCCCAGCATTTCCTCTTTACTTATCCTTTTCCCTTCTTTGTTTTGTTGTTGTTGTTATTGTTGTTGTTACTGCTTATTTGTTGCTTTGTTTTGTTGGGTTTTTATTTTGTTGTTTTGTTTCATTTTTGTGTATTTGTTTGTGCTTTAGGCAAGTTCTTCTATGCAAGTTAGGAGATATGTGTCTTGGATTAGGGTCATGTGCTGTTTGGAGATTGTCTCTCTTGACTTTTACCTCCAGATCATTTTATTTCCCCTCTGCATTTCTGTTTGTCCTTCACACATTATACAGGAACTTGAGGTTTCTCACAACACTGGGTTGTCAAACCCTTCCATATGTCTCCCTGGCACAGCTGATAATATTCCTCTGACCTAGAAGCAGGTGTGCTTGGTTAGCCTTTTCTAGGAGGTGGTCCACATAATGGAGCCTGTCCTCTGACAGTCCCATCCTATTGCTTCAGAAAAGAAAAAAAAACCTAATTTTCAGGTTGTTTGTGATCATGCTCGCATATTGTGTTAGGAGACAAAGACCAGAAGCAAGCAGATCAACTAGCCAACTGTTCTGAAAGCAACATAATCAGAAATAAATAGATCAGAACCAAAATTCTTTTAAAGATAACAGAACTGAATAAAAAGTGAAATATTGGAAGTCAATTGTTTTTCCAAAGCAAACAATCAAAATGGATATCTTAAAACAAACACATGGAAACCCAACCCCAAAATGTATCAAATGGACATTATTCTAAACAAATAGCCCATATTAAACAAGTGAATGAGAAACCAAACCAAAGAGGCTAACCAGCAGAAAGGGTTCTCCTATGTTATCTGAGGGTGTAACCCCAGATAGTTGATATATAAAAGCTCATATTCAGTCCTGTTCTTGATCCAAGTGATTCTGGTGGCAGATATGTTTATAATTGGTCACTATGAAAGTATGATACTTAATTCTTATTCCATATCAAGGTCTAGGTGGGGGTGCCAGACCCCCTAAACCTCTCAGGATTCAGAAGAAAGCTATAGCAAGCAAAAACTGACTAAAGATATCTGAGGATGAACAAAATGAATTAGCTCACTTAAATCTCATCATGTCCTTTTTGTCTTTCCTATATTTTCCCGAATGCTCTTTCCAAGCTCTTTTGATGTTCCTCCCAATCCCACAAGGTCTGATTTACATATATACAGAAGCAATTAGCAATTCCATAGCTGACAACAATGAAACCAAACATGCAGCTCGCAGAACCCATGAAAATCATTAAGTCTTACGAGGTAGGTGTCTGTTAGCTATTACTGCTCATAGTGGATGTGGCTATGAAGCTCCCCTGCAGATAACAGGAGGATTATTTAAGAATGAGGCTTCCTGACTCAGCTTTAGCTGCAAAACCCTGCAGCTCTGTTAAGAGGTCCTGCAATGAAACACTTAAACGGTGTAGATGAAAAGCTGAACATATGCTTTTCGGTTTTCAGCCTTAGCAGGAAAAAAGCTGCACTGTTTTAAAATGCTGGCTTTCTGGGCTGTCATGCCAGGGCAAACTCTGACTCTTTGAAACAGGCAGTCCAACTGAGTGTGGTCTGTGAGCAGAATGCTGCAGCTTGCTTGCTGGCAGGGACCTTGAAACGCCATAGAGTTGTGGCAATAAACATGGCTACAGCTGGTACCTCTACCATGAAGCTGGAAAGCTAAGGAATGGGCTGGATACAGCCAACAAAGCCATGGATTTAGTCATACCAATATTGCTTAGCAAATTAAAGACTCTTATAGTCAGAAAAAGTGAGATATACAGTAAAGAGAGATTCAAAGATGAAGAAAACCTCTAAATGGTTTACAGTGTGTTAAAAATATATACAGACTAAAGTTAAAGTTCTTAAAAGCAAAAAAAAAGAGAAAGAGAGTAGTTGGGTATGGTGGTAAACACCTTT
The DNA here is from genome assembly GCA_902806775.1 of Microtus agrestis. Classification (NCBI taxonomy): domain Eukaryota; kingdom Metazoa; phylum Chordata; class Mammalia; order Rodentia; family Cricetidae; genus Microtus; species Microtus agrestis. The sequence continues at coordinate 432,975 of CADCXT010006004.1, forward strand.
AATCCCAACACTTGGGAGGCAGAGGTAAATTGACCTCTGAGACTTCAAGGGGCAGAAGTAGATTGACCTCTGTGACTTCTAGGTGTGGCAGGACACACCTTTAATCCCAATGCCTGGGAGGCAGAGACAGAAGGATCTCTGTGAGTTCAAGGACAGCCTGGTCTACAGAGTTATTCCAGGACAAAGATATACAGAGAACCTGTCTCACAAAGTAAAAATAAAAGAAATAGAGGTTAAAGTAAAGCCACATAAAGATGCAAAATACACAGAGAATCTTGATATTGTATGTTATTATGCTCTCTTTGAATTGTTTGAATGCTGAGGAAGGAGCAGCAGCTGCTAAAAGATATTTGTTTATAAATGCTGCTAAACTAATCCAACATAGATATTTTGAAAATACCCTGACTTCAAAATTTGGATCTAAGGTTATGTTGCTTTGGAAAAGTTCTTCTTTTGTTTTCACAGAGGATGAGACCCTGTGGATTGTTTCTATCCCAGTATGGTATGATAGACCACACCCTCCTGAAAGGTTGCTGTGAACACCCTCAAAAAATTACTTCACTCAACTGCCAACTGAGATGAACCTGGCACACAGGTTACACCATGAAAGATCTGATTAACAGTGCCCATATTCAGCATGAAGCAGTTTGGAGAGAAATAACTATGTCCATATTCCCAAATATTGTTTATAAATGTTCTTTTACTTTCAAAGGGGTATATGCTCTAGATATGAATAATTTACATTGGTATAAATTTTACTCTATTGATATAAATTTAAGGTCAATTTTGTTATATGTATATGTATTTCTGCTCTTGATTAAGGTATTCTGAATATGTAGTTCATTTAAAAATGTAATATATAATTAGGAAATATAGGTTGTTAATGGATAATCATCAATGATGATCAAGCTTGTAGTTATGTTAGTTAGATTTTCTAGATCTGCATAGATATATTTCAGATAGGCATTCTTCATATCTTTCAAAGACTGTAGAATATGGCATTTTAAATGTTTTAATAACTTAGGGCTTTTCATGACAATGAGACATACCTGCTCTTGGCAGCACCAATCTACTTCAAGAGGAAGATGGGCATTGAAGAAGCTCCTTATACAGTTTGATAGCCATTTGGGCAAGAAATTGCTCTTGCCTGGACTGATGCATAAACTGAACACAAAGAACCCGCAGAGAGAGGACGGCTGAACTTGCCTAAAGCTGAGATGGTCTTTCGGAGTTCTTGCTTCTTGAAAGGGTTTATGAGACATCCTGAAGAACACAAATGAAAGTGACTAAACTGTCTTTGGAATTTCCTGCTCCATGGAAATGTCTGCTGGATACTATGGGCCTGTAGGCCGAAGTTGGATGCCCCAACGGTACAGAGGAACTTTGGGTGACTGTCCAGGCAGAAAGATGTCTCTGTCATTTCTAGAGTTTTGGAAGTTGCTTACTTCTTGTTTACTCAGGTAATATATTCTTCTGGAGTCTTTGATGGAGTTGAAGAATGGATAGTCATCGTTTTAGTTTTCCTTAGTTATGATAAGAAGTAAAATAGATATAAATATTGTAACTGTAATTCTTGCTTGATAACTGTTTTGTTATATGTAATTTTGCTATGTTAAAGATAAAGCCTTCCTTTTTGTTTAAACAGGAAAAGGGGAAATGATGTAGGTGGGTCTTCTGTCTATGTGTTGCTTTCATTGTTCAAATAAAGAGACTGCCTTGGCCTTTGATAGGACAGCATCTTAGATAGGCAGAGTAGACAGAACAGGATGCTGGGAGGAAGGGAAGTGAGTCAGTCACCTTGAAGCTCCAATCCAAGATGGATGTAGGTTAGAATCTTCCTGGTAAGCCACCACCTCATGGTGCTACACACATTAATAGAAATGGATTATTCAAGAATTGAGAGTTAGCCAGTAAGAGGTTAGAACTAATGGGCCAGGCAGTGTTTAAATGAATACAATTTGTGTGTTGTTATTTCGGCTGTAAAGCTAGCCATGCAGAAGCTGGGCGGGAAGAAAAACAGACCTGCTCACCTCATTACTACAAAAAAGTAATAGATGAAAAGCCATGTAAAGGTGAAAAATACACAGAGTGTCAGGATTATGTATACTATTGGGTTTTCTTTAAATTATTTTACAGTGAATGAGCTAACTACAGAGAGACATTTCATTGTGCTGGAAGCAAAGACCTATATTTTGATTATAGCCATGTTAAGTTTGTAAGTTAAGTAAAATATTTACCTCTGTTACCTCTGCAGGGCAAGTTCTGGGCATAGGAAATTAACCCAAGTTCCTGGCCTAGGAAATTAACCCAGTATCTTATCTCCCTGTGAGACCTGCAGGCTCCAGAATTACTTTAATTATTTTGTATCTCCTGTTTTATCTCTTTATGACCCTGGCACCTATTAATTTTGTTTTAAATATAATTAATCAAACGTTTTTAGGGCTAAATGCAAATAATCCTACCCTAACAAGCTCGTGTTGGCTATGTTATCCTTCCACTTCACCTTTTTACGAAGGTGTAGCCACCTATGGAAACTATAGCCACTCCAATGACCCCCAAACATGCAGATGGAGTCAAGCCACTACAAGTAAAATTACCTTGACTCAGGTCATTGGCTCAGGATTGTACACAGGGAATGGCAAACCCTCCTCTCACAAGCATCTTTGTGATCAGATTGCCCCAGCCAACAGTACTTTCCTTTATTTACTTCCTGATAGAGAGGTCTGGTGGGCCTGCAACAATGTGCTGACACCCTCTATCTATGTCTCCCACCTTAAACAACCTAATAGCTTTTGCATTCTTATTTGGATTGTTCCAAGATTAATCTATTATACCTCAGAACTATTTGCTCAGGCTTGGGACCCTACAATAGCCATTCCTTGACCAGAATTAGTTGAGAGCCTGTGATTGCACTAACCCTAGCTGTTCTTTCAGTGCTGCTGGTGCTGGAACAGGTATATCCTCTTTAATTCTCTCCAATAAAGACTATTCAGAACTAAGCCTTACTATTGATGAGGATATCCAAAATCTATAAAGAGGCATCTCTAATTTAGAAAAATCACTTGTTTTCTTGTCTGAGGTAGTTTTCCAGAACCAACAACGACAGTCAAGTTGGGAGTGTAGGCCCCTGCCCCTCACATCTATCCCAGCCCCCAGGCCTGGTCTGGACTCCAAATCCCAGCAGTCCAGGTCCTGACCCCTCCCTGGGGATGGGGTCAGGACCACTCCCCAGGGTACTTAAATGATCCCCCGAAAGAGGAACACGTGTTCTACCTTTCTTCCTCCCAGTGGTCGCATTCCCGTGGCATTTTAAGAATAACAATTGGTACCACGTGACTCCTGAACCGGGTGGCTTCCATCAGTGCTATGGTTGCTTTTGCTCTGCTCCAGTTGCTTTCCCTTGCCAGAGCCCTGTTTTGATCGGTCCTGGGGGCTGGTCTGCCCGTGCATTAGCACCACAGACTTCCAGTGCAGTGCATTCGACTGGGGACCGGGTTCTCAGCTTCTTTATCTTTTTTTTCCATTTCCTCTCTTTCCTTTTTCTCTTTTTTCTCATGGTTATGGTTAATCGCTGCTCAGAGCAGCTCCCCCGGCCTCTCTGGGTTTTGGGTCACCAGAATCCAGCTGGGTTATAGCACCTGTGTCTCCACGAGTCCTGGGTGTTCGCACGGATTTGCATCCCACCTATATGTCTTGGAAGATGTTCCAATATAGGCCTTGGATGCTGTTCTTTGTGTGGGTTTTCACGATTTTGGCTCTGGATAGCAACCAGCTCCCTGGCTTTTAAAATTCCAGCCGGCTTTTTCAATTCTATTCGTGGCATGGTACAGCTTTTTCGGTTCCAACCTTTTGCCCCTCCCCTCTGTGGCTTTTGTTATGGCATGGTGGCTCTCCCACAGAGCAGATAACATGCAGTGTCACCATCTTGGCTGAGGGCCAGGTCACGTGACCGCACTCTCTAGGTTTTACTCCCAGTTTTACCCTGCCTTCTCACCCAGTTTTCACTAAAATCCTCCTATTAACTCTGTTACATATGTTTTGAGCAATGTCATGCCTCTGATAGGGCCCATCAGAGTCGTCCACGTTGCCCAATTCCTGTTCACTCTTTCTCTACATAATAATTGTTCATTATATTTTAAACTGGTATGTACCTTTAAGTCTCTTAAGCTGTTCTCTACCATTGTAAGTTCTGCCACTAACCTTATATTACAAGCAGTTCTTTTTTCCTTCTTTCTGCCTTTTTACAAATTTAAATCTTACCTGTTAAATTAAAAGCCCAGTGTGGTCAAGCTCAGACCCAACTTTCCAAACAAATTCTATACTATAGTTATACCTGATAAGCAGCCCTCAACTGCTCAGAGATCTGGGAAATGTGATATTTAAGTATTTAATTATTAAAAACTTTTCACAACAACAACAAAAAAAGAGACAGGTTGGCTCCTAGCAGCAGCTCTCTGCTCCCTCCAAAGAAGACAGAAGACAGATACGCACAGAACAACGTCCTTCGGCATTTTGCTTCGACTGCAGAGTGCTGACCATTGGGCGAACTGCCTTTCAGCTAAACTAAAGACCTCTAGATGTGAATGGAATCACTGGAATCGACAGCCTAGCCGCTCAGGTCAAGGTAGGCCTGTCTTCCTACAGATTTCTTAGCTCACAGGGTCTTCTGGAGCCTGGGCTAAACAGCAAAGGTAAAGTGCAACCTTCAGCGACCATGGAGGATCCAAAAAGAGTAGCTCTGGGTGCCAACCAAGTAAGTTCTCTGTCATTTTTTAATCAGTAACTCAAGTAAAATCTCATCCTTCTCAAAGATCTCTGACAGTTTGATAGCTGAGAGGTTTTGCCAGGTTGAGGTTTTCCCAGGTGACCTCACCAAACAAATTTCAATTCAAATTTATCTCTTATGCCACAGTCGTTATATGTCTAAAACTTCTGTTTTCACAAACCCAAGGAGTTCTCGTGAGTTCCAGGGAGCCGAATTAAGGAATCCACCTTAAAGAGGTCAGATACATCCCCCTCAATTCCCTGTTCCTAATTTTCTTTTCCTTAATTTAACTTTGTTCTGCCAATACCTTAAACAGAATAAGAGACACCAGACATCTTCATGCCACAGACATTGGTCAAAAGCAAAGAGACCAGCTATGCCAGGGTGTGACCAGGACCCAGCCTTCTCTCACGCACCCCCCCATAATCAGCTGGAAGCAGTCTTGAGAGTTCACCTCCCCAGTTCCTTTGGGATGTGGTGTCTGGTCTCCTGCTTTTTATTATAAGGAAGACCTGGTAATGTTGTGGTTTCCTGTCCCTTTGGGAGACAAGTCATACCCACTCCCATTACCTCTGACCTTCCCGCCACCATCTCGCTCTCTTCCCTTCCTGTTTCCTTGGCATGCGCACCTCTCTCTCTCTGTGCCTGTCTCTCTCTTCCTCTCTTTCTCTCTCCTCTAAGTAATAAAGGCTCAGTTATGATTTTACACTATGTGTCTGTCACATGTCCCTACCCAAGCGCCCGCTCGCCATTGGGAACTCTGCCGCCACTCTGCTGGGGATCCCCTGGAGCTCGCTGCTGCACCATGAGCATTTTAAGAATAACAGTAGGGATCTCGCATTAGAAAATATTTCTAACAGGACTAGATCTCTTATTTCACCAGCAGGGAGGACTGTACACTGCCTTAAAAGAGGAATGTTGTTTCTATACTGATCACACTGGGATAGTCAGAGATAGCAAGGTCAGAGAAGGATTAGCGTGTAGAATAAAGCAGAGAGAGCAAGAGGAAGGATGGTTTAAAAACGGGTTCTCCACCTCCCCCTGGGTCACCACCCTCTTATCCTCCCTTTTGGGACCCCTTTTAGGATTTTTATTATTGGTGGCTTTTGTACTGTGGGCCCTTAATAGGCTCACTAAGTTTATTTGCCAACAAGTGTGTACTCTCTCTCTCTCTGGCATCCAAACACATTCCAGTCCATTATCACCATCATGACCTGGCTGATGGAGGGCTTGAAGAACCTGAGAGCAAGTCTCCTATAGGAACCACATAAAACCCATAGATACACATGTCTGTCCATGATAGGCATGGGCATCAGCAAGGGGTACAAGGGAAAGCACTGCAGGGAGAGGACCATGTATTCTGCCTCTGGGTCTCCCGTGGAACATGCTTCATTGTATAGAGGTTGATATACAGATGTATTGACATAAAAACATAGACCCCCCTCCTACCCAAAAAGACATCTGTAACTTTGGAAAGAAATTTCCTCCATCAAGTTGGAGGAAATTTCCCCCACCAATTAAACATGGGAGAGCCCTGCCTCTGTTCCCCCCTCCACTGGCTAATGCTTGCTCATCTATGAGATGTCCTTTAACTCGCCTCATTCTAATACTTATAAAAAAAGAAAGACATGCCAGAAGCAAAGATCTGTATTTTGATAATAGCCATCTTAAGTTCACAAGTTAAGTACAATATTCACCTCTGTCACCTCTGCAGGGCAAGCTCTGGGCTTAGAAAATTAACCCAGTATTTTATCTCCCTGTGAGAACTACAGGCCCCAGGCTTTAGAAGCAATTAGCATTTTTTCCTTTGTTAGTTAACAGTCTCAGTATCCCTTTCATCTCCTTTTCTCAGTCAGAGATATCTCCAGACTTGACATTCCAGCAAACTTGACATTCCAGCATCCTACCCTCCCCCATGTCCTTTTACTATAAAATGCTCCTGAGAAAAAGTAAAGTTTGCAGCTTGATAAGTAAACAGACTTGCTATCTCTTCTAGTGTCTCTTGTTTCTCCATTCTTCTCTTCCAGGTTACCAGGGACTCTGTTCATGTCCTGCTGGTCAAGACATTATTATATGGACTGCTTGGCTAAACCTACATAAAAATTTTAAAGGTACTTTGACTTCAAAATTTGAATCTAAGGATATGTTACTTTGGAAAAGAGATTCTGCTATTGTTTCCACAGAAGATGAGATCCTGTGGATTCCTTCCAGGTTAATGTGGTTTGATGGAAAAAGACTCCCAAAAAAGGTCTCCATGAACCCTAAAAACACTTTTCCCAACAAACAAAAAAAATCAGTTTGGAGAAAACAATGTCCAAATTCCCAAAATGATTGTTTATAAATATTTGTTCTCATTTAAAGGGGGTTAATTATAAATGGCTAATGATCATAGTCAACCTCTTTCTAATAAAATAGGTGGGGGAGGTATTATATAAAGATGAATACTTTGCATTTGTATGGATTTTGGTTTATTGATACAAATTTAAAGTTAATTTTGTTATATTTATGTTTCTACTTTTGTTTAAACTATTATATTATACAACTCAATTAAAAATGTAACATATAATTTAAAATTACAAATTGATAGATAATAATTCATAATAGTCAAACTGTAGTCATTTGGTTAGGTTTTCTAGATGTACAGAGATATATTTCAATGAAGAGGTATTCTTTAAAACTTTCAAAGGCCTACAGAATATGGCATTTAAAATGTTTTAGGAACATAGATTTTTAGTAAGACATGTATGCTTCTGGAATCACCAATTAAATTTTCCTTCAATGTGACAAGGCTAGCCATTGATGAAGGTGAAGACATGCAGTTATAGTTTTCCTTAATTATGATAAAAGATAAATTAGATATGAAGTTTTAGACTCACAAAGAAATACTGAAACTCTAACTCTTGCTTGGTTCATACTTTGCTTGGTACATACTACTTTGTTATATGTAATTTTACTACGTTAAATTTAAAACCTTTTTATTTAGACAGAAAGGGGAGATGATGTGAGATTCCCCTCTTTATGCTGTGAATATGTTACATCACCATTGGTTAGTAAGGGAGCTGCTTTGACCTATGGTAGGGTAGAATATAGTTAGGCATGAAAACTAAACTGAATGCTGGGAGAGAGATGGTGCAGTCAGGCAGAATCCATTTAACTGCCAAAGGAGAAAGACACTGGAATCTTACTGGTAAAAGTCACAAACTCATGGGGATGCACAGATTAATATAAATTGGTTAATTTAAGATGTAAGAGCTAGCTTGTAATATGCCTAATTTATGGGATAAACAGTGTTGTAATTAATATATTTCCTGAATAATTATTTGGGCCTGGACAACCAAGAAATTAACATACAGTGTCCCTCTACACTTCTCCAGACTGCCAATAGGTCTGTCCCAAGGCTGTGATCCAAGGCTGTGTCAATAAACAAGAAAATATTGGAATGGTTGCTTACTCTTAGACTACTGCTTTCTTCTTCAAGTAGGTTCTAAAACATCCTGGTGGGAAGACACAGTAGGATACATACTTATCTCAGGACAAGGAAGTATCAGAGAGAGAGGAATATCTTGGAGCCTGTGTCTGCCAATTCCAGTCAAAGGTACATCCTTATTGAAATAAGACCTTATGCTTCAGAGTTATTTCTTAATGGTTCACCACATCCCTAGTAGTGCCAAGCTTGTGCACAAAGATTTTTCATATGAGCCTGTGACAGTGAGGAAGCACTCATTGACCAAATAACAACAAGCTTCAAACACAGAAAGAAAAGAACACATCTTACTTCAGCAAGTTCTTCAAGACTTTTTCTTGGGAAAGAAAATCTTATTTTGTTTTTGATTTTGATGTTTCCTTTGCTCAAAACAAGCTATGTAGTTTATCCAATAGAAATGGTAAAAATTGATACTCTTTTCTAGATGTAAAGAGTAGATCAGATTAAAAAAATGAAACACTATGTTCACTACATTGGAACGAATTTGGGGTAATATTTACAAGCAAAATATTGCAACTTCTTGAGTTTTCTTCTTTGAGAAACTTCAGTACACTTCCAAACACAGATAAGAGAAAATAATTAAAAGATGTCAAACATTATGTTCATTTTGAAAAATGTATGTTTAACAAACAATGCCCAAGTCCTCATGCGAATGTTTAACCTCTAGGAAAATTCTAGACCCACTGAAAATCATATTTTTATTTGTATAATTTCATGCTTATAATTTTGTTGTTGTTTTAAAAGACAGGACCTTACTCTGTGCACAGGATAACCTAGAGTACACTGTGTAGCCTATGTTACTTTCAAATTTGTGACAGTTTTCAAGCTGTTGGGATTATGAGGGTGCAATATAATCCTCATCCTAAAACATAGTAAGTTTCTCTTTACTTTTCCCCATTATCACTCAGGTTTATTTTTGGAATTTCAAATTTCACATAACATATTTTGATCATATTTATCTCCCTCTCCAACCTTCTTCCAAATCCACCCATCATTACAGTCTCAATTTTGGGTTCTTCTATTTACTTACTGTAAAGTACAATTTGCCCTGCCCATGTTGTCTCATATGGGGCCCTCTGGCAACCTCCCATCCCCATGCTGGGATTTAGTCTGGTTTGAGCTTGTGTAACACAAATGTCTTTCAAGGATGGTCATTACTGTAGCTTGAGAAACTATCAGCCTTTATTAAGATTGATGGTGACTCCTTCAGTAGCATGTCTTGCACCATCTAGAACTGTGAAAGTTCATCAGTATGAATGAACCTCCAGACCCATCCCATACTAATTTGTTTTTACCATGTTCTATTTCATATGTCTTAGTTGTGTTGTTGTTGTTGTTTGTTCAATTGTTCGTTTGTTAGTTTGTTTTTTTTTTGTCAATTTTTACAAATTAGAATTATCTGGAGGGAGAAACTTACTACTGAGAAAATGTATCAGCCACATTTCCTGTAGGCAAGTCTTGGCAGATTTTTTTGATGACAGATGTGAGAGAGCTAACCTACCAGGAACAGTGCAGAACCTGGACTTGGTTGTATAAGAAAATAAGTTCAGTGAGCCATGGAGATCAAGACACTAAGTAACATTCCTCCATGGTCATGCTCATACCTCCAGGTTCCTGCATTGAGCTCCTGTCCCAATTTCTCCCAATGATAAGTTGTGTTACAGACATGTAAACCAATTAAATTATTTCTCTACAAAGTGTTGGACATCAGGGTGCTTTTTTTTTATCACAGTTAAGGTAGATGAATAAGAAATGGTATTCTCAGCAATAAAATAATTTCTGTTAATTTCTGCAGAAGAAGAACACTGGCAATAGCATGTATTATAACTGGATCAACAAATCCAAAGAAGCAAACTATTCCTGGAACTGGGGTTTTTATTCTATTAATCCATGGTGTCTAATAAGTGCTTTCAAGGTGACCCTGTTTTAAGGGGAGGGTTTTTTTTTTTACTAAAATCTATTATTTATTTATTTTTTAAAAAATATTTCTTTCTTATTTTATATACAATACAAGTTCCCATTCCCTCTGCTCCTCCTGCTCCCCATCTTTCTGCCTCCTCATCTCCCATCTATTCCTCAGAGTGGTTAAGGCTTTCTACTGGGAGTCAATGAAGTCTAGCACATTACTTTGAGGCAGGACCAAGGTGTTCCTCATTATATTTAGGCTGAGCAAGGTATCCCTCCAAGGAGAATGGGCTCCAAAACACCAGTTCAAGCACTAGAGATAAATTCTGGTCCCACTGCTAATGGTCCCACAGATGACCTCAGCCATAAAACTGTCACCCACATTCAAGGGCTTAGTTTGGTTCTCTGCTGGTTTCTTTCCCATTAGCTCAGATCAGTTGTTTATGTGGGTATCCACAACATGGTCTTGACCGTCTTGCTCAAAGAGAACATGAGGGAAGGGTTTGTTGAAATGGGGGAAGGACAGAGAGGGAGAGCAAGGTAAATAAGTAAAATAAATCCACACAAAACATCTTAATTTATGCTTGTTAATTGCTTAAACATTTCTTAGTAGATGCTGTAAAGTAACTGCAACAATTTGATTTTCTAGCTACACAAGTGTGATAATCTGTTTAGCATTTCAAAAGAGTGTAAGGTAGGCATACATGTAATTATATGTCAGGCAAGATAAATGATCAATGGTACATATACTCATCCACAGAAATACATGCAAGTATATGTTGTAAGAGGAGCGGCCGAGCTGCGTCCCCTGCACCCGGCCGTCCACATGGCTTACTTATGCCCCGAAATAATTACACGGAAACTGTATTCTTTTAAATACTGCCTGGCCCATAGGCTAGCTCTTCTCGGCTAACTCTCGCACCTGGACTAGCCCATTTCTTATAAGTTGTGTAACACCCCGAGGTGTGCTTACCGGGGAGATTCTAGCCTGTGTCTGTCTGGCATGGAAACATAATGGCGACTCCTTCTCAGCCTCTCTCTCCCGAATCCTATTCTGTCTTCTCCGCCCACCTAACTTTCTGTCCTATGAGAGCCTAGGCAGTTTCTTTATTAGTTAACCAATGAAAGCAACAGATAAGATACAAGACCCACCTCCATCATTTCCCCTTTTTCTGTTTAAACAAAAAAGAAAGGCTTTAATTTTAACATAGTAAAATTACATATAGCAAAACAGTTATCAAGTAAGAATTACAGTTACAATATCTACTTTATCTTTTATCATAACTAAGGAAAAATATAACTATCCATTCTTTAACTCCATCAAAGACTCCAGAAGGATATAAAACTACCTAAGTAAACAAGAGATCAAATGCTCTAGAAATGACAGAGACATCTCGCTGCCTGGACAGTCACCCAAAGTTCTTTTGTACCGTTGGGGCATCTATCTTCGGCCTTCAGGCCCACAGTATTCAGCAGACATTTTCATGAAGCAGGAAATTTCAAAGACAGTTCAGTCACTTTCTGCTGTGTCCTGCAGAATGTCTCCCAGACTCTCATGAATCAGGAACCCCGAAAGACCATCTCACCTTTAGGCAAGTTTAGCAGTCCTCTCTCTGTGGGTTCTTTGTGTCCAGTTTATGCATCAGTCCAGGCAAGAGCAGTTTCTTGCCCAAATGGCTATCCAACTTCACAAGGATCCTCTTTGATGCCCATCTTCCTCTCGAAGTAGATTGGTGCTGCCAGGAGCAGACATGTCTCATTGTCATGAAAAACCCTAAGTTATTAAAACATTTAAATGCCATATTCTGTAGTCTTTGAAAGAAATGAAGAATGCATTACCTGACTGAAATATATCTCTATATATCTAGAAAATCTAACTAACATGACTACAAGCTTGACTATTATCAATGATTATCCATTAACAACCTATATTTCCTAATTATACAGTACATTTTTAAATGAATTACACAATCACAATACCTTAATCAAGATCAGAAATACATATACATGTAACAAAATTGACCTTAAAATCCATACCAATGCAAATTATTCATATCTATATCATATCCCCCTTTAAATGTAAAAGAACATTTATAAACAATGTTTTGGGAACATGGGCGCAGTTTTTTCTCTCCAAACTGCTTCCTGCTGAATGGGGGCGTCGTTAATTAGATCTTTCATGGTATAACCTGTGTGCCAGGGTCATCTCAGTTGGTAGTTGAGTGAAGTAATTTTTTGAGGGTGTTCACAGCAACCTTTCAGGAGGGCGTGGTCTATCATACCAAATTGGAATAGATGCAATCCATAGAGTCTCATCCTCTGTGAAAACAAAAGAAGACCCTTTCCAAAGCATCATAGCCTTAGACCCAAATTCTGAAGTCATACCCTCATGATATCCATTCTGGTTCCATTTGGCAGCCCATATAATGAAATGACTCTCTGTACTTAGCTCCTTTACAGTCAAAAATTTTAAAGAAAACACAATGTACATAATCCAGACTCTCTGTGAATTTTCCATTTTTACGTGGCTTATTTTTACTTTATTTCTCTTAATCTATAACTATCTGTACTCTGTCTCTTTAAAGACTTTACCCCCTTTTTTTTAAGGGCATTAACTTTATTCTTTCTCTCTATTTTTTTCTCTCTGTCAAGCCTACGTACATTTATCCAACATTATGATTCATTTATTGGTCTGTCTGAATCTGTTTTATTGTGAATCTGTAATTTTTTAATGTCCAGGAGCAGTTCTTAAAAACTTAAGTTGCATCATGTAGGGGTAATACAGTACCGCCTGAGTCCTGCTCAGCCTAAACCTAAGTGTGCTGTTATCACAGTAATTATGGTACTTCCTGCCTGAGCTGCACACAGTTCCAGGCACACAGCAAGTCCACATTGGAGCTGCACTCAGCAGTTTAATTCTGAGATTGAGCGTGCAGCACAGAAACTCTTTTCATCCAAGTTACAACCAAATCTGATCCGCAGAGCACTGCGCAGTCTCTGTATCGCCATACTCTTCCGCCTGCCCAAGCCCGATTCCGCCATCTGCCCAGGTGCAGGCAGGAGCGCGCTTTAAAAGGACGCAGCGTTTAAGTCTCTCTACAGCACGCCACCACCAAACAACAAAAATCTGTGTTAAACTCTGTTTTTTCTCTGTTTAAAATTAAGCTCTCTCAGGTTTTTAAGTGAATTTAGCCCATCACGTCGGGCGCCATTCTGTTGTAAGAGGAGTGGCCAAGCTGGGTCCCTGCACCCGGCCGTCCACATGGCTTACTTATGCCCCGAAATAATTACACGGAAACTGTATTCTTTTAAATACTGCCTGGCCCATAGGCTAGCTCTTCTCGGCTAACTCTCGCACCTGGACTAGCCCATTTCTTATAAGTTGTGTAACACCCCGAGGTGTGCTTACCGGGGAGATTCTAGCCTGTGTCTGTCTGGCATGGAAACATAATGGCGACTCCTTCTCAGCCTCTCTCTCCCCGAATCCTATTCTGTCTTCTCCGCCCACCTAACTTTCTGTCCTATGAGAGCCTAGGCAGTTTCTTTATTAGTTAACCAATGAAAGCAACAGATAAGATACAAGACCCACCTCAGTTGAAGAATAGATAGATAATTAAGTTGTTTTCTTTGTTATATGAAATTTTGCTATGTTAAAGTTAAAGCCTTTCCTTTTTGTTTAAACAGAAAAAGGGGAAGTGATGTGGGAGTGTCATATATCAATCTGTTGATTTCATTGGCTAAGCAATAAATACACTGCTTGGTCCTGGTTGGTTAGAACATAGGTGGGTGGAGTAAACAGAAGAAAATGCGAGGAGGAAGAGGAAGTGAGGTCAGAAAGCATGCAGCTCCGCTCAGAGCCAGATATCTCAGAGAGAGACACCATGCTCCTGTCTCGCGGGCAGACAGGATAGCTCTGCTCTCTGAGACATATGATGAAGCTCCAACTGAAGATGGACGTAGGCTAGAATCTTCCTGGTAAGCGCACCTCGTGGTGCTACTTAGATGATTAGAAATGGGTTAAGAGGTTGAAGCTAATGGGCCAAGCAGTACTTAAATGAATACAGTATGTGTGTTATTATTTCGGACATAAGCTAGCCACGTGCAAGCGGCTGGGGTGTTGGGGACGCAGCCCCGCCACCGCTATTTCAACAAGTATATTCACAAAGTATATTACCAACATCTGTGCTATGGTCTTCAAACTTCAAAGGTTAGACTGAATTAATTTTTAAAGCTTGCATTATATTTTTCTTCATTCTTTTTAGCATGAATAATAAAAACCCAGAGACAGAAATTGTGGTTTAATACAAAAGTCAGAAAAAACAAAGCAGCCAAGCCACTAGAGAAGTCTTATTTCTACCAAGGCAATGTGACTGTAAACTAAGCAAACTAACTTCTCTCTCATCTTATCTTATGTTCCTTCTAGTTCTGTGATTAAAGGCATGACTTCTTAGTAGTGGGATTAAAGGTGTAGGTCATCACCACATGGATTTGTTTCTACATTGACCTTATGTAGCTCTGGGTAGACTTGAACTCATAGAGACCCATTTGATTTTGACTCCCAAATCCTGGAATTAAAGGTTTGTGTCACCATTGCCTGATTTCTATTGACTTTAACTTTGCCTCTAGTCTTCAGTCAAAATTTATTTATCCAAATACAAATAATATACTACTGCAATTATTTATATTTTCTACTCATTATTTATAGTGAGGGATGTAAAATTAACGGGGTCAAGCAAAATTATTGGACAAAAATTTATTCATTCAAAAAATATTCTCCTTTGAGCAGAACCTACACCATGTAAGTTACTTCATGAGACAATTTTTTTACAAACAGAAAATACAACCAACTGCCCTCTTAAATTCATTTTTTTGTTACTGTGACCAAAATACTTCACAAGAAGCAGCCTAAAGAATTATTTGTTGTTGTAGAGCCTGAGGTCAAATCTATCATGGAGTCAAAACAAGAGGGCAAGATTATGAGGCAGTTTATCTTACTATGAGGAATCAGGAAGCAGAGAGAAGACAAGACATGGAGAAAGCATATACCATCTCAAGGTATACATTCCCACAATGAACCACTTCCTTCAGAGAGGTTCTGCCTCATAAAGTGTCTAAAATGTTCTAAATCAACACCACCCACTCAGGAGTAATTGTTCAAACCAATGAGCCCATAGGATATACTCCATTTTGAAAACAAATGGGTGAGCTTCTTCCCTCATTACACTATAGAGAGGAAGAAAAAGTCAGAGAGGGAAAGAGAGAGAATAAATCAGAATGTCATCTGAGAGAGACACTTTTCTCTATAAAGACTTATGAACTTTAAGATTTAATTCATTCTTATTTAATTGTTGCATCTTGCGGGAGGTCCTTCCGCCCCTCCAACCAATAGCTGCTGAGATACCAGCCCATTCGGGCATGGTTTCTCTCCCTTTAAAAGAAGCGGCTATTTCCTTCTGCCTCTTCTTCACTTCCTGCTCCTCCGGAGACTAGACTCCCTTCCTGGTTGCGCAGATGGCTGTTGTCTGAGACGGTGATCTGTAAGTTTTTTCCCCTTTAAATAAATAACACCCTATTAATCATAACTCCAAACTGGTGTGGCCTTGTTCATGACTTACGCCTTCAGTTACATACTATTTGCAATTGAATATCAAGTCAAACTGAACATAGAAAAATTGTAGACAAGATACTCCCTGTTTCATTGTGTTTTGGAAATGGAGTAATGTCTCATTGTTACTCATGGAACTCTATCAATTATAGCTATCTGACTCTCAGGAGGGTTTAAGGTAGAGGACAGAAAGAATTATTTGCTGTGTAAGGCAAATTGTCTAGAATGTTTAAAAAAGTCTCTAGTATTATTTATGGCAAGTAGAAATTCTCCAGCTATTTCTCTGTGTGACTAATAAGAGCTCATCACGAAAGGTCACCCTAGGAAAATGCTAGTTGGGCAAAATCCATTATCATTAAACAAGCAAGGAAAATAGCAATTAAAACAAATGTTTCCTTAGGAACAAGCTCATTCTAAAGATTTATGAGGCACTAAAATGATATCAGGCCACATTCGATTCTAGTAAAAGTAGACTGTCCCCTGACACATCTTGTCTAAATGAGTATACACATTTTAAAATAACTTTCTGTGCACATACAAAACTTGATGACATGTGCAGAGGTTATCAAACTTGTGAAAAACTTCATACCAATATGTTAGTCATGTTTTGTCATCTCAGTTGTGTAAATGTCTTCAATACATCATCACAGGAGCAGTAAATTAAGTACAATAATATTTGATCCTTTCCAATTCTTCCTGAATATTTTCATTTATTAATCTCTTCACTAAGATAACAAGTAAATCAATGAGTAATCATTAGCCTTTATGTTACCCACAGCCACAAAAGTCTTACAACTTCAAAGTCACAAAAATGCAATAAAAGTTTGGCAAAAATATTTTCAGAAAAGTTATGTTCTATAACTATTTGAGAAATTACTATCATTATTACTATAATTAATATTTAACATTGAATATTAATTAAAGTTAATTGGACATGCTATTATATGTACATTTAACTTTTCAACTTTTTAATGTCAAAAACTATAACTTATATGTACTATATACCAATAAACAAGCATGTGTTTTTGATTATTGTTTCATATCCTTCTACTTTGTTTAATTTTCAGTGAGAATATTAGCAAGTAATTACTCAAATAGAAGCAAAATAAATTTAAAAATTATTTAAGGATTCAGCATGATAGATAAGTGATTCTATTGCTTGCTGTTTATACTAAGGATCAGAGTTCTTATGGGACTCACATAGTGGGAAAAACACCATTCCCATAATTGTTCCACATTTACCAGTGAACGTAACAAACACACACCTATCTATACACATACACTACACACAATAAATAAATAAATGTAAAATAAAAGTGGAACAGAAACTTCCCTTTAATTATACCTTGTATCTTCAGCAACCACTGAACATTTTACCTTTAAATAAAATAATGAATGAAATTTTAAAAATGTATCTGCAGTTGGAGGTTGCTAGATCATTTACTGGCTGCCTGGATTTGATATAGTCACACAGAAACTATATTGTTTGCAATATTGTTTTGCCAGTTGCTTAAGTGTATTATTAGCTAGCACTTATATCTTAAATTAACCCATTTCTATTAATCTGTGTATTGCTACATGGCTGTAGCTTACTGGGCAAAGTTCTGACATCTGTCCCTTCCAGAGGCTACATAGCTTCACACTGACTCTACCTTCTTTTTCCCAGAATTCAGTTTAGTTTTCCTGCCTAGGTATAATCTGCCCTATCACAGGTCAAAGTAACTTCTTTATTCATTAACCAATAAAAAGAATACATATACAGTAGGACTTCCCACACCATTAAACACATTACATGCTATCTAGAAAGGGGTTAATTTAAAATATAAGAGCCAGCTAGCAATATGCTTAAGCTATAGGCCAAGCAGTGATTTAATTAACACAGTTTTCTGTATGACTATTTTGGGTCAGAGTGGCTAGGAACAAAGAAAAAAACCTTTGTCAACATGTATTCACAATAAAAATTAAAACAAAAATTCTGTAGTTGTTTATAATTTCATAATATTCACTACAGAAATATGGATCATTACTGAATGCAATTTCTCAAGAAAAATATTTTCTTCCAAAATACTTTGCAAATTTGTAATGGAGTTTTAAGTCACACTTGTACAGGAAGATTTTCCAGTTTTTCTGTCCTTATAATATTTTATGACCTTAAACCAAACTTTTAATTTTGTGAAGCAAATTTTTCCATCATTAGAATTTAATTTGATATACATATTATCATTTTTAATGTTTTATGGTTGCTAAATGATGAATGTAAAGTTTAAGAACTACCCAATCTCTTTTTAAATCTTAAATACAACTTTTAAAAATGACTTTTAAACTTTGTTTTCACAGTCTAACTATTATCATGTAACATTTTATTCATTATCCATAGTTTTCTCAAACCTTTCACTTATAACTCACAGTTACTAACGTTCTGTTGTCATCATCATGGAAAAAAAATAAGTAGTCAAGGAAAATACACAGTTCTGTCGTATTTGAAGCTTTTATTCTTCTGTGTTGATTTTTATCCTAATGTCGTTTCTTCAATCTCATAGCTCATTTGAACTTCAGTGCAGTAATTGATGGCACCAACGTAGAAACCATATAGTCTGTTTTTAGGGAATCTTATAGAAGGGTGTTGGAAGAAGTACAAGGAAGGGAATAATATAAATATAGTACAGAAGCATGAAATAAAGAAAATAAAATTTAAAATAGAATTATATAAAGTTGTCAATACATTTCATCTCTAAGATTACATTAGTTCAACTGTATATTTTTTGCCTTTTAAAAACATGCTCAACAATTTTATCATCAAAACATCTTTCTTTACACTGCATTTCCAATCAGCTAGTATTAAATATCCCAGAAAAAGAAGATTATATTATCTAAACATTTTTCAATTTTACATACAAAATTAGGTCATCAATTTCAATGAAATTTGATTTCTGCTGTTAGCACATTTTAATTATGGACAAAAATATTTACTGCTTTCTGGAAAAGAATATTAACACATTCAGAGGTCATTATAGTTAGACTTCGCAGCATGCCACATTCATCACTGAATTATCCTTCGAGGACTCTTAAACATTGATGATAGCTTCTATTCTTTTTATCTACTTTATTTTTGGAACACTTTTTTCTTGCTTTATTTTTAAGGATTTTAGACTTTCATTTATATTCATAACTTAAATATTTGAACCTGTCTTAAATTCTTCTGTGGTTATATAATTTTCTTAACTTAAAATCTTATTTATTAACTCCAAGTCACTGAAATGCTACCTTAGCATTATGATGTTTTACCCATAGGACTAATTCTATCTTCTTCAAAGTCCCATATTTATGTATTCAACTCTTTCTTGGCTTTTGGGAGTGTTTAGCATGTACCTGAGTTAATCTCCTCTACCACATTCTTATTTCTCTCCAAAATTCAGTACCATTTTGAAAATCATATCAGCCTTAGAAACCAAAACAGAATACTAAAGTTACCATCAGTTTCAGTATATGATAATTTTATACATATTTTGCTTTATTACAGAATTATTAACATATATTCATCTTTTATTATACATTAGTCAAATTTGGTCATGATGCTATCTACTTATCATAATTTTAGTATTTTGTTATTCATTATATTTTAAACTCCTTAGTAAGGGTATCAAAGGACAATGATCTGAAACTCGTTGATCTTCTTAGTTCATCTCTGTACCAATAGTGAAAAGAATGTTTAATATTTCTTCTGTAAGCTATAAGTAATTGATGTTCAACTAATTGAAAAACCAAATAAGCAGAAAGTAAAGTCCTCAATGAAATTCTATAATTGCCTCATCAGACAAATTTATTTTTCATTTATACATTTTTATTCATGACTACCTACTACATATTTGAGTATACACCGTATTTATGAAAATAGATGGTTTCTTGTGTCTCCTTTTCTTGTATAAGCTCTTTATGTTTGTGTCATGACCATTTCTTTTAGTATTGATCAATAGCTTTCAGTAAATAAAATAAAGTATATCAAATAAATCAACTTTGTGCAGTCGAGAATTTTTGGATCAAAAAAATGATTAAAAAAAAACAAAGTCAGATATGGAAAAATGAGTTTAACAACAATGCTTTGGTTTTGCCTCACCAGATCTAGAACTTTTGCTTTTGTTGTATTTCCCTCATAAGCAGAAATGGCATAGACAGTACCGTTTAAAAATTATTATGTTACCAAGAAGGTCATTATGTGGTAATGATCTCAAATTTGGGAGAAATATCTTTTTAAAATATGATAGAACAAAAAATAGAGAAGTTCTAACTAATTAACTAATTAATGAGGAAAAGATGAATACTCTCATCCATAGAAAAAATTATAAATATCATAACTCAAGCAATCAACACAATGGTTCATTACATTTCTAAACACCAAAATTTTAGTGAGGGCCTCAGGATTTAAATTAGTGATACATACTTTCCTATTGTGACGAAACCTTGAGATGAATCCTCATAGATTAAGGATTTGAAATATGTCATAGACAATAAATAACTAAAGTATACACAAATATATTTGGGTATTGATTTTTGAGAGATTTTAGAAAATTTATGAAGTGCTTTGCTTTCATAAATTATTGTCACATAGATAAAGGTTGTTTCTTACCTAATAATTGTCATATTAATCTGAAATTTTATAGTAGGAATATTAGAGGCATTATCTTTAATATTTATTATATAGTGTACAAGTTGACTTGATAAACCTGTAGGGCCCGAGACATATATGATTAAAAACAGGACAAAAATCACCAGAATGGAGCATTTTTTTGTGCTATATTTTCTATATTGTATTTTCGAATCACTTTGAAAGTGCATATTCTGAAATTTATTTATTTTTTGAATTCAACATGCTACTATTCTCAAATGAGAAGTATTCAGGCATGGTAATGCATCAATAGCATTGTGTTTCTTTTGATGTTTACATGAAAAACAACACAAAATGTACCTTTTGGCAAACAACGCTGTCAAAACATAATGGTTTTAGGAGTGAATTTTTAAATACGAACATCTGAGCATTTGTCATCAGATATCCACAGGCATCACTTCATGTTTATCTGAAATCGCAAGTGACATGAGAGGAAAGTTCCAGTCTCTGTGAAATAAATTCTCAGCACTGTAACTCAGCTGTCAACAGCCGACAGGGTCACACATTGGTTGGCTGAGCTGCAATGTAGAAATTGAGAAATGAGCAGCTGAGTTGAAAATGAAATCCCGGGGCTTTCTGTGAGAAAGAGAGGCAATGGTGACATTGTGATAGGCTCAGGAAATGGGAACAGAGGAAGTTTGGATTGGTGCCTTGTGCAACTGTGGTTCTTTCAGTTTTTGACATGGAGTCATTATTAAAAACAAAGCCTTCATACTACAAAATAAATCACAGTTCCCAAGACTTCTTGGAAAGCATCAATAGATGAAAATACATGTCAGGGTACCAAAAACAGGTCATAATGTAGACAGAAATTTTAACAGATGTATGTGTCCAAAGATGCATGTGATATCTACTGATTAATTAATTATTCAGACTATGAGAAACAGAAAGGCAGAGAGCAGAGGGTGCCCACACTGAAGCATTACTCTTTGCAGTTGTACTTTACTGTTTATTATTTCTCTTTCTTTACAAGAGATCCTTGAAATATCACTTATGACTTTTGAGTTGTTATTTCTAACATATTTGATTTTGCATGAGCTAACAATTTAAAGTGTTCTAATTCATCTAAAATATTATTACCTATTATATGTCATAAAACTAACTTATAGGGAATTAAATTATATGGCATAAATTCTCCACTAGATTATCTGAAATATTTTTTTAATTGTTTTACACCTGCATGATCGAACAAATCATACAAATATTGCTAAGGAAGAGAAGTGTAAAGGAACTTGCTATTCTATTTGTTAAATTGCAGTGCTGAGTCATTATGTATAGTAAAAATTTTATGACATTATCAATAAAATGTATTAATTATATTTATCACTTGAGTCAGAATAATGTTAAGCATGAACTACAGGACAGTTTTATATTTCTCTTTGGATATTAGAATAATGGTGATTATTAAATAAATAATACATTAATGCTATTAATAAAAACAGTTGATTGGTGACCATGACCACATTAATTAATTAATGCTTTAATATGCAATTTTATACTTCCTTATCCTTTTAATTAAAACATAGAATTGTTTTGACTGTTTAAAAATATTAATCTTGAATTGTGGAAGGACACAAATGTATTATGAAGGATGATGGAAGTAAAAGCCTGCAGAAGAATGTGGTTTAAAATGCCAGTTTTGCAACAGTATCCTATATGAAAAGGCAAACCGTTATTGCCTGCCAATTACTCGCAAGCATAACGAGTGAGAATTTTTTTGGTTTGTAATTATCATTAGGGGATGAGGGAAATCACTATATTGGGAGAAATTCCAATACTATTTGCTATTTAACACGAATGAAAGCCACAGATAAACTGCATGGAACGGGCATTTTGAGGAGCAAGAACAGCAAGCAGTGACAAAACCTGAGAGAGGACAGCAGAGTGATAGGTACAAATGAACCTGCTGTTCCTGCTGTGCTTTTCCTCTCAGATATGCGCTGGCTGGGACTCAAAGGCAGCTCCAACCCCTGAACTCACTCAGTGTTGGATGAAAAGAGCCTCAGCACTCCTTTCATTTTGTCCCAGAATGACAAAAAAAATGAGACTCCTCAGTCAAGTTACTCCGCGTCTGCAATGGAAGCATTCAGAGTATTGTTTTTCACAAGCCTCCGTTTTTATATGCAATGTGATCTTACAGATTTGCATTGTGTTTTTATGCTTGGTAAATTTCCTTTTTATTTAAAATATTAAATGATGGGGCACTGACATACAAGTGATGTTATATGGAGTGGCTGTATTTATACATTTGACATTATAACTATAATATATGTACATATGTATGTATTTTTTTGATTTCCTTTTTTTTAATATTTATTTATTATGTATACAATGTTCTGTGTGTATGCCTGCAGGCCAGAAGAGGGCGCCAGACCTCATTACAGATGGTTGTGAGCCACCATGTGGTTGCCGGGAATTGAACTCAGGACCTTTGGAAGAGCAGGCAATGCACTAAACCACTGAGCCATCTCTCCAGCCCCTCCCTATGTATGTATTTTTAATGATTAATAAAAGTAGTGGCTATGCCACGCAATGCTGGCAAATGCTTTTAGTCCCAGCAATCAGGAGGCAGATGCAGGAGATATCTGTGAGTTTCAGGCCTGGTGTAGAAGGTTTTTCTGTCTATGTGTTGCTTTTATTGGTTAATGAATAAAGAAGCTGTCTTGGCCTCTGATAGGGAAAAAGAACAGAGCTAGGTGGGGAAAACTAAAGTGAATGCTGGGAGAAAAGAAGGGCAGAGTCATGGTGCTGAAACTTTGCTGGTAGGCCACGACCTCATATTGATACACAGATTAATAGAATTGGGTTAAATTAATATGTAATAGATAGCCAATAAAAAGTTAGAGCTAATAGGCCAAGCAGTGATTTAATTAATACAATTTCTCTGTGATTATTTCTGGGCTGAGCAGCCAGGAACCAAGTGGCCTCCTCTAACAGAGGCCAATCTGGTTTACTGGGGGAGTTTCAGGACAAACAACAAAGCTATATGGAGAAACCCTGCATATAAAAACCAAAAACCAAAACAAACAAACAAAAATAAAAAACAAAGACTATGAATTAGAAAGAGATTCAGAAGAAACATATTGTTGGGTTTAGAGGGAGGAAAGGGAAGGTGGAAATGATGTCATTAAATTATTGTCTCAGAAAATATAAAAATACTTTTATGTTTAAAAGTAAAAAGAAAACACATTTTGTAGCAAAAACAATCGTGCTGTGTGCTTACGAAAATGCCGTCTAGTGTCAATTAATACCATGCAAATTGAAATCAGAGAAAGAAAAAAATCTATGATAAGCCAGAAATCTATTTTTCTGATTTTTGCTTTAATTATGAATGCCACTATTATTGTTTTCTATAGTTTGTTTCCATTTAGTTTTGTAATTTTTATTTTATAAAATTTGACTTTCAGCTGGGCAGTAGTGGCACATGCATATAATCCCAGCACTCAGGAGGCAGAAGCAGGCAGATCTCTGTGAGCTCAAGGCCAGCCTGGTCTACAAAAGCTAGTTTCAAGACAGGCTCCAAAGCTATAGCAAAACTCTGTCTTGAAATGATAGATAAATAAATAAATAAATAAATTTGACTTTCTTATGTAATGATTGAAAACAGATGTAAGTTAAAACAACATTCATAGTATTTCTGAATCTCTACCTCTGTATCCCTGTTTCTTTGTCCCTTTCATTTTAATGTGTGCAAATGTTCTCAAACTCAGTAATTATTAGTTGAAAAATCAATATCATGACAAAGTCAAAAACAACAGACAGGAAACAAACACGATAGCTTACTGAAAATTGTCTCACTAAATAAAAAACTAAGCTAAATTTATGAAGAGCTGATCCCAAAGACATGTTGTTTACACATGGTATTTTGAGTGCTATTAAACAACTGGGTGATAGATTGCTAATCTTTTTTTTCTATTGCTCTTTTCATTCACAGCTCATCTTTCCTTTGCTGTGTACACTGAACATCCCACTCTAGAAGCACTTGCCCATGTGATGAGTGTGTGAACACAAAGGCTTCAGAGTTGACATAATTCCAATCCTGCTGGTCTCCAATTCAACACCTTAGAAGTGTTCTACTGGCTTTTGTTAGGAAAAGGAGGACCTTTTGGGACTTTTACATATATTGGATCAGGGGAACAGTGAATCAATAATTGTCTAACATGAATAACATTGGTATCTCTGTAGGCATGAAAGGAAATATTAGGAGGATTGACAAAATACTGTGAGATATTACACTATCTGAATATGACTAAATGAGTTCAAATTACTGTAGTTATCTACTATGGTACTTAAAATTATAATATACATATAATTTTACACATGGTAGTTTGCATATAAAATTTTAAAATGTATCATTTAATTTTCTTGTATATTTATAATATGTAATTATATCAACCATAAAATGACTTTTCTTGTTTTAATAATACTTCATCTTCTATTAATATACAGTTTATTTAGATAATGATAGTAAGAGAAATATGATCCACATAATTTAAAATAGAAAAACATTTGTCTAACCAAACTATTAAGTTATATTTCTATTGCATTACAGTTTTAATACAGAATGACATTATTAAATAAATAAGTAGTGAACATTGATTGTAACCAGATAAATCAAACTCATAAGAAGCATTATCAGAAAGCATTCTGTGTATTTGTAATGGAAAAGAACAATTCTTTAAAACCTCAAAATTCTAGTTCTTTCCAGACTGGATATTACTTTAAGTATGTTCATTCCTATGCTAGGATTAACTGCAGATTCACTTTTTAGACCATGTGTGACACTAGTGAAATGAAAGTGCACTCTCTGCAACCAAATATCAGTAACCTTTTGAATTAATAGTAGCATTCAGGATATACACTACATTTGAACATTAACTTAGATGCAATATTATACCTCAATGATTCATTCTAAACATGTATCCTCATTTACATTGAGACAGATGGTCTTATCACACAAGTATTTCTTAGGGATTTGAACATTAGTACTCTCTGGTATTGAATATCATTAAATTCATTACATACATTTTTATTTACATGAAGACAGATGACTTTATTACGCAAATCTTTCTTAGGTTTTCAAACATTGGTGTTAAACAGCAAGCTTCCCTACAAATTACAGTATACAGACTCACACCTTTAAAACATGCTTGGGTATTATATTAATTAGCTTATTTAATTTTCTTAAGATTAATCAACATATTAATATGATGATTCTTTTTCTTTTCTTTTTATACTGTTTAAATTTTGACTCTTTTCAACACTTACTGACTTTTCTACACTATATATTCATAGTTATAAGGAAGATAAAAGAGCCTTTAAGTTAAATGTGATTTTTTAACAGACAATGCCTGCAGAAATGTTCTTAGGGTGTGACGATGGATAACTATTGTGTACGTTTATTGGGAAGTTCATTGTAATGTCTCACCACTACTTGAAAGAGTTCATTTTACACAGTCAAGAATTTCCATAACAGCTTCATTTGTTTTTGAGTGAGACTGGCTCTCTGTGGCAAATGGATTGAAAGAATAAAGATGGATGCTTTCTCTAAATGATGGAAGCTTTCATACCTGGTATGAATTTCATTTTCTTTTCCAGAGAATGCA
The DNA here is from genome assembly GCA_902806775.1 of Microtus agrestis. Classification (NCBI taxonomy): domain Eukaryota; kingdom Metazoa; phylum Chordata; class Mammalia; order Rodentia; family Cricetidae; genus Microtus; species Microtus agrestis. The sequence goes on from CADCXT010006004.1 coordinate 459,003, forward strand.
GTTTGAACTGGAGATGCAGGACATGGAAATTTATGTTCTCATAAAGTTAAAATAGAAAGAAGCATGGGTTTTAACTAAATTTTGAGAATATCTTTTATAAAGAGGAAATTTGAGCTATCCTATGAAATTAACATTTAACAATATAACTACTGTAGATGATAGGATGAATATTCCAAGTTATTACAATATAGAATGTTAAAATATCTTAATTTCACATATATACATTTTTTATTTGAGTTAAATATGTGCAGAATCAAATATATACTGAAATATCCAGGTCTTATGTAGATATTATGTGGAAAACCATATCTTCTCAAGTCTGTAATAGCAATAGCATAGTATTTAGTATAAGTTATTAACTATAATTTATGGTAGTTATTACTATTGTAAATGCCATTCAGATTTTATTCTCTCAGATATTATAATGCTATTAATTTTTACTAGCTATTTTAAAATGTTACTCAGTTGTAATTAATAAAAACAATGAAATCCAGTTTATTCATACTAACTCTTTCTGAGTTCCAGTTGCTAAAGTAGGCAATCAAATATTCAGAATGATGTGAACATGACAAACTAGTTTACATTAGAAAAAGAAATGAGTCTACTATTGAAAAATAGCATGCCTTGTGGAAAAAAAAATCAGTGTGAGAGTGCAAACAAGTGTCTGATGATCATTCCTGAGAGCAGAGTTGATTTAGAGCTGAGTTCTATGACCTGGAGACTGGCCGAGTTTTTGTAGAACTTTGCACAATGGGATATGAATCTTTGACAATAATAGAAAAGAAAATATGGGAAGCAAAATTTCAGCCTACTAAATACACTGTTACTGCATGTACTCTGAGGTAAGATTGAAAGGAACAGAGCACAGAAGAAAATGATTGGTTTTTCTGAAAAACACCTTGAGAAGTAATAGATTCACAGACCAAATTGTCCTTACAATAAAAGATAATAAAGTCTTGAGGGTAGTATTGAAGTTATTTTTGAATGCTTCACAAGAGTTTGACAATTGATGACTATTATACTAATAGCTAGTTTAATAATCACAATGTTATTTAAGCCAGTAAAATGTAACTCTTAATAATTTTAACTATCACGATAAAATATAGCCTATCAAACAAAATAGAATTATAACACTTTTAAATTGCAGAATGTGTGCCAATATATTTCCATATTTTAATGTGGTATTTAAAATCTCACATTTGGTAAACCAATATTTAAGACTTATTCACTCAAAGTTGTGTAATCTTTGATAGCTCAGTGACCCTAGATTCTTGCCAAGCATATTCACAAGAAAATAGGCTCTTATATGATATTGCTTATGACATGCCTTGGTTTAATTCCATAATATATATGTATATATGTATATGTACAAATTATATAAATATTTGCACATATATGCATATATGATGTATAATTTTAAAATAATTATTTTTATATTCTTTACAGCATGGAGCACCGGACTGAAATCTCAAGGTCCAAATCAGGAGCAGAAGGAGAGAGAGCACGAGCAAGGAACTCAGGACCGCGAGGGGTGCACCCACACACTGAGACAATGGGGATGTTCTATCAGGAACTCACCAAGGCCAGCTGGCCTGGGTCAGAAAAAGCCTGGGTTAAAACCGGTCTCGCTGAACATAGCGGACTGAGACCTCAAGAACAATGGCAATGGGTTTTTGATCCTACTGCACCTATTGGCTTTGTGGGAGCCTAGGCAGTTTGGATGCTCACCTTACTAGACCTGGATAGAGTTGGACTTCCCACAGGGCAGGGAACCCTGATTGCTCTTTGGGCTGACGAGGGAGGGGGACTTCATTGGGGGAGGGGGAGGGAAATGGGAGGCGGCGGTGGGGAAGAGACAGAAATCTTTAATAAATAAATAAATTTTGGACTTGTGTTTTGTATGTCTAGCAAAACTTTCTTTAAGTTTTGGTTTCAGCCAAGTTCATATGGAAATAAAATACTGATACGCAGTAGTTTAACAGCATTTTGACACAATAAGATCTTTTATATAAAATTTTATCATCATCATTGTATTCCTGCAAGAAATGAAAGAACTTTGCTTGCCAAGAGTGAGGTTTCTATACTTTAGGCCTAACTCGAAATGTGCTATGAAAGTAAATGTTTATCTCTTATTGGGAAAGCCAAAACTGACCTAGAATTTGTAATCCTCCTGCCTTTTGCCTCCTTCAGTAAATCTGACTGGCATGGACTACCACAACCAGCTGCAGTGCATCAAAGTATGCCCCGTTTCTCACTCAGAACATCATGTTCTTAGGTCTGAATGGGCAAAGTAATCTTGAAGGATTAGCCCCACAAAGCTACATTGGAAATACGGAAATAAATTATACTGATAGTGTCTTTTCATTCTTTGTTTTTTCTGAAAATTATATACACCCACACAGGGTGTTTGGATCAAAGCACAGACATTTCTATATGTGTTTTAAGTTTACTAGAGAAAGGAGACACAAAGATACAATATCACATAGACACTAATACATACAAAATACATGGCATTGAATCATCTGAACAAAGGAAGCTTTAGTAAAAGGTAAAATCACTGGAAATTATACTAGTCACACACACTTCTAATTCTACGTAAGGATCTTACTTGAAAACAGATTTACAAGAAAGAAGATGAGAGAATGGAGAAAGAATGAAATTCTATGTAACACGCCCGTGTTGTGAATTGCAGAGTATATAATGCCAAGGTCAAAATCTACATTTTGTGTGAGCACATAGCAGACTAAAATCAAATTTAAAGTACTTTAAAAATTAGAATTCTATACAATAGTAGAATAGTGATGATTGGAGAGACCTAAACATCTTAAGGAGCTCAAGGAGAATAGTTCATTTTTCTAGCTCTATAGTGATTATTTACACAAACATAAAAAAGAGAAATGCAGCATGTTTCTCTGTCTATGAAACCTACAATCTGAGAGGAAAGGCTCCTGTACCAAGGGACACCGTTGCTTTGATAAGTATTAATTCAACGGATTATTATTAGAAACTTCTACCATGCTGTATTAAAAGCGGTAAGCAGATTGTACTGTTGAACCAGAATTTTAAATAAATTCAAACACAAATATGAATCGCTTAGGACATTTTTTACATAGGAAATCTAATGATCAATGTTGGTCTATAAAAAAACATAAATAATATCCAAAATGAATTTATTTCTATAATCTTAATGCTTAATTAATTAGTTTTTAATTTACCATGTTTTTAATTTGGATTATAGTTAGTTTCGGAACAAAATATAACTCAATGAAAACCATCATATAAAAGATTTGAATAGGTATTTATTATAAAAGTAAGAGTCAATGAACATATAGGAAGAATACGAATATACTCATTTTAGAAAATCAAAATAAAGTTGCAATATGTCATTGTCCATATATTAGGTCATTATTTAAAAAAAGAGAGAGAAAGAAATAGTGTAAACATGGATGCCAATAAAATGGATTCCTACTACAGATAAACTTGACCAATGTTCATTTCTGCTCTATTCCTAATGTCCAGAATTTGGAAGATAAAGAAAATTGGGTACTTTTACACAATGGAGTATTACTTAACCATTAATAATAAAATAATAAAATTCATTGGTAAATAAATAAATTAGAAAAAAAGATCCTGATTGAGGTAACCTAGATCCAAAAAAACAAATATGGTATGTGTTTACTTGACAAGCAAGCTGTAATCCATATAGCCACAGATATTAGATAGAGAAAAATGGACAATGCGGGGAGGGATGGATCTCTCTCTAGCAGAGGACATAAAATGGATAGTTATGCATAGATTATAGGGCAACTGGAATGACAGGATCAAACAGAAGATGGAAGATAACGAGGGACACCTACAACTAAGCTCCATTTGAGAAGTCTTAATGAAACCTAATACAGTAGAAGCTTTGTATAAAGTATTTAAAAACGATGTGTTGAAGCCCGTGTGGGTCCAACACAGATAATTATCTTCCCTAACTGGACTGGTACAGAGTCACGAGGAATAATCAGACATAACTTACATAACGGTCAACATGGAAGAGCAAGATCTCTCTCGTTTATTCTCCGAACAGTTTATATATCATCCCATAAATTGAGAGGGAAAACACTTTAGGTTGTATACTAGGTAACCAGGTGAATGGGCTTTTAGTCACATCTGTCTGTCTGCATCTACCTGTATGCTAGCTTTCACGTAGGCCATGAATTAGCATCTCTATAAGACTTCCTCCAAATTACCAAGAAATAAGCACCAAACATCCTGACCAGTTTCAGCCAACACCTCTCCTCAGGAGATCTACATTTCCAACAAAAGTAGAAAGGAGCTGTACATCCTTGCTATTGTTATGCAGAGACAGCTTGTCTGCAGAGCTACGTGACCAGCTCAGACCGGGCCTATGGCTTTTTTGCCTGGCTGCTACACCATACAGAAATATGGGCATACAATGATATCAATCCAAATGAAATCACCAAATATTGGGGCAGACAGTGCCCCTACTAGATATCTCCTGTCACCATTTGGCACTTCCAGTACCAGGAAAAGCTCACATCTCTGTGAGTTGTTTGTTAGAGGTCTCATGGCGACCCCAAATAAACCAGGCTATTTACAATGTTATTGGTGGCTCTCCACAAACTGAGGATCAGGCCTTATTGCAGAAGCAACACAAGCACAACTCGTTGTACATGGAGAAGTGGAACTAGTGCCTATCTATGGTGTTCTTCCCTATGGACTAGTATTCATGGCACTAGAAGGTAAACTGCAGTCTACTAAAGTGGAAAAGTCAACATCAGCCCAGCTACAAATATTTTGATCTACAAGAGTGACCAGCCTACAGGATATACTAATTCAATAGTAGCACAAAGCTTGTAAGAGTAACTGTCTTAATTAAAGTTTTTATTGATGTAAAGAGACACCATGACCATGGCAACTCTTACAAAGAAACATTTAAATGTGATTGCTTGTTTATAGTTTCAGAGGTTCATTCCTTTATAATCACCGCAGAGAGAATGGAGGCATGCAGGCAGACAGTGCTGGAGGAGTAGCTGAGACTCCTACATCCCGCAGGCAGCAGGGAGTCAACTGTGACACTGGGTGGTATCCTGAGCATAGGAAGCCTCAAAGTCTGCCCCCATAGTGCACACATCCTACAAGGCCATACCCACTCCAACAAAGCCACACCTCCTGAAGTGCCACTCCCTATAGGGGCCAATTACTTTCAAACTATCACAGTAACCATCCAATATCTGATTTGAAGTAAGGCACACTACAGGAGGTGGAACTCATATCCTACCTTGTTTGGGTGGCCAAGAACCTAACACTAGTTAGTCCAGAGTCCTGGGAGAAAGCTACCATTCTACTGAAGGAATTTAACAATAAAATAACTCCTAATGAGGATCTGTTTTATTCCAAAATTCATATCTTTAACAGGCAACATCAGATAAACTTTCTCAAGAAGACTGGAACAAATATTAAGGCCCATATCCTGATGGCAAGCAGAGAATTAGAGGCCTTTGAACAGTCAGACAAAAAAGAAACAAACAAAAAACCACAACTCCATTCAAACCCTCTCCTCAGAGCTCAGGGAGCTCTGCTGAAGAGGAGGTAGAAAGAGTCTAGAGGGTGTTGAAGATGCCAAGGAATCAAGGTTTTCTAGGGATAATAGGACTGGTGTGCATATTAACTCCCAGAGACTAAACCAGTATGCCCAGAGCCCCATGCATTATACCTGATGGGATCCTAGAGCTATAATGAGGGAGGACACACAACCCCCATCCCTAACTGTGAAACTTTCTCCAATTTGACTGAGGAAGCAAACTACTCTTAGGGGCAGGCCACATGCCCAACAGTAGTTGGCCATCTGAAGGAAAGAGCTGGAAAGATTAAATTTAGTTTAGGGTTATGGAAATTGTCTTAAAATTGTAGTGCTTGTTATAAAACATGGTGCTTATGCTAAAATACTTAGTAGCATACTCTAAAATGATTATAGTGGTGAATAATTAGAATGTATCTCAATAAAATAAAAATGTATTGGAATGTACCATCTTATATAATAGGTTACCTTTAAGAAACCTAATAAATATTCTTATGGCTAAACAGCACACAGATAATTTCAATGGAATGATGAGTTAAATATCCTTATAGGGACAATTATTTCTCTAAAATATTGTCTATAAACCATTTGACTCTAAGCTTGCTATGATCCCTCAAAATATAGCTCAATTAAATTTTATGGTATTGGAAGTGATGACGGTTTTATGGATATATGTTTGTCACCAAACTCATTGAGTAGTATATATTAAATATATGGGGCTTTTGAATGTCAATACAGTACATTTAAAAGTGGTTTTAAAGTTAAACAAAATATATAAGCAGGCAGAGAACAAAACATGTAAGGGAAAGAATAGCTCTTTGGTGCATACCTAAAGGACACATCATTCAGAAGTAGAGACTATCTCAGAAAGTGATTTTGATTCAAACTATGCTCCTTTTTTTCTGTTTCTTGTTAGTTTATTGAAGGAAAATATTATATAAAGAATGTATGAATTTATTTTCTTCTCTATATCTGTCTTTCTGTTTACATAATATACATCTTATCTATCTACACATATAGCGATCTATCTCTTTATCTATCATCTATCTGTTACCTTAGTAGTTATTTTAATGTCATTGTTTCTGAATAAACGCATAACTTAGGAAAAAAAAGATATTATTGGCCCACAGTTTTAAAGATTTCAATCTGTTTTATTCAGCTCAATTAGTTCTGGGACATGCTAAGACAGAGCAGAAGATATGAGCAGACAGTAGGACAAATTGTCTCACTCTGTGGTAATTAGAGATAGATGAAGAAGAAAAATCACATGCATGCACACACACATACAGAGAGAGAGACAGAGACATAAAGACTTGGGGGAGGGAAGAAAAAGAGAAGGAGAGAGAAGAAGTGAAGACTGTGAGAGATAGTATGTGACTGGGTCTAGCATGGGTTTTTGAGGCAGAGACAGACAGAGAAATGAGAGAGAGGAATGAATGAATGAGCCTGTCTGGGAAACCTCGAAGTCCACATATAGGGATGTGCTCTCTCCAACAAAGCCTCACCTTCCGAATTATCCTAATCTTTTCAGAGTTCCCACTCCTTGGTGAAAAAGCATTCAAAAATATCCTAAGGGGGCTTTATTGTTCACATGCCAACAGGTCTCTCACTCCTCCTTCTTTAAAAACTCAGTCATCAGGGCACATGTAGGAAGAAAGCTCTTGTTCTCTTCCATCTTTATTCCTTTCATTTTCTTTTTTCCTTTTGCAGTTTATGAATTTACTACCTTAGTTGTTTAGAGCTCTTTTCATTTAGGTTCTTTGATTTTATTTTTAATGTGTTCAAAAGAGTCTGTTATAAATGTTTTCAGATTGTGTATTCGATGTAATGTATTTTCATGGTGGAAACTTAGGACTCTCTGTTAGACATGTTAATGATTTGTTTCAAATGACCATTTACATTGTATTCTAATCCAAATGATAGTTAAAAAAATCTTAACTTGCCTGATAATAACATGATGGAATTGATTTTGCTCCCTATGGCTAGAAATAAAGTATCACCATTTATAATATAATAACATATTAAAAGTTAAACCTTCATCAATGGTAGCAAATAGTATTTTCTGAATTATGGATTATTTTACTATAAGAAATTACACTTTAAGAAGAATTATACATGAGAAGTTTCTCTTAGAGAAGGTCTTTGTGTCACTTAATAAAATATAGTAGAAACATCAATCTTCCACATAGTGGAGAGTTGATTCTGAATACAAAATACCATTTTCATCACTCACGCCATTTTGCTTGACAAAATAATATCGTCTAATTTTTTTCAGGTGACTCTCCACATCTTACATGAGAAGAATCATGAATGAAGAGAGAAAAGTACTTTCAGAATGAAGCTTTGGGACTTGGACTCATGAGCTTAAGTTTGACCATTCCTTGTAAGCAAACAAACTGCAGTGTTGTTTTAATTACCTTGGAATTTACAACATGTTTGCTTCCTTCTTGATGTGAACTATTGCACTTTTATCTTATAAAAGATTTTTATTGCCGATTTAATGTCAACTTGCTGAAGAAAATATACGGAATGAAAAGCAACCATTCTATTTGTGTTTTAAGACCAAGAGCTATAGAATATTATATGTTAGAAGTCAAATAGTTGTCTGAGGTTGAAGCTGTCTTACTTATTGCTATTCTACAAGAAGCAAGTCTTTTGTTCTAAATGGCTTTATATATTAAATATCAATTAATATGATTATTCTCAATTCACAATATAAATTAATGGTTGCTATATGAAGTTATAATCCCATATCTTAGAAAATATAATTTACAAAGCTTTGTGTGCCTGTAATAAAATGAGTATTGTTTTGTTTTTTAAGCACATGAAATCACTAAAGTTACTACCCGAACTCATCCCTGTATATGACAGTAGGAATGATATCTTGTTACTTTTATTAAAGTATTTAATGCTGTTGTACATCCTGAGGCATGTATTTACATCCATATGAACAGGAGCAGCAAGGGGTTGACATATTGACAGCATGGTTAGTGTAAGCTGAAGATTTCTTGTCATGTTTTCTGTGTTTCTGCATACAGTAGATTTAAAAAATGATTTATGAGTCATTGCAAGATTGGTTAGTGTTGAAATTACCACAGCAATAATTCATGGTCTGACTTGTTTGCTGTTGCTAACAGAAGTTGTGGGTTTGGGATTGTAATGCAAAGAAGATTAAATGCCAATCACTATGTGTGTGTGTGTGTGTGTGTGTGTCTGTGTATGTATGTAATGCATTCAATATTTGGAAAGGATCTTATTGTTGAATTTTGCCTTTACAGTTAATCAGTATAGGTACAAAAAGAAATTAGAGTTTTATTAGCAAAACTGCGTATTTTAGTTGAAGGGTACTGAATACATTTTTTATTTTTTTGTATAAATGAAGAAACTTGTGTTGAAACACCCATGTGAGAAGTTGAGTCACTTTCTGCAAAAGAAAGATGCAGGCTTTCCTTAGAAGCCATTTTCTTGACTTGCACTTACCTTTGCAATGATTGATTTTTGCTATATATGTGCTATTGAGTTAGATGAATGCTGTAATTTTATTCTATATGAAGATATAGTTTTATAACTTTTATTTTTATTCTGTTTTGAGACACAGTTCTACTACTTCAAGAACTAAGCCAAACATCAGTACGGGTGCTTTATATGGAAACCTTCAGAGGATATATTTTTCTTGAAACCAAAAGCCATATATGGCTCGACAGGTTTGAGAAGGAAGACTTAAGAAATATCTCTTTTCTTTGCCCTCTAGAAAATGTACCAAAACTGCCTAAGAAATGTATGACACTGGATAAGGATGGTGCCACAGAGTAGACAAAAGTCAAGATGTAGGAAGAACGCACACAGTTATGGTATTTTCTTTTTAATTATTTTTGTCTTGTTTTCTTTCTTTCTTTTTTTCCCCCCAAGACTGGGCTTATGTGTAGCTTTGCGTCTTGTGCTGGAACTTGTTTTGTAGTTCAGTCTGGCCTCCAGTTCACGGAGATTCCCATGTCTCTGACTCTCGAGTGCTAGGATTAAAGGCATGCAACACCACTTTCAGGCCCAGCTATTGTATTTTCAGGGCTGTGTTAACAGTCTGGTACTCACTGAACTTATGGCTAAGAATAGCAGCTTAGCACAACATTAGTATTTTGAAGATTACTTTACAGAAGTACTTTTCTTGTCATTGTTCATACAGTAAGTATGTAAATGTTCATTTTGTACCCTTACCTGCAAAAACTTACAGAAATTATAATTTCATTAATTTTAAGATCACATTAACTAAACCATTTACATTTATTGATTTTGTTTTGAATTGCAACTATATCAAATACTTATAAAACTTTGACCGTACACTTGAATTGGAGCAGATTTTTCCTCTTTCCCTCAAAACTGGGAAGAAGAAAGTAACTCTAAGAGAAAAAAAAAACTACAATGGTGGATCTGCTACTTTTTAACCAATTAACTGAAAATTTTTACTTAAGATTCATTTACCTCCCGTCAATTCCCTAAAAAACACCCATGCCCAAATTTCCTGATGAGATTGCTGGTATACTGATTTCTCCTACTTTTCTAGGATGGGTGTTTTGTGCACACAATAGAGAGTAGTTACTACTAATAACTAAAGAAGTTAATTTTGATAAGATACTCCAACAAAGAAGATAGAAAATATTTGTTTTTCTGTGTTTGGGTTACCTCACTCAATATGATCTTTTTTTCAGCCCATTTACTTGCATAGTTCATGATTTTATTCTACTTACTTAAAGTTGAAGAGTATTCCATAGGGTATATGTACCTCATTTTCATTACCCATTTCTTGATTGGAAGTCATTTTTTCCCATTTTCTATTTATCATGAATATATCCGTTAAGGATGACATGAGAAAATATGCCAAAGTGGATGGAGTAAAGCTGATGATGCCTCAACCATACACACAGAATTCAAGGCAATTGAGTAAAGTAGAAGCCAGAGAGGTGGTCCTACCCAGGAAAGAGCAAACCATTTGATTTTCCAGTTCCAAATTATCAGTGCCAAAAGCATACAAATCACATCATAAGAACTCAACAGATTATATTTATGAATATACATGAGTATATGAATTCATATATGCAATAAAAACTAATGAGAAATAGACCAAGAATTTAAGAGAGAGCAGAGAGAGGTATAAAAAACAGTTTGTAAGAAGGTAAAGGAATGGAAAAATTTTGTCATTAAATTATATTCTTAAAAAATAAATATGTAGCTAGTGTTTTTCTGTCCTGCCAGCCGGCTCCAAAATAAACATCAAAAAGTTTATTGTTAATTATGAAAGGTTGGATGATAGCTTAGGCTTGTTTCTAACTAGCTCTTATAATTTAGATTAAAATATATTTTTATTTTATATCTATATTCTACCCTATGAGTTTTAACTCTATCCTCTTTTGTGGGTCCTGCTCTTTCAGCTTCTCTCTTTTCTTTCTTTTTCTTCCCAGCATTCTCTCTGCCCTGAGAATCCTGGCTAGCTATTATTTGTTCAGTTTTTTTTTTATTAAATCAATCAATGTGACATCTTTGCATTGTGTAATCAAATATCTCACAGCAAAGATAAAATAAAATGCAAAAGAAACAAGGAGGCTATAACAACATCAAAAATACAAAATCAACTCTTTGACACTGGACCTACAAATTTTTGGATATGAAACCAAAATATCAGAGCTAGATATAGAATTTTTTCTGTAAGATGTAGACTCAGGAGTATGTAGAAGTTCCGAAACATTGCAGGGTACCATCATTGTTCCTTGATGACCATCAACCCTACACAGTAAGACCTATTTACTGAAGATATTACATACCCTGGATATGGAAAACAGAGAAACCAAACTATAATTGAACTGGAGGTTTTATCTCTGATAACCATTGTTGTTCTTCTGGAGAACTACAGTTCCCAGAATTCCCCAGCGCGACACTTCTCCCAGACGCCCCTGCGTTCACCTTTAAAACCGAGAGTGGCCTCAAGCCGCTCTCTCTCTCTCCCGCTCTCTCCCTCTTCCGCTCTCTCTCCGCTCTCTCCTCTCTCTCCGCTCTCTCCTCTCTCTCCCGTCTCTCCTGCTCTCTCTCCTCCTTCTCTCTTTCTCTTCTTCTCTCTTTCCTCTTCTTTTCGTTGTCCTTGTGTGTGCACACCCCCACCCTTTTGTGTTCCCTCCCCACTAAAGAGCACCCACGTGGGAGCTTTTGTGTCTGTTTTGTCTGTCTGCGTTTGTTCCACTGCGTTCGTCTCCACACACACCCGCACGTAATTTTTAAGAACAAAATTGGTGCGAAACCGGGACTTCCCGTCCGGGCCTTCCTGAGGCCTGGCCTCGGGCCTTTGGCGCCTCCGGAGTGCGGATCTCCTTCCGGGACCGAAGTCTGCAACCAGGACCTGCCTCGATCACCTCCATCTCCAACCGGCACCAACTAATTCGTGAGTTTACCCCACCGGCTACTGGCTCTTTTCTGACCCGCCTAGGGAATGACTGGCCAGCTTTCTCTGGTGCGTTCTGAGTTGAGTGGCCTACCCCCTCCACCCTTGGTTAACTGTACTTCTGCCTGCGAGTGGGGCTTGGTGTCTCGACTTTCCGGCCAGGTTTGGTGTTCCTGGCCCCTCTGCTCTTTTTCCTCCTTTCTCTCTCTTTCTTTCCGGTGCGGGCGCCTCTTCTGGGCTGTACGGTCAGCCCCAAAGGCTTAATCTTCCCCTTCTAGCCGGGATTTTCCCGTGGTCGCTAGGTTAGGGAGATTTTGCCTATAGTGTGCCTTCTGAGTTTTTAGGGACGCCTGGGCTCAGAACGCTTCGTTCGCGGCACTCCTATGTGCCTTTTTAGGGGATTCACCGGTTAACCATGGGAAATAAAAGTTCTAAGCCGATTTTTCCAAAACCCCTGGTCACCTCCTGGAAACCCTTAAGATCAATGCCGTCCCTCCAGAAATACTCTGCTCCCGCCATGGATTGGCAGATGAGCCTCCACCCCTCGAGGGACCGCCCTTCCGCCTCGTCAGTCTTGCGACACCTTGCTTCTCTTCCTTCAACAGGTTCCGGACACCGGAAGGGCTCACCTAAACCTTCGCTTCCCCATGCGCCTCTAACCGTTCCGCCCCAGGTCTCTCTCCTCCCCCGCCGGGGTGAAAGGCGGCTTGGAACTTCTTCGGACTCTTCTCCTCCCCTTTCTGTCCTGCGTTGTCACTAACCACCACTCTCCGTTGTTATTCACCTAAAACACTCTCACCTAAGAATATCAGGTTCCTGAAGCTACAGCAGCTTCCTGCCAGATCTGCCAAAGATAACAGCCCAGAGTTTAATCCTCTGGAATTTCACAACTTTTAATCCTCTGGATTTCACAACTGCTTCTTTTTGGCGTGATCTTCTGATACTAACGTGTCTTTTCCCCTTCAAGCCTCCCAAGTGGACCCTCTCGTGTGGGACACGCAGAATCCCACCGTTGGTAGACACCATTCACCTGTGGTTATCAATTGAAAAACCCCACCGAGTACATCACCCAAGCTCAGTCCCCTCTCTTCCCAAAGCCTCAGAGGCATAAAACCTTTAATCTCTGACCTTTTGAGAAAGGGGTTGCTCCGTCCACCTCTTCCCCTTTAACTCCCCAATATTAGCTGTCAAAAAATCTAATGGAACTTATCGTTTGGTTCAGGACCTCCGGCTCATCAACTCTGCTGTCATGCCGTTACATCCGGTAGTGCCAAACCCTCTCACTTCTGTCTTACATCCCTCCAGGAACCTCTCACTTCTCAATTTTGGACCTGAAGATGCTTTTTTCTATTCCCTCAGTCCTCAGTCCCAAAACATCTTTGCTTTCACCTGGACCGAACCCGATACTAATTTCTCTACACAGCTGCCTGGACCGTCCTCCTCAGGGATTCGGGACAGCCCACACCTTTTTGGCCAGGCCCTGGCCTCTGATCTGCTCTCACTGTCTCTCCTTAAATCAAAACTGATACTCTATGTCGATGACATCCTGCTATGTAGCCCATCTTTGGAGACCAGACGGACTGATACTGCTGCCTTATTAAATTTCTTATCCAAAAAGGGCTACAGAGTCTCTTCTTCTAAGGCCCAATTGTCCACTACTCAGTCTTCAGGTAAGGTAGAACGGACTAACAGTTCTCTAAAGGAAGCTCTCATCAAGATGTCACAGGAACTCCATCTCGATTGGGTAAGACTTCTGCCCCTCGCTCTTCTCAGACTTCGGGCTCTCCCAAAGGGGCCCCTTTTCATTTCACCTTTCGAACTCATGTATGGGCGGCCGGTTTTGACCCCCGGCCTCTCACCGGGAACCTCTCCCCTCCCCGACCACTTGCTCACTCCCCTCCTTTTTCACTTACGCACACTTTTGTGGGACTTCGCTGATCACTCTCTACCTCAGCCTTGTACCAATGCATGTATGCCACCGATTAACATAGGGGACAACGTTCTTCTCTCACCCCCAGGTCAGCGCATCCCATCTCTTTCACCCAAGTGGCAGGGTCTTTTCAGAGTAATTCTTCTAACCCCCACAGCTGCCAAGCTCGAAGGAATCCCTCATTGGATCCACCTGTCACATCTTAAACCATTTGTCTCCACAGCTCGAGATAATCCGTCGTATACGGTAACCCAAACAGGGCCTTGCTCCCTTAAGTTCCAAAAGAAGCCAGACTCAACACCCTCTACTCCAGTCTAAGGGAAACAGTGGCACCATCCACCACTCAATCTTTCTGTGTTCATACATCCTTTTTCAAATTCCTAAATAACCATCCAGTTGTCGTTACAGATCATCAAATACTAAGTCAAGGGCTCAGGGGTAAGCAGATTTTTAACAAAGTTACTTGACAGAACAGGTCACTCATCGAACTACAGCGGTAACTCTTTTAAGACACTTTCTTTAAGCTCCAGGATGCCAGCCCGCCCCACCCAAGCAGATAAAACACAAACGGATCGTTAACGGAATAAGTATCATTTAATTTTTCTTATCATCCTTAACCCCAGACCTCTTAAAACTCTTCCTCCCCCCCATCCCCAAATTTTCCTCAAATCTTTCAGACCTCCTCTCCCTTCAATTTTTTTTTTTTCTACTAATGCTGCTTCTGCCTTCCAGCATCTTAACAATGACCTGGCTACTCAGGAAAAGCCCGACAAATGTGACTTCTTGATCAACCATCTCAGGCGCCAGCGGACCAGACAGAACCAACAGGAACCGACCATCTTGGAATGCCAGCAGACAGGGCGTGACCAACAGGACATGTCAAGATCATCGGACACCCCTGGACCCCTCAACGCCCAAAGCCAGGCATGTCTAGATCATCGGACACCCCTGGCGGACCCCTCAATGCCCAAAGCCAGCAGGAAGCAGTCATGGAGACCGGGCTCGCCCTATTCCTACCCTTTAAGACCCCTCCAATTTTTTTAATAATACCAAAAGGGTGAATGTTGTTCTTCTGGAGAACTACAGTTCCCAGAATTCCAGGCGACACTTCTCCCAGATGCCCCTGCGTTCACCTTTAAAACCGGAGTGGCCTCAGCCGCTCTCTCTCCCGCTCTCTCCCGCTCTCTCTCCGCTCTCTCTCTCTCTCTCTCTCTCTCTTTTCTCTCTCTCTCTCTCTCTCTCGCTCTCGCCCCCCTCTCTCTTTGTTGTCCTTGTGTGTCCCCCCACCCTTTGTGTTCCCTCCCCCACTAAAGAGCACCCACGTGGGAGCTTTTGTGTCTGTTTTGTCTGTCTCGTGTTTGTCTCCACTCGCGTTCGTCTCCACACACACACCCGCACGTAATTTTTTAAGAACAAAAACCATAACCCACAAAGACCAGAAGATGAGGCTTAGACTGATAAAGTTTGGGAGGTGTATAGAAATTGTGGTGGTTTGAATGTAAAGGGCCACAATAGGCTCATAGGTGTGACATTATTGGGATTGTGGTACTGTTGGAGGAATGGGTGGGCTTTGAGGTTTCAGAAGTTCAAGGCAGGCTCAGTGTTACTCTCTGCATGCTAATCCAGATGTAGAACACTGAGCTACCTTTCTAGTACCATGTCTATCTGCATGCAGTCATGCTTTCTGCATGACAGTAATGGGCCAAACCTCTGAAATGGTAAGGCAGTCCCAATTAAATGTTTTCTTTTATAAGATGCCATGGTCACAATGTCTTTTTATAGCAATAGAAACACTAACCAATAGAAATAGGTACTGGGAGTAGGGTATTGGTTTGATAGGTCAGACTATGTTTTTCTGTAGTGAAATACAGAACACTTTGGATCCTTGGACTAGAAAAGTGATTGGACATTTAAGCAGGACTTCATGGAACACCATGGTTGAAGCATTTAAGACATTGGAGCTGAGGGTAATTTGAACTGTAGGGACCATGCTCAAGAGGTTTCAGAAGAGAAGAATATTAATATGTGACTAGAGATTGTTCTTCTGATATTTTGGTGAAAAATGTGGCAGTTTTTTTGGTCTTATCTGAAAAATTTGCCTAAGGCTAAACCAAAGAGATTCAGATTAATTGTATTAGCAGAGAATATTTCAAAATAGGTTGTTATTAATTATGTCATATGCTTATTTGTGGTCATTTGAGGCAAGGCAATAGCACAAGTACAAGCAAGTGCATGCAAACTCAAAATGAGCAAGCAAAATTGTCCAAGACAACGTGTAAGCATACCAAAAGCATGGTAACTAATGACAAATGTTCCTAGCCAAACACAACACAGGAGCAGTGATTGCAAGATTCAAAAGGACTGAGTAGAAACATTCCTGCCACAGCTTAATTTCTCTTACCCAATAAGAACCCCCAACCTGTTTACAATAAAGGGCTTCTGTATTGGATTCTCTCAGAGTTTCTGCATCATCTCACCACCTGCCCCGGGAAACAGGGACCGCAGATGGATGTCATGCATTATGTCCTTTTTGGCAAGCTGAAATATATACATGTAATTATTGACACGTATTCCTCTTTTCTGTATGCTTTGGTTCAAATAGGGCAGAAGGCCATACAAGCTATAAGGCACTAAAATCAGAAGTGTTGGTTATGGGGTTAACCTGGGCAATAAATACTGACAGTAGTCCAACTTATTTTTCCCAAACATCAAAGACTTCTAATAGAGCTAGAAAATCAAACACTCAACAGGGATTCCCTATAATCCTCAAGGTCAGGCTATTGTAGACAGAATAAATTGCTCCCTAAAAGGAGAGCTTGTCAAGGTCATCTCAGAAAATAAAAAGGATCCTCACCAAGCCTTGGTGGAGGTCCTTCCTCTTAAGTTTTTTTCTTTGATTTTGATGAGGAGGGCCTTAGTTTTGCTTATAAACAACTGTCTTCCCTCCCTAGGGAAACCCCACTTCCCTAAATAACGTCTGGCAACCACCTGCCCCCTGTTAAAAAGAGGGCGTGGTTGTGCTTGAGTGTTTCCTCAGAATCAAACCAAACTAATATGGGTGCCACATCAATATATTTGACCAATCATAGACCAGGAAAACATTCCAGACTCCCTACTATGCTAATGCTACTACCCTGCAAAAATTGAACAGCCCATATTTTGGGATCATTGTATTTCTCATATCTAGCCATTTGTTGTTAGGGTAAAAAGGAATTTATTCTTTCGATGAAAGCAACATGGGTTAATGATTTGATAAGAACTAACAAATTTTCCTACAAAAATCCCAGTCAGATGAACAGGCCCATGTTTGGCAATCAGCCCCTTTGTGGAAATCATGCTTGTATAGACTTTAGAAACCCTCCTATTCTTATGAGGAGGCAATTACCATAATGGAACATTTAAGGTCAATAAATCATTTGAAGACTCTGTCCTAATAACACCAAAAACAAATTTTACTTTCAAAGGCACACATGTCTGTGTCAAACTCCCCTTCTTCCTTTTAATAACCAATGCTAACATAGCAGATGTAAACTACACAGCAAGCCTCTGCATGCTGGATGCCTGCTGAAATCCCAAAGAAATCTCTCACATGTTCTGGTACATACTCCCACATTCTTATGGGTGCCTGTCACCAATGTTACCCATTATCACAAGGTAAAGCTTATGAGTCCCACTAGAATAAAGACAGATTTTGGAATAACTACAGCAATCACTGCAGCCATCTTGCTTGCTGCCGCTGGAGGAGCAGTCACTATGGCCTCTCTTATTCAAATAGGAGCCACGGCCAATGCCTTAAACACAGCCATAGAGCAATCATCTGCAGCCTTCAGCACACAATAGTTAATGCTCACTTTCATATGGCCATTATAAATTTACAACAACAAATTTATTAAATGAAATGATACAAACCTTTTGCTTTTTGGTAAGGGACAATTGTGATCCTCAATTTCAGTTCATTTGTTTAACTCCACTGAGTTTCTAACATGTCCTTTGGCCAGACAGCCACCAAGAGATAGATTATTGGGACCATGGAATCAAAAGTTTGTTAAACTAATACAACTTAACACAATTCTGTACATTGGACCTACATACTACGTTACTTGGCCAAGAATGGGATCACATAAAATCTCTGCTAGACCCCTTTAAACATGGTATCTTATGGGAGGGATGGTGGCTCTAATATTTCTGCCTAAGTGTCTCCTCCAGCTAAGATCCTGCCAACAGCAGGTGAAAAAGGCAACACTCCAGGTGTTAATGGCTGTGAAGTGTGCTAGACTAAAACCTCCAAGGGAGGTCGTTCATGCATAACTAACAGCAATACAGGAAGCCATTTAAAGTCCTAGATTTCCTAGAAGCTCTTATTTTGCTTCCAACTTCTTGGGACCTCCCAGGGACTCAAGCCTTTGAGGACTGGAAGTCAAAGACATGTACAAGCCTGTCTGCCAGGCCACCCTAAGACAGGCACAGCCCAAAATGCTGGGACTTCCCTGAAAAAGAGTTATGGAAATTCATATCTCCCACTAGGTCGTCCAATAAAAAATAAATAAATAAAAAGGGTGAGAGAAGGCAGGGAAATAGTGCAAGCACAATCAAGCACATACAAACTTACAATGAGTAAGTAAAATTGTCCAAGACAATCTGTCAGTCTACCAAAACCATGAAAACTAATGACATGATCTCCTCGCCAATCTCAACATACTAGCAGTGACTGCCAACTTCAAAAGGAACAACCAGAATGCTCCTATGGCAACTTAATTTCTCTAACCCCATAAAAATGCCAACGTGTTTACAATAAAGAGTTTCTGTATTGGAAACTGCTGGAGCCTGTGCTGTTTCCTCCACGTCATCTCATCCCTTACGCCCATGGGAAACAGGGACTGCATAACAGAAACAAACCCAGAAAAACTACAGCCAGCTTCATGTAAATCTATAATAAAAAGGGGCAAGGTGAATAAAAAAAATGGAAAATGTAGAGCTCAAGAAGAAAAGGAGTATCAGGAAATGTAAGCAGATTAAATAAAATTTTGATGCTAAGTGGAATACAGGTGGTGACTTTATTGCAAGACCCTACACAGCTAAGCTTCCAACTTATAATATGGAATTTTTAAAAAAAAGTGAAAAGTAAGTAAAGGGAAGCTTAGGACCAAACATTGTTGTGCACACCTTTAATAACAACACTTAGAAGACAGAGGCCAGTGATCTCTGAGTTCAGACCAGACTGGTCTACAAAGTATTTTAGGACACCAAACCTAAGCAGTGAAGGAAACTATCAAAACAGAAAACTAATGGAAATGTATTTGATCAAAAGGAACATTTTCCAGCTCTAGAAAAAGGCAGAACTTGGAAGTTTTGGCCACGAGGTTCTGCTTTAGAGTCAAGTATATAAGAAAAGGGTAATGGAATTTCCCTCCATGATTAAGGAAAGTCCCTAAAGACAAGAACATGGCAGGGCTGTCCCTGCATGGAAGCTCAGAGCAGCCATTGTGTGATTTTGTGAAGGTGAACCTGGCTTTTCTTGGCTATCCCAAGATGATAGAGCTGTCACAATCATGGGATGCCTGATGAGAAAAGCTGCCAACAGGGATTGGAACCAGTCTAAGAGAAAATAATGTGTTAAAGTAAACAAAGCTGTAAGGAGTTGGAGATCTGAAGAATAATCTGACATCACACATACTGTTTAGAGTTTGCTCAGATGTTTTTTGGTCTTGTATTTCCGCATTATGCTCCCTTCCCTTCATTCTGGAATGGTGATGTTTATTTTATGTCATTGTCTGTTGGAACTATGTGATCCATTTTTTTCTTTCCTTTTTCTTTTTATAAGGCTTACAGTTAAGAGATTTCTATGAGTCTCTGAAGAAACTTTTGACTTTTAAACATAGTTGGGATTGTTACAGACTATGAGAACTATTTTTTAAAGTTTTATTCTTCTTTCATACATTACATCCCAACCACAGTTTGCTTTCCCTCCACTACTCCCAGTTCCTCCACCCACTTCCCTTTTTCCCCAGATCAATTCCTCTTCTGTTTCCTTTACACACACACACACACACACACACAAATAGTAGTTACCACAGGTATAGCTCCTGAACATAGCATAACAACATACAATAAGTCTGGGCACAAATACTCATATCACAGCTGGGCTTGACCACGTAGGATAAAAGGGATCTGAAGTGCCTGCTACCCTCACTGCTGTTAAGTCCACCAGAACACTAACCTACACAGCCATAAGATATATGAAGAGGACCTAGCTTAAACTCAGAGTCTATACCTGTCACTTCAGTTTCTGTGAACTCCTATCAGGCACACTTAGTTGATTTTGTGGACTGTGTTCTTGAGATGTCCTTGACCACTCTAGCTTCTACAACCCTATCTTCCCTTCCTCTTTGGGGTTTCCCTGGGTACACCTTGCGTTTGGCTGTGAGTCTCTGCATTTACTCCCAGTGCTGGATGAAGCTCTTTTTATTATAATTGATTGGGCTAGGCACTGATCTGTGAGTATAGCAAAATACGATTAAGAATCATTTCACTGACTATTGTTTTTATTGACAATAAAGTTTCATTCTATCCTGAGTCTCTGGGCTATGCTGTTCTGATTTCTGGCCATCTAATTTGTGTCACACCTAGGATCTTTAGTATGGTCCTCAAGTTGAACTAGTATTTGATTGACAACTCCCCCAAGTTTAGTGCTACTATTAATTCAACAAGAATTGCAGCCAGGAATGATTGTAGGTTGAAGATTTTGTAGCTGGATTGATGTCCCGTTCCCACTGCTAGAAGAAAATTAAAACCTCTTTGACATTCCATCTTACACCTGTCAGAATGGCTAAGATCAAGAACACAAGTGACAGAACATGCTGGTGAGGAAGTAGATAAAGGAGAACCCTCCTCCACTGCTGGTGGGAGTGCAAACTAGAATAGTCACTATGGAAATAAGTATGACAGTTGCTCAGAAAATTGGGAATCAATCTATCTCCCAGCAATATCACTCTTGGACCTATACCCAAAGGAGGCTCTGTTCTACCACAAGTATACTTGCTGAACCATGTTTATTGCAGTTTTATTTACAGTAGTCAGAAACTGAAAACAACCTGACTGTCCCTCAAACAAAGAATGGATAAAGAAAATGTATTACATGTACACAATGGACTATTAGCTGTTTAAAATGATGGCATCATAAAAATTATAGGCAAATAAATAGAACTAAAACAATCATTCTAAATGAAGTAACTCAGCCCCAGAAAGATAAACATGGTATATACTCACTCATAAGTAGATATTAGTTGTTAGGTAAAGGGTAATCATGCTACAGTCCACAGACACAGAGAGTCTAAATAACAGGGAAGAATCAGGGCATGCAAGTATATTCCTGGGAAGGGGAAATAGAATATATTTTGCAGGTGGACTTGGGGTGAGGGGGAATGGGTGCAGGAGTGAGCCAACTATGGGGCCTTTTGAAGTTGAACTAAATGAATTTTGTATCATGATATGGGAACAAATGCATTTCTAGCACCTAGACGCGATCCAAATTTATAAGTAGGGAGATCACAGATTCTGTTAGAAAATCTACTACTGATGTTTTCCCAAATGGGCATGCAGTTAAATGCCTTCTAAACATTTGTGTTTACACATCTGGCCTAGTTTATTGCTCATTCTTGGCCATAGAATTCATATTAGGCAATTAGCATATCAAAGCAGGTGATCAAAATCTTGGGAAAACAATATGAGAATAACCAGTATCTGAGGAATTGATGTCAAATAAGACATCACTGACATCCATTCTGAAGCTGAGGAAACAAACTGGAAGGGGCGGATGGATTTTGGGAACTGAAGAATGGGAAGTAAGTAATTCAGTGCACATGGTCTTCTCAATTATACATATATAATCAAGAACACAGAGCAGAAACTGGAGAGATAACTCAGAGGCTAAGAGATTAAGGG
>CADCXT010006005.1:0-32175 GCA_902806775.1 Microtus agrestis
GATGAATGGATACAGAAAATGTAGTATGCTTACTCAATGGACCATTACTCAGCCATTAAAAAGTGTTATCATGAAGTTGGCAGGTAAATGGATGCTGCAAGAAAAAAATCATCCTGTGTGAGGAAACCTAGAACCAGAAAGGCAAATGAGGTAATTATTCTATTTGAATATTACTTGTTAATTCATTGATATATAAGCTATAAACTATATAACCACAGAGGTTAGATATAAAGTAGAGGACTCAGGTGGGGTAAGAAAAACAGATCTGCCTAGGGAGAAAAAATTGAATAGATACTTGTGGACCAATGAGGGTGTGACTGGAATGAGAGGAACAAACTAGGAATGGTTGAGTGAGGGTAAAAGGAAGATATGGGGAGGAACACCAACAACTAAGAAGTCATATGAAAACCAAATATAGTAGAAACTTTCTAATATATGTACATGTATGAATTCAATCTAAATAAAACTGTCAAATAATATGAAAGATAGAGAACCAATAGGATATCTCTAGTCACCAAATGAATCTTCCAGTACTGAGGATGGATTACATCTAATTGAGTTGTTGGTCAAAAAGGTCTCATGGGAATCCCCAAACCACACAAGTTATTGACAAATATATTGCTTGCTCTCCACAAATTGATGGTAAGGCCCTTTGCTAACAACAATACATATATAACACACGAAACACAGAGAAGTTGAACTGGTGCTAACCTAGAGTCTTTACCCCTATGGACTAGTGTTTGTGGTACTGGAATGTACCCTAAAAAAGGAGAAATATAAATGCTGATCAAATTACAAATTACAAATCTTTTGGTGACCTGCCTGCAAAATGCTCTGGTGTCACAAAGCTTGTAGGGGTAAAAAACTGAAATCTGATTTAAGTCCATCTCCATGAGATAAAATTCTTCTCTGACATTACAAACATAGCCAAGAATATAAGGCTAGACAGGCCAGGGACATAAGGGATAAATAAACAGTATTGTTCCATTAAAGGAACATAACATTAAAATGACTCCTAATGACATTCTGTTATACTCATAGATCCGTGTCTTGTTCAGCCAGTTAAAAAAGCATCATGAGGATTGAACTAATACAGAGACCCACAATTGAACAATGGACAGAGAGTGATAGACCTCTGAACAATCAGGTTTAAATTGAATGTCTCCATAAAATTCATCTTAGGGTTCAGGGAACTCTGTTCAAGAAGAGGAAAGAAGAGTGTAAGGGTCAGTGAGTCTGAAGGACACCAAGGAAACAAGATGATCTAAATATTACAAGATTGATGCACATATGAACTCATAGAGACTGTGATGGC
Source organism: Microtus agrestis (assembly GCA_902806775.1). Classification (NCBI taxonomy): domain Eukaryota; kingdom Metazoa; phylum Chordata; class Mammalia; order Rodentia; family Cricetidae; genus Microtus; species Microtus agrestis. The sequence goes on from CADCXT010006005.1 coordinate 1,316, forward strand.
ATATACCTACATGGTTCTGCACCTGATGAGGTCCAAGTGCTGAGATGAGAAGTGGACACATGACTCATCCCTAAACCTGAAACTATTTCCAATTGATAACTGGTTACTCATCAAAATTTATTTTCACCTAGGGAGTATCACTAGGGAAACAAATCTCTCTTCTTTTCTTTTTTATTGTGTTCATTGAGCCATATGCTTTTCTCCACTACCTTCCCTTCTTCCCCTTCTCCTTCTAATCTTCCACATGATCCCTACACTCCCAATTTCCTCAGGAGATGTTGTTTTTTTCTACTTCCGATGTAGATTAGATCAGGTATGTATTCTCGGGGTACTTTTTGTTGTCTAGGTTCTCTGGGATTGTGAATTTTAGGCTGTTTTTTCTTTGCTTTATGTCTAAAAGTCACTCATGAGTGAGTACATATGATATTTGTCTTTCTGGATCTGAATTACCTTACTCAGATTGAAGTTTTCTAGGTCCATCCATTTGCTCACAAATTTCAAGATATTTTTTCCCATTGTGTAGTACTCCATTGTAACATATCTTTACCCATTCATTGGTCAAGAGTCATTTATGTTGCTTCTAGGTTCTCAATAGAACAAGAAATGTTACTATAAACATAGTTGAGTACATGTCCTTGTGGTATGATTGAGCATCCTTTGGGTATATACCCAAAAGTGGTATTGCTGGGTCTTGAGGTAGGTTGTTTCCTAATTTTCTGACAAATTGCTATACTGATTTCCAAAGCAGCTATACCAGTTTGCACTCCCACCAGCAATGAAAGAGTGTTCCCATTATGCCACATTCTCTGCAGCATAAGCTGTCATCAACATTTTTGATCTTGGCCATTCTGGCAGGTGCAAGATGAAATCTCAGAGGTTTTTTTTTTGTTGTTGTTGTTGTTGCTTCCAGGTTCTGGCTATTACAAATAGTGCTTCTATGAACATAGTTGAACAAACGTTTTTATAATATGATTGGGCATCTCTTAGGTATATTCCCAAGAGTGGAACTGCAGGATCCTGAAGTAGGTTGACTCCCAGTTTCCTGAGAAATTGCCACACTGATTTCCAAAGTGGTTGCACAAGTTTACATTTCCACCAACAATGGGTGAGTGTTCCCCTTACTCCACATCCTCTCCAGCATAGGCTATCATTGGTGTTTTTGATTTTAGCCATTCTGAGAGGTGTAAGATGGTATGTAAAATTGTTTTGATTTGCATTTCCCTGATCGCTAAGGAGGTTGAGCATGACCTTAAGTGTCTTTTGGTCAATTGAACTTCTTCTGCTGAGAATTCTCTGTTCAGTTCAGTACCCCATTTTTTAATTGGGTTAATTAGAGTTTTAATGTCTAGTTTCCTTAGTTCTTTATATATTTTGGAGATCAGACCTTTGTCCGATGTGGGACTGGTGAAGATCTTCTCCCTTCAGTAGGTTGTCTTTTTGTCTTAATGACAGTGTCCTTTGCATTACAGAAGCTTCTCAGTTTCAGGAGGTCCCATTTATTCATTGTCGCTCTTATTGCCTGTGATACTGGGTTTATATGTAGGAAGTGGTCTCCTGTTCCCATGTGTTGCAGACTACTTCCCACTTTCTCTTCCATCACGTTTTCAATGTGGTCAGATTGTGTCAAAAGAGAGATTCAATATCAAGGTACAGAAACCATTCACTCATGAGTTTCAACTTTCCTTAATTATTTTCTTCAATTTCTCAGTTTGTGCATTTCTTAAAAATTAAGCTCATTTATCTTTTGCATAATCCCAGGGCAGTCTGACCCTTAATTTTCATTAGTTTGAGGCAACTGATTTGGACTCACTCTCTCGGAATGACCTTTGGTGACCAGTGCAGTACCACCACCCCAGAACTCTGTGTTGAGTACACATATTCCAGGGAAGATTCCATTATACAAAAAAGCCTTGTAACAATTTTACTTCACATTGTATTTACAAATTTGTTTGTAAATTCAAGTAATAGTTAATTACAGACATTTTTCTGATGTGAAATGCCATATTGTTTGAATTTACCATATATATTTTTGAACAATATGTGTTTAATGGACATCTATATCTGCTTTGCTACAGTAAATTATTTGTTTACATATTTACTGTGCATGTGCCTGTGTCTTAGGATGGGGGTCACAGATGTGCCACAGCACATGTGCACAGGGCAGAGAATAATTTGTGGAAGTGGTAAAAGGAGAAAACTAATACCCACAAATTATGTGCTCACGGGAATCCTTAGGTTTCTTTTTGCTCTGAGTGATTAATACTAATGGTTTTACAAAAAGCTTATTTAAATTTTTTTCACTCACTGTCTTTTGACCAGATCTGTCCCCTGCTGACTGATTGTCCCAACATCGTCATACATCTGTTAATCTGTCTGTCTGTCTCTCTTATCTTTTCCTATTTAAAAAAAAAGAAAGAAAGCAACAAAAAGACCAAAAAGAAAAACCAATCAGACAAGAAAAAGAAAATCAATAAGAAAGTGAAACAAAAAGCAGAAAAAAATAAACAAAACAAATAGATTCTACTTTGTGTGGCATATGCTGCCATTTACCTTATTAATCTTGGCTATTTTGACTGGTGCTATAGAATATTAGTTAAAGGCGTGCTATACTCTTTTATGATGTGGAACATTTCTTTAATGATGTAAAGATGTGTTACATTTTTTGTGCTGCCTTTATGTATCTTTATGAAGCTGTGTTACTTTGCTTTTCTAAAAGACCTGATTATTCTAATAAAGAGCTAAACTAATAATAGCTAGGAAAGTGAGGAACAGGCAGGGATACCAGTTAGGAAGAATAAATAGGAGGAGAAAAGGGGAAGAAGGGGAATGAGAAAAGAATAGAGGAAATATCAGGGATTCTGTATTATTTATATTCAGTACTTGTAGTTCTTCATACTGTAGATACTAACATTTTATGAGATATATAACTGGTAAATATTTTTCCCATTTTGCAAACCATATTTTGTATATATATATGCCATATATATAATATATGGCATATTTTGTATGCCATAGGTTTGGGCATGTTGTGTTTTCTTTTGTTTTTAATTTTATAAAGATTTTTGATTTAATTCTTGATTCTATTTTGATCCAATTTCCATTCAGTAGTGATTTATTCAATTTCCATTAGTTTGTATATTTTCTGCCTTTTCTATTGCTATTGTTATCCATATTTAATTCATTATGGTCAGATAGGATACATAGTAGTATTTCATTAAAACAGATATACATTGAGGTTTGCTTTGTGGAGAATTTTGTAGAAAGTCCCAAGGGGTACTGAGAAGAAAGTATATTCTCTAATTTTTGGATGAACTATTTTTTAGATATCTGTTATTCCCCTTTGATTTATGACATTATTTAACTCCACGGTTTTTCTGTTTAGATTTTTTCTTAATTACCTTTATATTGCACAGAAGCCACTCACTATCTCTGTATTATGATTGCTATATGACTTTAATTGTAGTAGTTTTCTTTGATGAACTTAAGTACCCTTATGCAATATCCTTTTTTGTTGGATTTTTCCTTTGATATAAGCATAGTATCTATCCCAATCTCTTCTAAGGAGTTTTAGTTTCAAATCTGTTTTGTCAGTTTCTTAGTTTGGGTTTTTATTCCTGTGAAGAGACACCATGGCCACGGCAACCCTTATAAAGAAAACATTGAAGAAAGAAATTGAAGAGGATACCAGAAAATGGAAGGATCTCCCTTGCTCTTGGATTGGGAGGATCAACATAGTAAAAATGGCAATTCTACCAAAAGCAATCTATAGATTCAATGCAATCCCCATCAAGATCCCATCAAAATTCTTCACTGATCTTGAGAGGACAATAATCAACTTTATATGGAAAAACAAAAAACCCAGGATAGCCAAAACAATCTTATACAATAAAGGAACTTCTGGAGGCATTACCATCCCTGACTTCAAACTCTATTACTGAGCCTCAGTAATGAAAACAGTGTAGTATTGGCATAAAAACAGAGAAGTAGACCAATGGAATCGAATAGAAGACCCGGATTTAACCCACAAACCTATGAACACCTCATTTTTGATAAAGGTGCTAAAAGTATACAATGGAAGAAAGAAAGCATCTTCAACAAATGGTGCTGGCACAACTGGATGTCAACCTGTAGAAGAATGAAAATAGACCCATATCTATCACCATGCACAAAACTCAAGTCGAAATGGATCAAAGACCTCAATATCAATCTAAACACACTGAACCTGATAGAAGAGAAAGTGGGAAGTACCCTACAACAGATGGGCACAGGCGATTGCTTCCTAGTTATAACCCCAGCAGCACAGTCATTAAGGGCAACATTGAATAAATGGGATCTACTGAAACTGAGAAGCTTCTGCAAAGCAAAGGACACTGTCACTAAGACAAAAAGGGCAACCCACTGACTGGGAGAAGATCTTCACCAACCCCGCATCAGACAAAGGCCTGATCTCCAAAATATATAAAGAACTCAAGAAACTAGACTTTAAAGTGTTAATTAACCCAATTAAAAAATGGGGCACTGATCTGAAGAGAGAATTCTCAACAGAAGAAGTTCAAATGGCCAAAAGACACTTAAGGTCATGCTCAGCCTCCTTAGAGATCAGGGAAATGCAAATCAAAACAACATTGAGATATCATCTTACACCTGTCAGAATGGCTAAAATCAAAAACACCAATGATAGCCTTTGCTGGAGAGGCTGTGGAGAAAGGGGTACCCTCATCCATTGCTGGTGGGAATGCAAACTTGTACAACCACTTTGGAAAGCAGTGTGGCGGTTTCTCAGGAAATTCGGGATCATCCTACCCATGGACCCAGCAATGCCACTCTTCGGAATATACCCACGAGAGGCCCGATCATATGACAAGGACATTTGTTCAACTATGTTCATAGCAGCATTATTTGTAAAAGCCAGAACCTGGAAACAACCTAGATGCCCTTCAATGGAAGAATGGATGAAGAAAGTGTGGAATATATACACATTAGAATACTACTCAGAGGAAAAAAACAATGACTTCGCGAATTTTGCATGCAAATGCATGGAAATAAAAAACACTATCCTGAGTGAGGTAACACAGACCCAAAAAGATGAACATGGGATGTACTCACTCATAATTGGTTTCTAGAGATAAATAAAGAACCTTCATCTGACGATGGATGGAGATAGAGACAGAGATCCACACTGAAGCACCAGACTGAGCTCCCAAGGTTCCAATGAGGACCAGAAGGAAGGAGAATATGAGCAAAGAAGTCAGGACCACAAGGGGTGCACCAACCCACGGAGACAGTGGGGCTGATCCACTGGGAGCCCACCAAGGCCAGCTGGACTGTGACTGAAGGAGCATGGGACAAAACCGGACTCCTTGAATTTGGCGGACAATGAGGGCTGCTAAGAGGCCGGGTAAGGTGGCACCGGGTTTTTTTTTCCCATTTTATTTTGTTTATTTTATTTTTCTCCATTAACAGCTTCAACTGGGTGTGGGGCAACAGAACCATTCCCAGCACAACCATGGGTGTGGGGTTCCCCGCAGTCTCCCAAGGGCGATGGTTCCTGCAATGATCTCTAGGGGGAAACGCCTCCCAACAGATCCCCTCCCAGACTCACAGAAAGAATATTGATTTGCAGTCCTCTACATGTGCTGATAATTGGAAACAAATCCAGCATCCAAGAGGTACCCCAATACTTTTCTCTATATTTATAATACATGAGACCATGCCCAAAGTGGGGTGGTAACTTAAAGGCTATTGGCTGAAGGATTTCTTACAGAACCTTCCACTTTTGTCTAAACAAGAGAGTTCTAAGCCTAATACAAAGCTATTTACAATAAAAAAATTCAAGTATTGTCCAGGGAAAAGAAGACGCAAAATCATACAAAAAAATTAGAATTACAACGTTCATGCACAACATCAAACAAGAAATATATGCTAAATGTTTTTATAGTTATCTTATGCTAAGTATTATATTAAAATGGTTTAATGTTAAAAATACAAAATTATAGGCACAAATATTGGGGAAATCTTAGTCATAAGGGGAATTAACTATGGCTATCTAGACTTTAACTCAATCAAAGACCCGAGAAGGGAAATAGTATTACTTGAGTAAACAGAAAGTGCAATCAAGCAACTTCCAAAAGATGCAAGAAATGACAGAGACAACTGGCTACCTGGTAAATCACCCAAAGTCTTGTTTGCAAAGTTGGGGTAACCAACTTTGGCTAAGGCCTAGAGTTTCTGACAGACTATTTTTTAGAGGCAGGGAAATTTGAAAAAAAACTTTCTATGTAATTATTCAGATCTGGGCAGCCAAGAACGAAAGATCAGTCCCTGCTTACATCTATGTAGGCACAGCTCAACTTCTCCATGTTCACTGAGGAGTATGGATGTTGTCCTCCACAACGGGGCCACACTATCTGTTTTCAGAGAGCAACCATTACCCTTAGTATCAGCTCGTGTTGTTTGGTATCTCCATGGGACGCCCTGACCAACACATCATTTCTATGCAACTCAGTATCTCCACTGAAGCCTGGTTACAAAAGATGCCCAGTTGAGGTTCCCAAATTACCTAGTAATAGGAGTTCTCATTAGGATCGCAGTCATAGATCATAGGGAAGAGGATGAAGCTGGATGACTACCTAAAACCAATTAAAATGTTAACACAAATTAAAACAAAGATTTACATGTAGAGATTTTAGGGTTTTTTTTTGCAATTGAAAATATTTTCTTCTCTTGTATAATACACCCCTAACACTTTTCACTTTTCACACCTCCCCGCTTCCCTCACTCATATCAACTTTCTTTTCTTTTCATCTTCAGAAAAGAGAAGGCCTCCAAGAGATGACAACCAAACAAGATACAGTAAAACAAGGCAGAAAACCCTTTTATTGAGGCAATGGTGAATATCGCTAACAGCGCACGTTGATAGTAGGACACAGTCTCTCTCTCTCTGAAAACTGATAGTGTGGCCACATTGCTGAAGACAACATCCATACAGCTCACTGAAGATAGAGAGGTCAAGCTGGTGCAATCATGGAGACTTTGCCCCTGTGTTCTAGTCTCTTTAATACTCTGCAGGCTATGGAAAGAGATACTTGGACCAAACCCACCCACAAAACACTCCACTTAACACTCTATCCTGCCTGTGAGATGTGCTGGAGGAATTTTGGTGTAAAACTTGTGGGGGCAGCCATCGAATGATTTGGAGAAACTTTCAGAGTTTTAGAAATAACATTAAATGTACAAGAAACTAAAGGAAATCCTGATACACTTTGTCAACACTAAAACATTTTTGTTCAAGAGAGTGAAGAGAAAACCCATAGAATAGAGAAAATATTAACAAATTGTATATCAAATGATGTACTAATAGTGAGAATATATAGGTAGAAAACACTTCATCAACAGAAATCGATAAAACAACCAAAAGTGCCAACTGCAAATGGACAAGAAGCTTCAATAGACACTTCTCAAAAGGATGATCAAATTACCAAAGAAACAAACAGGAAAGCACATTTATTTCTGGGAAAATCAATAATGGCAGATATACCACTTCATGTATATTAGAGTGGCATAAATAATTTTGCTCTAAAATATTTGTGAGTTTGTTGAGAAACTCAACTATCCTGTATTACAAATGGAAATATAAAATTCTACAATGTTCTAATATTTGGACATTTCCTTAAAATTCAATCATAATCACTATAGGACCTAACAATTTCAGTTCTGTGTATGTATCTAATATAAATGATAACAGGAATTCAAATAGTAAGTTCTGAGTTTTCCAAGTAGGAAACAATAGAAATGAGTTAAATGGTTAATAGGCAAAATTTCATATATTGTCATGACAAGAAATGGATTACTCAGGCATCTTTTAGCATTAGACATCCTTCAAATTAGGAGTAAATAATTCACAACACAAAGGGAAACTGACAGTGTGGCCTCATTATGTATGATTATGATTCCACTTATAGGAAATATTTACAAGAAACCAAGATGATAGTGAGGAATAAATGTCAAAATAGTTTGGTTTTTTTGCTGGGGTTTGATAAAAGCATTCTTAGTTTCAGAGGTGATGATGGGCAACAGCAATTTGCATGTACTAAAAGTCTACTGAAAAGCATTTTGCATATACTAAAAGTCACTTTAAAGCCTTAAGATGGTAAGCCATTTTTCTCCCTCCCTCCCCTCTTCCCTTGCCTGTGTTTGTGTTTATGTTTGTATATGGCAGGGGAAGAGGGTAGGGAGAGGAAAGAGGGAAGAGGTACAGAGAGAGTTTGATTCAGTGGATCTAACTCAGGTCCTTGTGCATGCTAGACAAACACACTACAACTTAGCTATAGCTGAATCAGTAAAAGTGTATCAGAAATGTCAAAGAAAACCTTCACACAACTTTTGTATGTGTTATTTATATATAAAGCAAGGGTAACAGATGCCAAATAAGTTAATAATTTAGGAATGTATTTCATCAATGAAGAGTTGATGATGATAAGACACTGGATTAACATTGACATGCAATGGCATTACTAAGCCATGGAACATTCTTCAGATTCAGACAGAAAATTGAAAGATGTTATCACTGTACTTAAGTTGTGATTTACCCGTGTTGAGTATATCTATACAGAGATACAAAAAGACATTACAATCAATTTTAACTAGTAAACACTGATATTTATATATAGAATTAATAAATATAAAATTATATTGATAATATCACTTTGCACTTAAAGTCTTACAAACCAATGATAGATAATTCATCATAGACTTTTTAAATTAATAGAAGTTCAAAAGAGATAAATCCACAATTTCTCATGTAGAAATAAATATAAAATTATCTCAACTGTATATGGCAACAAATTTTAGTAAATTACCACTCCCCTGCTATTATAGTCATCAGAAACTTTTATTAAACATTTTAAATATATTTTAGGTAAAAATTTTTCATGACCTGAACTCCTACAATTATACTTTATACCATCAATTATCATTTTCAGTATAGAGACAATTACAATAATTTTAAATGTGTCCTAATTAAAGAGCCCAGGTGTGTTGGCACAATGACATGAGTTGTATAATTCAAAAATGAAATGATGAAATAGTTCAGAATTTTGGCTCACTGGATATCTAAGTACATTATTAAATGACAATGAAATTTGTTCTGTGTTCACATTTCAGTTTAACTATCAAACAATTTTTAAAGGACATGAAATAAACATCTCCAAATAAGGTATGTGGTCATTATTAGATAAATACCTTACTCATTCTACAATATAATTACCCAGAGACTCTAGATAAAAGTAAAAGTGGTTATTTAAAATATTAAAATACACAGATACTTTAATATCTGATATTGGTATATTTACCAGAATCTAGGGTTAAAAGGTGTACCTTCCATGGTGTACGATCATGAAAATAGAATGGTTACTTTGACTTTAATATATCTATTTTTCTTAGTTGGTATCGAGATGAGATTTGAAGTACTTAAATGAACTATAAGTTCTTATGTGGGATTGTCTAAATCATAATTTTTACAGTTATTTCTTGCATAATTTCTGTTTAATCAATTTATCACTGAATACTTGCATAGATCATAATTTGATAAGCATTGTTCTCTTAGATATTGGAGTGTTATTTCTCTTTTTCTATATATTCCCTCACATATCAGAAGCCAGTTACTAATATCTCTAGCATATTTTAATTAAGAAATTTTAATACAATATATTTTGGTCATTTTTTCCTCACCTGCCACTGTTCACAGATCCACCCTACCTCCACGCTCACCTAACTTAAGGTTCTCTCCCTCCCTTTCTGTCCCTCTTCCTCTATTTCTCTCTGTATTTGTCTGTTTGTCTGTCTGTCTTTCAAGAAAACAAAGAAAGAAACATAAAAAATTACCAAACCACCATATTTTTTTGTTTGTTTTGATCCTTAGTGATTTTGCAGCTGAAAATCACATTTAGCTTGGGCTCATGTTTCAAATTCATGGCAAGAGGAGTAATTATTTTTTCTTTGTAGTTTAATTATGAAGAAGTTGTTTCCTTTGAACTACAAGCAATTATCAATCCCCCTAGTAAGTGAAGAGAGGCCACACTGGACTCTCGATACAGAAGTGCATGCTTGAAGGCATTTGTTTTAATTTCCTGAAGGACAATGAGTACAAGCAACAGAGAGGCAGCCTTTTCACCTTCATCTTTAGGTCTGGAAAGTATTTTTGTTTATAGGCATTTAAAGTTAGACCTGTGTGCCAGGACACAAGTACTCTGACGCAATTGTTTTCATGATGAAAAACTCATGAACCCTTGATCCAAGAGTGTTCTGAGGACTCTACCTGTGAGCTGCTCTTGCCTCCTACACTTACTCATTTTCTTTGCATTTACTGGCTTAATTGTTTAGCTGCAGCTATGACGTGGTGAGCCAACTGATGCTCTCTAACCTCATGCCCCTGTGCTGTCTACTTTTTCCCTCTGGTTGTCCTTCTGTTTCAAAGTTTTACGATTTTTTTTTGAAATAAAGTTGTTTGTCATTGATTCTTCTGGTAAGATTTAAGTTAATGTTTCCTTTTTCAATATTTTTCAAAATCTCATATATGAGATATATGGTTTGGCTTTGAAAGTTGTAGAAAATAAGTAGGTATATTTCTGCCTTCAATTATCTGTCAGAAAATTTAAGCCTGAGATATGTTTCAGCCCTTTTAACGAATTTCCAAAGACACATTTCCAAATACTTCACAGTAGTTTAGAAAAATTTCCACTGGAAGCAATTTATTTTATTTTTGATTTATTACATTTTGAGTGTGTGTGTGAGTGTGTGTGTGTGCATGCCTGCATGTGTGTGTGTGTGTGTGTGTGCCCACACACATGTACACAGGCAATCGGTCAGTGTTACGGATTTTCTTTTGCCTTTTATTTTACTGTTTGAAGCAGGTTTCTCCCTAAAGCCTGACCTCAGTGTTTTGACTCCAGTGAATCTTCCTCTTTATGCTTTCCCAGAACTGAGATTACAGGTGTGTTCTGCAATGCCTGGCTTTTTTACATGGGTGATAGGGATCTTCAATCAGGTCCTCATGTTGGTATTATAACTGTTTTACACACTGAGCCATATCTCCAGTCCTTGGATTCAGGGAACCACTTAGTTGTTTATGTGTGTGTGGGGTGTGTGTGTGTGTGAGAGAGAGAGAGAGAGAGAGAGAGAGAGAGAGAGAGAGAGACAGAGACAGAGACTGTGTTTGTCTTTATGTATTTTGTGCATAAAAATAAAAGGAGTTATATGCACTTTTCATTTAATAGACCTAGCCACATGAATAAATGGGCTTTACATACTATACTATGTGCTACTACATTCACACTTCTTTTTTCAGTAGTTCATTGCATTATGTGCTGAAAACCATTTAAGGTTAAATTTTGTTTGAGACAGGGTTTTGTAGCCCTGATTGTTCAAGAACTCACTATGTACTACATGTTTAATTTGAAGTGGTAACAACCTTTCTAACTCTGTCTTCTGAGTGCTGATCTTATGGGTATGTGCTACCATGCTCAGTTTAATGCTAAAATAATAGGTCATATATTTATTGAACGTGTTTTCACAAATTATTAACTTCTCCAATAGATATTACTGATGATTAAAAGTGTCTTCTAAGCACTTTTGGTTCAATTGCTACACTGGATTTCCAATGCAAATCTTATCATTCTGTAGTCATTCTGTAGTAATAAAAGTGAAAACTAAGTGATCTGTAATATTACATAAAGTTTTTCATAGAAAATTTGTTTTTTCACCACTAAATATTTAACAAAGTATTGTTTTTGTTCAAATAACTACTGCATTATACAAGAAATACTAACCTTTTCCTTATTATAGTTTAATATTTTTGATGAGAATTGAAGTGTTGCAGGATATTTCATTAAATTATTAAAATTTTAATGAGAATTTTCTTTTTAATTCTTTTAACATTTATTGATTCTTTGTGTATTTCACATCATGAATCTTGATTCCACTTATATCTCTGCACCCTTGCATCTGCCCTCTGCCCTTGTAACCCCCGTCCCAAAACAAAACAAAATAAAACAAAACAACCAAACAAACAAAATTAAAAAAGGAGAAGATGCTCATTGTGGAAGCTGTGCTGTGTTGTGTTGAGTTACATAGTTTACCCTTCAATTCACTCATCTTAACTTGTAAGTGTTCATTGCTATGAGGTTTGGTTCGAGGCTTCTGGCTTCTGCTACACTATTGATAATAGGGGCTCCTCTTGGATATCCTGTTGTTCTGTGTTGGGGACATCATGCAGTTTTAGATATGTAGGTTAATCCCCTTCACATTCTCCAGCAGTTCATAGATGAGGTGGCTGTTGGGGTGGGCCAACTCCTAGTCCTGATTCTGGGCCTGGATGATAGCTGGGTTGGTCAGTTTATCAGATTTCCTTCATTGTCACTACCCAGGTGAATTGTCCAACACTGTCTCAGTTTAATTCACCCTATGCAGCCTGTAGCAAGAAGTGTGGTTAATTCTCCTGTTTGCTGGTCCTCAGATCTGCCTCACCCACACTTACACCACCAGGTCCGGCTCTCCTTTTTGCCCAGGTGAGGTGCAAGACCCTCTCTTTCAATTGCTGTAGGGGGCATTGGCAAGGAGTAGTCAGATTTCCTGCTCTCATATCCTCAGGGCTGACTTACCTGTACCCCCAAACAACAGGATCAACTTAATGTGCTGCCCAGTCAGGGTGCAGAACTGCTGTCTTGTGTGCTGCATCAGGTGAGGTACAGGGCTAGTTCTCCCACTTTCATAACCCTAGGGCCAGCTCTCCCACCTGCTACAGGTGGCAATGGGTAAGGGGAAGAGAGCAGGCATCCTTTTCTAACACATGCCACCACATACCAGATGAGTTGGGCAGGTTGAGGAATTTCTAGGGTTCATATGAGAGCAGAGAAAAAGTAGTACACAGAAAATCTTGTAATTCTTATTATCTCTTAATGAGCAAAATGGATTCTAACAGATCTCTGTTGGTGATGAGAATTTGACAATGAAATAAGGTTAAGAGTTCCCAGGGAAGACCACACCAACTGGTTATCCAATTCTAATTGATCAGTCCTGAAAAAAAATACATGCAAGTAATTATATAGACTGACTAGGTTATATTTAAGCATATGTATGCTTAAACATATATGTTATCTATGCTTTAATATAGCCTATATATATGGATGTAACCACAATTAATGAAAAATGCCATGAATTTGAGAGAGAACAAGGACAGATATATAGAAGTTTTGGAGAGAGGAAAAGGAAAGAAGAAATGATGTAAGTATATTATCACTTCAAACCTTAAATATCTATTAAAAATTATTGATGAGTATTTCTTACTTCAATTTTTGTTCACACAAGTTCTGACCGATTCCTTATTTTCTAGTTTTTAAATCATAAAGGTTTCATGAACATATTACTGAAAAGTAGAAGCATTGATTTTGTATTGCACATAAGATTTTTATTAAATTCTATTATATTTATTTTTGTTGAATTATTTCATTTTTAATTGAAGATAAATTCTTTTCTAATATCTTGTTTATAGTTCCCCTCCCTCTACTCCTCCCAATTCCTCCTCTCTTCCCCTTCAGGTCCATTCCATTTCTACTTCTTATTAGAAAGAACTCTAAAAGGTATGAACCAAATATCACAAAATAAAATATAGTAAGATGAAGCAAGAGTATTCATATCAAAGTTACACAGCAACTGAAGAGGCAGAAAAGAGTCCCAATAACAGGCAATAGGATCAGACACCCACTCATTCTCCCAGTCAGGATTCCCATAAAACTACTAAGCTAAAAACTGTAATCTATACACAGAGGATGTGGTGCAGGCCCATGTAGGCCCTGTGCTTGCTGTTTCAGGCTCTGTGAGCTCATATGCACCTTGCTCACTTTTTTTTGTTTTTAAATTTCTTTTATTTATTTATTAAAAATTTCCATCTCCTCCCCACCTCCCATTTCCCTCCCACTTTCCCCTCCCCCTCCCTCTGCAGTCCTGAGAGAAGTCAGGGTTCGCTGCCCCCTGGGAAGTCCAAGGTCCTCCCCTTGCCATCCAGGTATAGGAAGGTGAGCATCCAAACAAACCAGGCTCTCACAAAGCCAGTACGTGCAGTAGAATCAAAAGCCAGTGCCATCAACATTGGCTTCTTAGTCAGCCCTCATTGACAGACACATTCAGAGAGTCCAGTTTGATCACATGCTCCATCAGTCCCAGTCCAGATGGCCTTGGTGAGCTCCAATTAGATCAGGCCCACAGTCTCTGTGAGTGGATGCACCCCTTGCAGTCCTGACTTCCTTGCTCATGTTCTCCCTCCTTCTGCTTCTCATTTGGACCTTGGAAGATCAGTCCAGTGCTCCAATGTGGGTCTCTATCTCTATCTCCATCCATCACGGATAAAGGTTCTATGGTGAAATGCAAGATATTCATCAGTGTGGCTATGGGACAAGGCCAGTTCAGGCACACTCTCCTCTGCTGCCCAAGGAACAAGATGGGTACATCTCCTTGGACACCTGGGAACCCCTCTAGAGTCAAGTCTCTTGCCAACCCTAAAATGGCTCCCTTAATTACAATATCTACTTCCCTGCTCCCATAACCACCCTTCCTCCATCTCACCCATCCCATTCTTCCAAGCTCTTCCCAATCCTCCCCTTCTCCCTTCTCTTTGCCTATCTCCCCTTACACCCACCTCCTCTTGCATCAAACTTTTGCATGGCAATCTTGTCTACTTCCAATATCCAGGAGGATAACTATATGATTTTCTTTGGGTTCACCGTCTTATTTAGCTTCTCTAGGATCATGAATTATAAGCTCCATGTCCTTTATTTATGGCTAGAATCCACTTATGAGTGAATACATACCATATTCATCTTTTTGGGTCTGAGTTATCTCACTCAGTAAAGTGTTTTCTATTCCCATCCATTTGCATGCAAAATTCAAGATGTCATTGTTTTTTACCACTGAGTAAAACTCTAACGTGTATATGTTCCACAACTTCTTTATCCATTCTTCTATTGAGGGGCACCTAGGTTGTTTCCAGGTTCTGGCTATTACAAATAGTGCTGCTATGAACATAGTTGAACAAATGCTTTTGTAGTTTGTTTGGGAATAGCTAAAATCAAAAACACCAATGGTAGCCTATGCTGGAGAGGATGTGGAGTAAGGAGAACACTCATCTATTGTTGGTGGGAATGTAAACTTGTGCAACTACTTTGGAAATCAGTGTGGTGGTTTCTCAGGAAACTGGGAGTCAACCTACCACTGGACCCAGCAATTCCACTCTTGGGAATATACCCTTGCTTACTTCATTCAGGAGGCCTTTTTCTCCTGGGGTCCTCCATCCTCCCTGGCTCTTACACTCTTTCTGCCTCTTCTTTTCTGGGATTCCCTGAGCTTTGAGGGGAGGGATTTCATGAAAACCTCCCATTTATGTTAGTTGCTTTTTGAATAATGTCTGGCTAGGAGATGACTTTCTGAACCACCAGCAGTAAGATAAACAATAAATAAGACCTCATGAAACTGAAAAGATCTGTAAGGCAAAAGACACCATCATTCAGACAAAGCAGCAGCCTACAAAATGGGAAAAGATTTTTTTTTAACAATTCAACATCTGATAGAGGGTTAATATCCAAAGTATGTTAAGAACTCATGAAATTAGATATCAAAAACCAATTAAAATACCTTGGTTTAAGCTTAACTAAGCAGGTGAAAGACTTGTATGTACATCTTGAAGTCTTTGAAAAAAGAAATAAAGGAAGATATTCCACCATTTTTTGGAATATTATTTTAAGATGTGTTACATTTGTTTATGTTGTTGAATATTCATTTAATGATGTAAAGATGTGTTGCATTCTTTTGTGTTACATTTGTTTAACTCTGAATCTATATTACTTTGTCTGTCTAAAACACATGATTGATCAAATAAAGAGCTAAACATCTAATATCAAGGCAAGAGAAGAATAGGTGGGGCTGGCAGGCATAGAAAATAAATAAATGGAGAAATCTGGGGAAAAAAGGATTGAGAAGCAAGAAAAGGAAGAGGACATCAGGGGCCAGCCACCCAGCTATACAGCCAGACTTGGAGTAAGAATTAAAGAAATGTCTATAGAATAGAGAAATATAAAAGGCAAGGAGCAAAAGGTAGGCAAGATAATTTAAGAAAACCTGGTTAGAAATAAGCTAAGCTAAGGTCGGGCATTATAAAGAAGAAATAAGCCTCCTTGTGATTTATTTGAGAGCTGGGTGGCAGGCCCGCAAAAAAAGCAAAAGATCATACAGTAAAAACAACAACGCAACCAATTCCTCATTTTATTGATTCCTTGTGTTGTTCTCTTTGTTTCTATTTTATTGATTTGTGTTCTGAATTTGGTCATTTCCTTTGATCTGCTCTTCTTGGGTGTCCCTACTTCCTTTTGTTATAGAACTTTCAAGTGTGATGTTGCTAGTATGGTATGTCTCCAATTTCTTTATGAAGGTCTGATAAGGTGCAGGGAGTTATTTCAATTTTCTTATATGTCCTGAGACTTGCTTTGTGGCTGAGGATATGGTCAATTTTAAAGATAGCTCCACAAGGTACTGAGTAAAAGTTATATTCTTTTGTGTTTGGAAAAATTATTCTGTAAGTTATTAGATCCATTTGGTTTAAAATGTCTTTAGCCCAGTATGTCACATAGCCCCTGTTATATTGACTATGCTCCAGGTAGCACAAATTGGACTTGATGAGTTTTTTTTTTAAGAAGATACAAAGTTGTCTTGTTGGTATTGAATGAGGGTTGGATCTGGGAAGAATTGGGGAGGGGCTAAATATAATCAAAGTTACATTGTGTAAAAATTTCAAAGAACTAAAATAAATCAATAAATAGAACATCACAATTACTTTAAAAATAAGAATACAGGTAATTTTTTCTTTAATAAGTTATGACATTTTATTTTAGATTATCTGAAATATAATTTGAATCTGAAAGAAGATGAGACTGAGCACCAAATGACAAACCATAGCCGTGTCCATCTTCTAAATATCTTTGACAGGATGCTGGACTTCAATTAAAACTGTTGGAAAAAATTCCCTTGGTGTCAACCAAAACAATTCTGAGAAATAATAATTTTTGGAATTCAGAAAGTCAGCTTCAGGGTTTCTATTTGTTTGCTTCTGTTTATTTATTGCTATTCATTCACCTGCATTGTACATAGCCTTTTGGAGATGAGGTTCTACCAACCACTATACAAATATGTCTACAGCTACAGTATTCATGCTCACTCTACTGCCACAACTGCTTTGTGCCAAGCACTTCTTTATGCCTCATTTTTATCCTAGAAAATATTTTATATGGGTTGCCTTCATATTTCCATAAATCCATTTGATTCACATTAGTTTTATCCAAGTACATTTTCATAGCATACTCTCTTTCTGGGCCTTATGTAGTATGTGACATCATTATTTATGTTTTGATGTGAGATTACCCTCTGTATGCTGTGAATACCATTGGTTAATAAAGAAACTGTCTTGGGCCTGTGCAGGGAATAGTGGTAGGCAGGGAAACAAAACTGAATGCTGGGAGAAAGGAGGCAGAATCAGAGAGAAGTCATGCAACCTCACCAGAGACAGGCACTAGAACTTTTCCCGGTAAGCCACACCTTCATGGCAATACAAAGATTAATAAAAGTGGGTTAATTTAATATGTAAGAGTTAGCCAATAAGAAGCTGGAGCTAATGGAGCAAGCAGTGATTTAATTAATACAGTTTCTGTGTGATTATTTTATGGCTGAGCAGCCAGAAACAAACAGTCTCCCTCCTCACAACAATGTTTCATATTTTCTTTAAAACAAAAGTTTTATCTTTCTTTTTGTGAATGGAGAATGGGACAATTGCTTCCTATTCCTATTTATAATCAGAGAAACTCACTCTTGCTTTAATATAATGCCTTCTACATTTAATCTTGCTCTTATCACATCATTCTAAAAGTAAACTCAATGTGTGGCAATAATGTGATCATAATTTTCATTTTAAGTGATAGATAACCCGTGTCAGAACTTGAACACAGCATTTGAGTATTCAATTTAGGCTAAATTGGTAACAATAATTATTAAAATGTAATATGTGGGTTTCTCTATCTATCTATCTATCTATCTATCTATCTATCTATCTATCATCTATCTATCTTCCTCTATACATGTACATCTATACATATATGTATATAAATATATGTATATACATATATATAATATATCCATATATTATATTATGTATATGAGTATCCTAAATAGCATCTGCATAATTACTTGGTTATAAGGAACAATCATTGAGAAAACATACTTAATACAGACATACAGCTGAGTGCCTTTGTTTTTCTGAAAATGTTTTATTATTATTCTTTATTAGCTTATCCCTTTTCATAGTTCATTTGTTCATAAATTCTAATGATTGATTTGAAAGAAAAGTGTTCATAAAATACTTTTATTAGCATCCAAACAGAAATATTACTGTACATAATAGTCCTGCACTTAAGAATGTGTGAAATCTCCATGCCAAATTGTGAATAATAAGAAAGTAGTGTTACAGGTCCAGGTGCCAGAAAACATATGAATGAAGCTTTGGTACCCTGTTAACACTCTAAGAATGAATGAATGAAATAGAATGGCATGTGTAAATATGTCTTATGATTTCTAATTTAGTAGCGAAATAATTCTTAATTTCAGTTGGTTTAAAATTATATGTGTGAATATCTCAATAGTAATAGTCAATTGAATTGCATTTGTCCTCCTAGATACAATTATAGTTGATCTTTCAAAACAAGTCCAAGGTAATAGTCCTTAAAACACTTTGTATGCTTACTAGTTTTTGAGCCACCTGGTTCACTGAGGGAAATTTGGTGACCTAATAAATGATTTTTGTCTCACAAGTAATATTTGATGGTGAAATTGGTAGTTTAGCTAGTAGCTAGCTATGAACATTCTATCAGTTACACACATTGCTTTGGCATCAGTCCTTATTTTCTAATGATATTGAATGGTAGAGGTTGAATTCTTAATTTGTCATGACAAATGAATATTAATGTTAAACCCTTTTCCAATTGAGCAATTTATCATTGTGGTTAAAAATACTGTTTTCTTGTGTTCTCTTTTGTAAATTGGAGACCAAATAGATGAGTTTTTTGTGTGTGTGTGTGTGTGTGTGCAGGATCCTTCCAGAAGGATTATACAGCTGGTAAATACTCATGGTATCAACTAATGCTTTAATTGAAAGTTTAGGAGGAGCATTTTTAAAATCAATGTAGCATTTTGTTCCTCAGAGAGCAGAGATAAACATCAGGTAAGTAAATTCAACTATATTTCTAGAGAGTGTAGTGCACACAATACTTTGTAATATAATGGAAACTAGTTGTATAATGATTTAACTTTGTAATTCAAATTATTCAGAAGCTTTGAGTCATTTAGTAGACTAACATCCTTAAATAACCAAATCAAGGAATAAAATGTCTTGTAAAGAAGAAAAAATCAGGGGGCTGGAGAGATAGCTCAGAGGTTAAGAACATTACCTGCTCTTCCAAAGGTCCTGAGTTCAATTCCCAGCAACCACATGGTGACTCACAATCATCTGTAATGAAGTCTGGTGCCCTCTTCTGGCCTGCAGGCATACATACAGACAGAATATTGCATACATAATAAATATTTTTTTAAAAAAAGAAAAATCTGTATTTTCTATGTTACAAGAAAAGAAATTTTCATGGATATTTTCCTAATTTGAACAAAAAAATCTTTCTTCAGTCAATTTTAATCTGATAGTTTTCATTTTTCAGATAATACTTGAGAGATTCAAAATCTAGAAGCATATCTAGCAGATTATACAGTTCTACCATTCCTGGGCATATTCTCAAAAAACTTTATGAGTTATTACAGTGATGTTTGATCATCCATTTTCGTTGCTCCTCTATTCACAATAGTCAGGAAAGGAATAACAGCTTAGATTTCCATCAACTGATAAATGAATAATGAAAATGTGGTACATTTAACCAAATGAATATTATTTGACCATAAATAAAATCAAATTTGTCACTAATTGGGTATAACTGAATTAAATAATAATGGGTAAGGTAACTTAGACTCAGAAAATCAAATGCTACATGTTCTCTATCATATGTGGATTGAAGGTTTCAAACTATCAATAAGTGTGATTAAATAGGTGTACCATAGAAGTCATGAAATTATGGAGTGGCCGTAAATGTATGGAAGTCTAAGGGAAGGGTAACAGAATGCATGCAGGTGGTATAAAGGGTGGATGAAAAATGGAGCAATGAAGGAATGAATGGGGTGAAATGTAGACTCATGTATGGAAATTAATAGCTAACATTATACAAACGTATCTTATATTAAATTGTAATTTATTTTATTAATTTTTGAAAAATATTTGATTTTTGTGAATGCCTACTTGTAAGTATATGCATCATATACATGCCTAGTACACGTGGAGGTTGGATGATGATGGCATAGGATCCTCTGGAACTGGAGTAACAGGTAATTTGGGAGATGCTCGATGTGTATGCTAGGAATTGAACCTGGATTCTCTGTGACAGTAGCAAGTATCTCTCCATGGTCTAAATAATACTTTTGAAGACACTAGGAATGTTTTGATATTTGGTTTCTTAAACTCAAGAATGATGAAGTAATGCATTTTATTTATATTCTTTCAGATGCATCATTAATTTATAAATGCCTTTTTAACCTGAAAAATTTCCTTTGGATTCTCATTACAAGTTCTAATGATCATGTATAAACTCTTTTGAAATGAATGCACCTTTTCATTTACTGAAAGCTTTTTGTGACCACCTTGTCAACATGAAAATTACATACTTTTAAAATAAGTCAAATATTATTATCTAAATAATTTTAATGTCCATTCATTAAATAGAAACTTGTAGTATTACCAGACTTAAACCTAGATAGTTCTTCAAAATACTATCTCATTCTTAATGAAAAAATTTCTCATCACGCTAGAGTCATCCTTTGGTTCATGCTGATAGGCTGATCTATAATACAAAGCTCAGCAAACCAAATTTCTCACTTTGAACTTTTAGTTATCTTGTTTTGAGTGACTTAACAATAAATCTGAGAATCAAATCAGTTAATTTATTTTTTGCTCTTATCTGAAATTATATCCTATGCTTACTATCTAACATTATATTCCAATGTCTGTTGTCTAATATTTTTTTCTGGAAAATGTTGAGACACAAGTATATTGAGGACACTCTTTGATGGAGATGTGCTCCCAACTGTTCTCAAATAACACAAAATTAACTGTCTTCTCTATTATAGTAACTCAACACCTTGCTACTTAAGGTAGGAACTGGGAGGTGACTAAAAGACTTTTCTTCCTTTTTGTGTCTTTTCATTAGTAAGATTTACTAATATGCATGCTCAAAACAGAAATGGACTTAGCTTTCATTTATTCTGGAGAAGAGTGGATGAGAAAGTACAGATTATCAGAGAACAGGCACAGTTGCTGTGTATTTGTGCCTATAATTTTAGTTAGCTGATATATAAGAAATACTTCAAACCTGAGATTTGACATAATATAACTTATTAATTTGCATATTATGATGCAAATACTGCCCAATAATTTGCAATACACCCTTTCAATTCTAGTTGGAGTTCCTGAAGTAATTTGGTTAGAGATCCTTGGATGTAACAGATACTTTTAAACCTTGGGTCACATTTACTTTTCAAAAGGAGTCATTAATCTCTGTATTATAGGCTTCTTACACTTACTCAAATCTATGGTGTTCTTTTCAAGAGTCACTATAATATATAACTTATAATCCTTTGCAATCTGCTACCTGACTAAAATGCCTGAAAAATGAGAAATGTGTACATATGTACACAGAAAGATCAAGATTAATGGCCCATGAAATGCCTCACTGGGGCAATGTGCTCTCTCCAATCCTGATCCCCTCAGTTTAATCCCCACAACTACATGATGGAAGTAAAGAAGTGACTACAGCAACACAATAAATAAGGATATTTAATCTCTTAATATCAATGGACTCAATTCACCTATTAAAAAATACAGGCTAAGAGGATGGATAGGAAAACAGGATCCAGCCTTCTGCTGTATACAAGAAACATACCTCAACCTCAAATACAGATATTACCTCAGAATAAAGCATTGGGAGAAGATTTTCCAATCAAATGAACCTAAGAAACAAGAGGGCGTAGCTATCCTAATATTTAACAAAATAGATTTCAAACTAAAATCAATCAGAAGAGATGGAGGATACTTTATACTCATCAAAGGAACAATCCGCGAAGATGTAGTCTCAATCTGAGCAACTATGCCCCTATTACAATGGCACCCACATATGTAAAGGAAACATTACTAAAACTTAAATCGCACATCAAACCCTACACACTAATAGTAGGAGACTTCAACACTCCACTCTCACCAATGGAAAGGTCAGACAGACAGAAACTTAACAGAGAAACAAGAGAACTAACAGATGTCATGAATCAATTGGACTTAACAGACATATGTAGAACATTCCACCCAAACACAAAAGAATATACCTTGTTCTTAGCACCTCATGGAACCCTCTCTAAAATTGATCACATACTTGGTAACAAAGCAAACCTCCACAACTTAAAAAAAATTGGAGTAACCCTGTGTCTTATTGGATCATCGTGATATAAAGTTAGAATTTAACAACAATACAAGTCTCAGAAAGCCTACTATCTCATAGAAATTAAACAGTGAACTACTGAACCACCCCTGGGTCAAGGAAGGAATAACGAAAGATATTAATGACTTCCTTGAATTCATCAAAAATGAAGGCACAACGTATCCAAACTTATGGACATTTTAAAAGCAGTGCTAACGGCCCACACGACCCTCCCTCCTGCAAGCCTGCCATATTGTCTGAGAAGTCCTTGGCCCAGAAACAGTTCCTGCTTCTGCACTGAGGCTATCCACCCAGAGGGGTGAATGTCTGCCTGCCCAGACAGAAGGTCCCCAGAAGGAGTGCAGTGCACCTTCAGCTCCTGCTGCTAAGGCTTCTTTGTTCCACACCCCCCCAAGTTTGACATTTTTGTCTGCTGAGTTTTTAGACTACCAGGAATCCCTGTTCCTGTGCTGAGGAGATCCATCCAGATGGACGGGTGAGTGTGTGCCATAACAGGCCAGATGGTCCGAGAAAGGAGCCCTCCAGTTCCTGCTGCAGTGGCTTCTTTGTTCCACATGACCCTGCCTACCCCAAGCCTACCCTATTGTCTGCAAGGTCCTTGGCCCAGGGGCAGTTCCAGCTCCTGCACTGAGGAGATCCACCCAGAGTGTCAGTCACAGCAAAGATGTGACCAAGACACCAAGACTCTCCTGGCTGCATTTGAAGGAAAAGATGAGAATGTAAGAATTTCTTCAACAACCTGAAAGGCAACATGACAACACAAGAATCTATGGATCATGCAACAAAAATACTTGAACACCCTATTCCCGAAGAAGTAGAAGAAATTGACTTAAACATAACATTATGAAAATAACAGAGGACCTTAAACAGATGTGAACAACTGCTTTAAAAAATGGAGAAGACAAACAAAAACGTAGAAGAAATGAATAAATCTCCCAAAGATACTCAAGAAAACCAAGAAACAGCAATCAAACGGGTAATGGAAACAGTTCAAGACTTGGAAAATGAAATGAAGGTAATGAAGAAAACACAAACTGAGGGAAGGCTAGATGTGGAAAATCTGGGTAAACAAACAGGAACTACAGAGACAAGTATAACCAACAGAATACAAAAGATAGAAGAAAGGATCTCAGACGCTGAAGATACTACAGAGGAAATAAACTCATTGATTAAAGAAAATAAAAAATCCAACAAATTCTTAACACAAAACATACAGGAAATATGGGACATCATGAGAAGACCAAGCCTAAGAATAACAAGCATAGAAGAAGGAGAAGAATTACAGCTCAAAGGCCCAGAAAATATATTCAACAAAATTATAGAAGAAAACTTTCCCAACCTGAAGAAGGATATTCCTATGAAGGTACAGGTAGCATTCAGAACACCAAATAAAAAATCCAAACAAACAAACATCCCCTCGCCATATAATAATCAAAACACAAAACATACAATATAAAGATAAAATATTAAGAGCTGCAAGGGAAAAAGTACAAGTAACATATAAAGGGAAACCTATCAGAATTACACCTGACTTCTCAATGGAAACCATGAAAGCCAGAAGGTCTTGGATAGATGTGCTGCAGACACTAAGAGACCATGGATGGAAGCCCAGACTACTATACCAGCAAAGCTTGTATTCACCATCAATGGAGAAAAGAAGATATATTAGGACAAAAACAGATTTAAAAAATATGTAGCCACAAATCCAGCCTTACAGAAACTATTAGAAGGAAAACCACATACCAAGGAACCCAACAACACCCATAATAACACAAACATCTGACAACCCTCCACGAGCACAACACAAAGAGGAGAAACAGACAAATATTACCACCAGAAAAAATAACCAGAGTTAACAACCACTGGTCATTAATATCACTTAATATCAATGGACTCAATTCACCTATAAAAAGGCACAGGTTAAGAGGATTCATACGAAAACAGAATCCAACATTCTGCTGTTTACAGGAAACACACCTCAACCTCAAAGACACTACCTCAGAGTAAAGGGTTGGGAAAAGGTTTTCCAATCAAATGGACCAAAGAAACAAGCAGGTGTGGCTATAATAATATCTAACAAAATTGATTTCAAACTAAAATCAATCAGAAGAGATGGGGAAGGACACTTTATACTCACAACAGGAAAAATTCATCAGGAGGAAGTCTCAATCCTGAATATCTACACCGCTAATATAAAAGCACCCACATATGTAAAAGAAATATTACTAGAACGCAAAGCATATATCAAACACCACACTCCAATAGTAGGAGATTTCCACACTCCTCTCTCACCAATGGACAGGTCAACCAGACAGAAACTTAACAGAGAAATAAGAGAACTGTCAGATATAATGAACCAAATGGGCTTAACAGACACCTATAGAACATTCCACCCAAACAGAAAAGAATATACTTTCTTCTCAGCATCTCATGGAACCTTCTCAAAAATTTATCACATAATCGGTAACAAAGCAAACATTCACAGATAAAAAGTAATTGTAGTAACCACCTGTGTACTATTGGATAACCATGGAATAAAGATAGAATGCAACAACAATTCTACCCCCAGAAAGCCTACAAACTCATGGAAACTGAAGAGTCAACTACTGAACCATGCCAGGGTCAAGGAAGAAATAAAGAAATTAAAGTCTTCCTTGAATTCAATGAAAATAAAAACACAACATACCCAAACCTATTGGACACATGAAAGCAGTGCTAAGAGGAAAGTTCATAGCACTAACGGCCTACATAATGAAAATGGAGAAAGCTCACATTAGAGATTTAACAGCACTCCTGAAAGCTCTAGAAAAAAAAAAGAAGCAGACTCACTCAGGAGGAGTAGAAGACTAGAAATAATCAAACTGAGGGCTGAAATCAACAAAATAGAAACACAGAAAACAATCCAATTAATCCATGAAACAAAACCTGGTTCTTGGAGCAAACAAGATTGACAAACCCCTATCCAATCTAATCAAATGACAGAGAGAGAACAAGCAAATTAACAAGATCAGAAATGAAAAGGGGGACATAACCACAGACACAAAGGAAATTTGGAATGTCATTGGATCTTATTACAAAAGCCTGTATGCCACAAAATTGGAAAATATGAAAGAAATGGACGTTTTTTAGATAAGTACCATATACCAAAATTAAATCAAGACCAGGTGAACTATTTAAATAGACCTATAAGTCGTGAGGAATTAAAAGCTGTCATCAAAAACCTCCCTACCAAAAAAAGCCCAGGACCAGATAGTTTCAAAGCAGAATTCTACCAGAACTTCCAAGAAGAGCTAATAGCTATACTCCTTAATGTGTTGCACAAAATAGAAGCAGAAGAGTCATCGCCAAACTCCTCTTATGAAGCTACAATTACCTGAAACCAAAACCACACAAAGACTCAACCAAGAAAGAGAATTTCAGAAAAATCCCACTCATGAACATTGATGCCAAAATTCTCAATAACATACTGGCAAACCGAATCCAAGAACACATCCAAAAAAAATATCCATTATGATCAAGTAGGTTTTATCCCAAAGATTCAGGGCAGGTCCAACATACGAAAATCTATCAATGTAATCCGACATGTAAATAAACTGAAAGAAAAAAACATTTGATCATTTCATTTGATGCTGAAAAAGCATTTGACAAAATTCAACACCCCTTTATGATAAAGGTATTGGAGAGATTACAAGGTTAATACCTAAACATAATAAAATCAATATACAGCAATCTGAGAGCTAACATCAAATTAAATGGAGAGAAACTTAAAGCCATTCCACTAAAATCAGGAAGAAGACACGGCTGTCTACTCTCTCCACACCTCTTCAATATAGTGCTTGAAGTTCTAACAATTACAATAAGACAACATAAGGAGATCAAGGGGATTTGAATTGGAAAGGAAGAAGTCAAACTTTTGTTATTTGTAGATGATATGATACTGCAAATAAGCGACCCCAAAAATTCTACCAAAGAACTCCTACAGCTGATAACACCTTTAGCAATGTGTCAGGATACAAGGTCAACTCCAAAAAATCAGTTGCCCTCCTATGCACAAAGAACAAAGGATCAGAGCATGAAATCAGAGAAACATCACCTTTCATGATAGCCACAAATAGCATAAAGTATCTTGGGGTAACACTAACCAAGAAAGTCAATAATTTATTTGACAAGAACTTTAAGGCTTTGAAGAAAGAAATTGAAGAGGATACAAGAAAATGGAGGAATCTCCCATGCTTTTGGATTGGGAGGATCAACAGAGTAAAAATGGCAATTCTACCAAAAGCAATTTATAGATTCAATGCAATCCCCATCAAAATCCCAACAAAATTCTTCATAGATATTGAGAGAACAATAATCAACTTTATATGGAAAAACAAAAAACCCAGGATAGCCAAAACAATCCTATATAATACAAGTACTGCTGGAGGCATTACCATCCCTGACTTTAGACTCTATTACAGAGCTACAGTAGTGAAAACAGGTTGGTATTGGCATAAAAACAGAGATGTTTACCAATAGAATTGAAATGAAGACCTTGATATTAATCCACAAACCTATGTACACCTGATTTTCGATAAAGGAGCTAAATTATACAATGTAAGAAAAAAGCATCTTTAACAAATTTTGCTGGCATAACTGGATGTCAACCTGTAGAAGAATGAAAATAGATCCATATCTATCCCTGTGCACAAAACTCAAGTCCAAATGGATTAAAGACCTCAATATAAATCTGAACACACTGAACCTGATAGATGAGAAAGTGGGAAGTAGTCTGCAACACTTGGGCACAGGAGACCATTTCCTACATATAACCCTAGTAGCACAAACAATAAGAGCAATAATGAATAAATGGGACCTCCTGAAGCTTCTTTAATGCAGAGGACACTGTCATTAAGACAAAAAGGCAACCTACTGAATGGGAGAAGATCTTCACCACCTCACATCAGACAAAGGTCTGATCTCCAAAATACATAAAGAACTCATGAAACTAGTCATTAAAACTCTAATTAACCCAATTAAAAAATGGGGTACTGAACTGAACAGAGACTTCTCAACAGAAGAAGTTCAAATGGCCAAAAGTCACTTAAGGTCATGCTCAACCTCCTTAGTGATCAGGGAAATGCAAATCAAAACAACTCTGAGATACCATCTTACACCTGTCAGAATGGCTAAAATCAAAAAACACCAATGATAGCCAATGCTGGATAGGATGTGGAGTAAGGAGAACACTCATCCCTTGTTGGTGGGAATGTAAACTTGTGCAATCACTTTGGAAATCAGTGTGGCTGTTTCTAAGGAAACTGGGAGTCAACCTGCCTCATGATCCAGCAATTCCACTCTTGAGAATATCCCCAAGAGATGCTCAATCATACTACAAAAGCATTTGTTCAACTCTGTTCATAGCTGCACTATTTGTAATAGCCAGAACCTGGAAACAACCTAGGTGTCCCTCAATAGAGAATGGATAAAGAAAGTGTGGCACATATACACTTTATTTTTTTTCCTTTTATTTATTTATTTATTTATTTATTTTTTCTCCATTAACAGCTTTAGTTGGGTGTGGGGAAACAGAACTATTCTTAGCACAATTATGGGTGTGGGGTTCCCTGCAGACTCGCCAGGGTGATGGTTCCTGTAATGATTTTTAGGGGGAAATGGCTCCCAACAGATCCCCCTTTCTCTTATATAAAGGCAGGTAGTTATTACATGGAGAGCACCAGTCAGAGTCAACCATGGTGTCAGATCTAAAGGAGAAGGGACTGAGATAAGGAGAGACCCTCCTCTCAAGTGGAGAAGCAATTTACCTCTCCCTGGGAACAGAGGGGTGCCTGATGATTCTTAGGTCGAGTGGGGACCAGGCCTTTTTCTTTCCCCTTACCCGTCCTAGGGTTCCCAGGGCCCTGTCTTAGGTTGGGGGATTATCCTGCCATAAGTTGCCCATCCTTGGAGCTCCTCAAATAAAAGGCATCTAGCAGGATTAAAGTAAACAGATCACAGGGCACCCTGTCTTAGGCCATGTGAAGAGCGCCCTCATACCTGTACCATGCCATGTTGAGCCGGTTTCTACAACCTCTGTATGGTGTGCTGTTCAGGCGAGGATCCACACTAACTCCCGTCATTGGGCCCCTGCGTCTATCTTTAATGAAAAGACTGTGAGGAGCTCCTCAAACAAAATATATAATGATATAATTTTGGCACCAGTAACTCCACCTCCAGACAAGAAGAAAGGGCTTGCGGGCTGGAGAGATGGCTCAGTGTTTAAGAGCATTGCCTGCTCTTCCAAAGGTCCTGAGTTCAATTCCCAGCAACCACATAGTGGCTCACAACCATCTGTAAAGAGGTCTGGCGCCCTCTTCTGGCGTGCAGACATGCACACAGACAGAATATTGTATACATAATAAATAAATATTAAAAAAAAAGAAGAAAGGGCTTTTTCCCAACCCAGTATTCACCTTTTAGACTGGCCTATGGTATGTCCTCCTTCCTAAGTGACATATACACTTTAGAGTGCTATTTAGTGGTTAAAAAAAAATGACATATTGAATTTTTCATGCAAATGGATGGTAATAGAAAACACTTTACTGAGTGAGATAACCCAGACTCAAAAAGATGAATATGGTATATACTCACTCATAAGTGGATTCTAGCCATAAACAAAGGACATTAAGCCTACAATTCGAGATTCTAGAGAATCTAAATAAGAAGGCGAACCCAAAGAAAAACATATATTTATCCTGCTGGATATTGGAAGTAGACAAGATCGCTGGGCAAAAGTTGGGAGCATGGGAGTGGGGGTTGGGTGGTGAAAAGGGGAGATGGGCAGTGAGAAGGTAAAAGGGGAGGATTGGGGAGAGCTTTGGGGAATGGGATGGTTGAGATGGATGAAGGGGTAGATATGGGAACAGGAAGAAGATATCTTAATTAAGGGTGCCATTTTAGGGTTGCCAAGAGACTTGGCTCTAGAGAGGTTCCCAGGTGTCCAAAGAACTGTCCCCAGCTAGGTCCTTGGGCAGCTAGGGGAGGGTACCTGAACTGGCTTTTCCCGTAGCCACACTGATGAATATCTTGCATATCACCATAGAACCTTCATCCAGTAAGAATGAATTGAGATAGAGACAGAGATCCATGTTGGAGCACTGGACTGAGCACCCAAGATCCAAATGAGGAGCACGAAGAGGGAGAACATGAGCAAGGAAGTCAGTATCTGCGGGGGTGCATCCACTCCACGGAGATGGTGGGATTGATCTAATGGGAGCTCTGAGGCCAACTAGACTGGTACTGAACAGCATGTGATCAAACTGGACTCTTGAATGTGGCTGACAATGGAGGCTGACTGAGAAGCCAATTATAATGGAACTTGGTTTTGATTCTACTGCATGTACTGGCTTTTTGAGAGCCTAGTCTGTTTGTATGCACACATTCCTGAGACCTGTGGATGTGGGGAGGCCCTTGGTCTTCCCACAGGGCAGGGACATTTGATTGACTTCTCTTAGTACTGGAGAGGGAGGAGGAGTGTGAGTCCTGGGAATGAGAGGGAAATGGGAGGAAGTGAGGGAGGTGGGAATTTTTAATAAATAAATAAATTTAAAAAAATGGAAAAGCTCATATTAGTGACTTAACAGCACACCTGAAAGCTACATAACAACAAAAGAAGACTCACCCAGGAGGAGAGTAGAAGACTAAGATATTTAAAAATTATATTAAAATAAAACTTATTAACAAATTAATCAGTTACATTATTAAATCTATAAAATATCTAAAGGGAATCTGTTTTTCTTCCTAGAACTTGAGAACTATACAGTGACAAAAGGAAGGTCATTGGTTAAAAATAACAGAAACTGCCTTTGGCCCTGATAGGACAGAAAATTAGGTAGGTGGAATAAACAGAACAGAATGCTGGGAGGAAGAGGAAGTGAGGTAAGGACGTCTCAGACAGATGCCATGCTTCTGCTCTAGGGGCAGACACAATGGAGCCAGCCGCCAGGTCAGAAATGCTTGAATCTTTCCCAGTAGGACTGGTGCTTGCACAGATTATTACAGATGGGTTGATCGAGATATGAGAATTAGCCAGTAAGTTCTTAGAGCTAATGGGCCAAGCAGTATTTAAAAGAATACAGTTTTTGTATGTTGTTATTTCGGGGCATAAGCTAGCTAGGCAGCCAGAGCCAGGTGGCAGGAATGCAGCCTGTA